>JAQSVV010000458.1:0-600000 GCA_036375495.1 Agrotis segetum
ATATTGTTGAAAAAAAAAAATGGTTTGTAGAGAATGGAAAAGTAATGCCTTAAGACTGTTTTGATTAATATATTGTTTTTATCAACAAAACCCCACTCATCATTGACCACTTAAAGAGGAAACAGCAAGGTCTGGAGAATTGAAAAATAGGTATTTGTAAAATCTATTGCTGTCGCACAGTGCCCACAACAGAGTTACAGAGCGCGAAGGAGACAACTGCAGCTTGGACCGAAAATACCTTAAAAATGGCACAAAATCAACGATTCGTAGTCCCCTGATTACTCCTCCAAAACTTAACCGATTTCACTACTTTTTCCTTTTAAAAATAAAGAAAGGCATTGGCCGTGTTCCTATGTTTTCCTTTTTTTATATAATCTCGTCAAATTTGTTTACTGATTATTTGAACACAGCGGAAAATCTGGCATTTTTTTTAGGATTTTGAATGTTCATATCTCTTTTCATAATTAATTTATGGGAAAAAGCAAAACATAGAGACATGCCACAGACAGAAGAGACGAAGACGAGGACGCGTCGCGGACAGGCGCTGACGTAAAAGAGTTGCACCCGCGACCCGACTCTTCTGTATGTTTTGCGTCGCGACGCATCTATACATTCTGTATGAAAGACACGCTGCCTGTAGAGATAAAATAATGACTCTACCCCTCCTTACGTCTTTTCTGTGTGGCGTCGGTTCCAGTGTCAATAAATTACAAATCGAATTAACTTTTGAGTTAGGGTAAAAGTAGGTAATACGCCCTTATTGCTAAAATGCCCTGTCATTTTAGCAATCAAACTCACTGCTTGGAAACGCATGCGATAGTGGCCCCTGTTGGCGTACAACATGGCCCTAGGCACCGGCCATTGTGTACCCAATTTTCTCCAAGAGTTTAAAAAAAAATTAGCGGGCTGTGAAACATTTCTCAGTCCGCTTAATTTTTTCGTAGCTTATTTTTTGAGGAGTGAGTAAATACGTTTTGAGGAGTACAGTCAGGAGAAGTTGGGTTGGTAACACTTTATTCTTAAGATTAAACTCATAATATTTACCTAGCCATGTTCGATTTTGACAGGATCGTCGAAGTTAGATCCTTTTTATCTTTCGGCGAAGATTGCGGCAATGATGTTGTACTTGATATGTTTTGCTGCAAGAGGAACATAAAATTTGAATTATTTGACACTAAATAGAATAAATCTAAGACAAGACATAAGTAAACTCACAGTATTTAGTGAGCTTAATTTTAAACATGCTACAAAGCCTAAAATATTGACGGTTGAATAAATCAAGAAATTATACAATGATGCAAAAAGAAGTATAATTATTCCATTATGTTTACAAAAGTATTCTTGTAACATGCTATCATAAATGCATAAAATGAAGCTCCATTGCAGCTCCAAATAAGCTTAATTCCTACCTGAATATTTATGGACTTCAGGAAGTAGGTACTTTAAAATATATAACAAACACACCACAGAACATGCAAATAAATAAAACATGACAATATGACGACCACCACCGATTGAATGAACCCAAAAATATAACATCCCAGAAAAATTTTGCCTCAGGAATTTAATATTCCAAAAATCCAATTTATCGGTACAAAATTAAAAATACCAAAGGAAGATGGACTTTATGCGATTGAAATAAGAATCTGACTGGCTATTACCAAGATTCTCATCGTTTTTACCCGTATTACTGATCTGATATCTGTGTTGTCACTTACGAAATTAACTTGAGGTTCTGGCTAATATAAATAACTAAGAATATTAGACATTGACGGATTCTGCAATATGATTTAATGTCTTGTGTTTAGAGCTGCTCTAGGAATTTTTCTGGACCGTTTTGACCAAACCTTTGGGCCTTAACACGAAACCAACTTAACTTTAAAAAAAAAAACATATTTTTTTAATTATAAATAATAAACAAATTTTAATAGTTTTTGAAAAATTATATACAGATATGAAAAATGATAGTATGAACATTTTCAATTTCATGTTCATGCTCATGTCACAAACGTTTAAACAGCGCGGGGCTAATGCTACTGTTAAAAGACTGCCGAACACCAAAAATGATCGCAGCACATTCAATTTATTATTCCGAACGCCTCAAAATAGCCGCAGGTCATTCAAATTTTTATTCCAAACGCATAATCCATAGGTATCATCATAAACATCGTGCATGCAAACACAGAGGCTCACAGTACACAGGCAGGCATTCATGTTAAGGGCCTTACACTCTTCTGTATCGCGCGAGCTAGCAATGTGGTGTACGGGGGGAGGGGAGAGTTGTCATCTAGCCACTGTTAGTGCCACCACCACACGCACCAGACAGCGATGGAAAACATACGTTAGTTGATCATAGTATAATGCTTGAGAAGCAAAAGGTTTTGGGACATCAGTTGACGGCATATTTACATTTAGGTCGATTTTAATATCACAAGTTTACTAAGCGTTTTTGACAAAAGTAGAAAGGTAATCTTTTGAAAAATTTGGATTTTGATATGATTAATATTAATGTTCTAATTAGTCCTGATAAAAATAGTCACCAACCCTGATAAATGTAATCAACGAAAGACCAAAATGTTACGAAATATTAATAGTTATAACAATACACACATAGAAATAGTAAAAAATATCGTACCCCGTCAAAAATGTCCATGACCTCGTCCCACCACTAGAAAAGAAAAAAAACATCTTTTTTGCTGATTTTCATGAATGTGGGATTCAGGCAGTTAGTCCGAATGGAGGTGATGACCAATGAATTCTCGACCCTAACTTCTACGTACTAGACGTGCTTTTCTTTTATGCTTATTGTATCTTCTCTTTAGTAGAGAAGTCATTACATATTTTTTATTGCGAACTCTGGTCCTGAAGTAAACCTATTAATTTTATTTCTGGCTTTCTGGTTGTCCCATCGGACAATGTCAGTGAGCATCTCACGTGTGAATGTTTGGTTTGGATGGTTATATTTCTGGACAGTATCAATTTTGCCCAAATAATCTTTATGATAATTAAATAAATGATTTTAACAGCGTGTCTTGTACGTAGAATTACAATATACTTTAAATTATTTCCTTATCTAATACTAATGAGAAATTAATGGCTCAATCAAACGATGAATATTATGGAAGTGGATGAATAACTCTTGAAGCATTTCACACCGTTGAGCTTGATGATGATGATGATGATAATTCAAAAGATGTGACCCAATGTGATGCAATAAGCGTGGAGGGTAGAAAGATACCTGTTTTGCTTCTTTATCAACGACTGAAGACTTCCCGGGCACATAGTTCTCTATCCTTCCCGGTTGATTCTTGTAGACTTCTTGACTTGCTCGAGCTGATGCTAGGGTGCTGTATCTGGGGATGAAAATAATTATGTTTAACTCAATTTTGTTATTATTTTTTTGAGGCTTCCCTTAATTTATAATGTAAGAACCGCCTTGTTTAAATTGATGAAATATATAGGTCCAATAAAATGGCCCAAAAGGCAAAACTGATGAATCGCCAGCAGATTCATAGGATGTCGAATATAAAAGACCGTAATTATCTGCTTAATGTTATAATCTCTGAACAGACATTTTGTTTGACATTTTTCAACTTGAGAATAATTGTGACGCTTTCAATAGAAGTAATAGCAAGATATCGTCGTTAAGTTCTAACACGGCGTAAGTCAGAAATAGCAACTTTACTAGTGAGTGGAAAGACTAAATAATTTGACGTGCAAGCCATTTGAATTATATAAGCATACATTTTAAAGAACTTTTTATTCAACGTTGCTATTTCTAATTGGCTGAAATAATGCGTCTCTCGATTCTCTAGCTGATGACGTCGACTCGTGGCCCAGTTCTGATCCGACTCAATTTAGATTGTCATAGACATGCTAGGAAGAAGCTAATGACAAAAACGCCAGAAATTTACTTACGCCATGTTTTTTTAAACATTTTACAGGATTTTCTTCATGTATCGTGGGTGCATTTACAAACATATATATAGTCGTATACACTAACGCCCAAGAGTCCCGAAACAACTACTTGTAGATCATAAAAATATTGGATCCGTGCAGGAATCGAGTATAATCGCTCGAAAATGACGAAATATTTATTAAAACCTACTTACTTATTAGTATTAGACATATACTGCGAATTAACTTCAGAGAACCTCCTATCTTCCTGTACCGAAGCTGTTCGTCTTCTGGGTCCGGTGGTAACATCGCTGTCATATGCGTCACTCCATGTGCTGGTGCCCAGTCTACTTAGACCTCCCTCGGGCTCGCTCAGGTAACCGGAGCGGGGGTCAAAGTACGCGTACTGGGATTTGTTGCTGAGTACCCTTTCCGGAGGTTGTCCTAAGAGAAATGTTAATGTTAATGATGTACGAAATTTTAAACTGGCAAAATGAAACCACTCCTGAAACATTTTCATGATTTGATTTCTAATATTTTAGCAAAGCGTTGCTATTAAGGGTGCATATCCAGAAAGTTGGCAACGTCGCAAATAGCTGTCAAATATTTACAAGTTTTAATTAATTTACTGTATGAAAATAAGAAATATGGCTCTGTAGTGCACTAGAAAGTTGATAGGAGTGCAATTGAAACACTGAATTTACGTTGTCAACTTTCAAAATAAGCGCTCTTAATTCTTTTTCTGTTTTATAACTTCAAAAAGCTTTTAGTAGTAGTAGTAGCCTGCGAGTATTTTTACGGCAACTAATAGTAGTCAAATGCGAGGGCCGATCTTGAACAGGCGTTATTATAATTATGTAATAAATTAATTATTATTATCATTCGATCAATATGTTAAAGGTTTATTTTAATTTGTTAATTCTAACTTTAAGTTATTAAGCCTGGAAGCCGATTATGTTTTGTTAGAAAATAATTACATTTTATCTCGAATCGTTGAAACGTTTTCATTAAATGCATTGTTGTTTATTAGTTTATGCATAAAAAGATGAACAAACATTTTGAAATGACACAATAGTTTTTATGTCTCTTAAAAGCAATGACATATTTACAAAATGGCGAAAAAAGTTATGAAACAAAGCTTTTATAAACGGCACAAAATATGCGATGTAACAGCCACCCGATGTAACAAAAAATTTGGAAGAAAAAAATACGAATAATCACCTCGACGACTTTTGTACCGAATAGTCACATAATCGTCTGAAAAAGAAAATTAACAATGTGGTACTTGTAAAAAAAGAGAACCTAATGAAAAATAAAAATTAAATAAAACCGCAGATATGGTTTATGCTTACCATCGTATTTGTTTTTATGAATGGTGTCGTACATCTTTTTGTACCACCTCGAGGGGTCTTTGACTTCCTGTAATCAAATTTCGAAAATAGTGCTTAGAATGTTGTCATATCAAAAAATCACCTTTCAATGTTTCGATTGCCAAAAACTTCTCACTGTGAGCATTTATCTAAGGGTGCTCTCTCACCGCGAGCGTTCACCTATAATGTAACGTTACAGATTCGAACATTCGAAGACATTAGAGCATCAAATTGCGCACTTTTACATTACAGGTGAATGCTCGCGGTGAGGGAGCGCCTTAAAAAATTGTTTACAAATTCGTATGATGGTCAGCTGAGATTTTCAGCGTTCGATAATAAGAAGTGACTAAAGTAATTTATAATTAATTTATTATTATAATATAATTGTTGTCTTTCTTCATTTAGTTGCAGTGTGCTGGTACTAATTCTAGCTAGTGCATGACAAGTTATGCCAAAGCACGATGGGCATTATGCCTATTACCTTTTACCAAACAAGATTGAACGTGGACTATTGTCAGCAGAGAAGCACTGGTTCTGATGTCATTGACATCACTTAAACTTTTGATTTTCTATATGAATTGATAGTAAATTGTTCTGGCGTTAAAAACTAATTCACCATTTAAAAACACCATTATGCCAAGCTTTTTCCCAAATATTATAGGAACAGCTTTCATTGTAAAGGTAAGCAATATATTTGGTAAGATTGGCTGTGGTAAGCCTTATGAACTAAATTGATAAAACTTAGAAACTTACAGATCTAAGTGCGACAGGCATGCCGTCTTTGGTGATAGGTCCTATTCCTTCAACTTTTCTGTGGGCATCCGCCATCTTCCGGACACCACCGCGTTCGTAATCGCTTCTCTCTGCCTCGCTTTCACTCGCGTATTCTTTTCGAAGCGCATGAACTGAAATAGAAATACCTAGATTAAGTGTTAAGAAATTTGTGTTTTTTTCTTAGCCTATTGTAGGTATCCCACTACTGGACAAAAGCCTCCAACAATTATTGTTAATTCGATGTTTTTTTTCTTCTAATTGCTTAGTTCCTAAGTAATTAAGTACATCATCATCAGAAGACGATAACTGCTAAAGCAAAGGCCTCCCCTTCAGACCGCCATGTCACCACGAACTCAAATCCACCACTTGTATCCAACTGTTGCCGGTGACTCTCACGTAGTGGTAGGCCCGGCTACTTCGCAAATAAATACTAATAATGTAGATACTAAACTCAATTTGGCAATGTGTAATTGAATTTTTTGCGCAGGAATTTTTCGGTAGTAGACCGGAATCGGGACGTATGCTGATTGTGGGATTGTATCTTATCATATATGACTAATGTATAAAGTACATCTCTGAGTAACTCTTCGGGAAACGCAGGTTTATATCTATATTGTTAAATAGTATTCGTTATTTTTCCATCATCAAATATCCTAATCATCCATCAGATAAACTTTTGAATGAGAATAGTTCTATCGTCACATTTTTATAGCTGCCTGAGGGCCGTCAGGGCTTAATCAAATGCCATTTGTTGAATTCTATTTTCGCAAATTGACTCGGCTAATGTTTTTCTGGGAGTCGTTAAAGCCGAAAATAGATGTTTTTATCATTTATTTTTACAATAATAATAACAAAAACGAACTAAAAGCGTCGGCTTAAATCGCTGAAAAATAATATGAGCAAAGCTAAAAGGTAGCATACTGCGAGATTACGATGCTTTGTGCACCGGTGTGAGTTTTAGAGGATGCCCTAAGATCAGAAGTACTATTCTCTAACGGTTCTGCCTTGTACGCAGAACTGCCGCAGCGTTGAGACTACTAGCTTTAATCTGTAGTGTTACGCTGGACTGGCAGTAATTTAAGCAACATTGGAACATAGTCGCTCAATACTCGCTAAGGGCTCCCCTTCGCGCTCCTGTATCTTTCCGATTGCAGTCATAATTGTGATTCACTTTACTTTGAGTCGATGCCCACTAATCACATACATATTTTTTTTCTCTTATTCAGGAACTATAGATTGCAATCTGCTATAATCCTTTACTCCTTTCACCTCTTCCATATTCAAACATCTGGCGGCCTACAATGAGCGTGAGTGGATCCGCTCAGGGAACGAGATGGCGCTAGACGACTTGTATCGTTCTGTCTCTTTCTGACAGCCTAACCACTGACGCTTTAAGACGTCATGGTAGGCTACCAGATATATGCCGCTGGATATACAAGCAGTCGGTTGAGAGTACTACTGTTTAACTAAAATGTTGTTTTACCTGGATCGCCTCTAGGTGGAGATGGTCGATCGCGCGGCAGTCGAGCTGCGTCTCGCTCCTGCTGGATATAGTTGGAGCCACGGGAAAGTTGACCCTCTGGAAATAAGAAAAAGATACTTTTAAATTGTATCCAAAACTTGTAGCATACGTCCATACGATCGCGAGACTGTATAAAAAGGCTATCAAAGGGATTTTAGTCGATACAAGTCTGACAGTACCGTCCCGTCCCGTCCTGGGTTAGGACTCACTTGATGATTTTACTATGATAAAAAAGCTTGCAACTTACTGAAGAATACTTTCTACTATTGAGCCGACGCTCATTCGACAGTGCTACAGCGCGCTGTCAAGCGGATAGGCGGGTTTCTCCGCCGTCCGCGCGGACGATCGGGGCTTAAGAATCGCCCAAATAGTTCTATAGCGGACCTGTGTTTCTTTCTAAATATTTTCCTCTGATTTTTATAGCATTATAAAACATGTTTATGACGTTGATCGGTTACCTTTTCTTGTTTTTAATAAAGGCTTTATTCAAAATGTCACTGAAACGAATATGCTCGATACATTGAAGACTAAGGCCGGCAACATACATCACTTTTCCTGATCAGGAATCCTGATCCGTTTTCTATTCGAACACAGTGAATTCATACAAATATGAGTGCATGTCACACATTTGTATGACTTCCCGTAAAAATTTCGAATTTCGAACGAAAAAAAAACTGATGTATGTGGCCGGCCTAAAGGCTAAACAAAACTTCACCACCCATACTGATATCTTTTTCGAACCCATCCCTTATCGACCAACAAAATAATCAGCACTATTTTCCTACTTGTAACAGTTGCAGCTTTCACTATGATATGTCATCCCCATGTGTACAAAGTTTATGACATAGCCCGACCCTCGTCACATGACGTTATAGATGACATAATATCTTTTTCGAATTTATACATTGGCTTCGTATAAATAAGGATGTGTCATCTCTTAGATGGGTGAGCCAGGTATTTGATATGACACCGCGGATTTATCTGACTTGGGACTATTCTGTTTAAGTTTGAATGTTGTTTGTTTGGGTCCTTGTTAAACAAAGTTGATGTGTCTTTTTAAAAGGCATGTTTTTCTTCTGTCATGTCTGTCCACAAAGTGAACTGTGTTCGTTTACATGTTAAGCGCCGCGTATTCTGAAAGTTAGCAACGTCGCAAAAAGGGTTGTCAAATATTAACAAGTTTTAATTAATTTGGCAATGTTACTGTATGGAAATTAGAAATATGGCTCAGTAGTGCACTAAAACTTGATTAGGGAGTACAGTAAATAATATCGTAAAACCAATTATAATACAGTTTTATATGTAAAAAAAGTATTTGAGAACCTTCCAAATGCCGTTTTTACACCTAGAACTGTGACAACATGAAATTCAATGTTTTGATTGCATTCCTTTATCAGTTCTTTAGTGCACTACAGAGGCATATTTGTTATGTATTATCATATACTTTTACCAAATGAATTAAAAATTGTAAATATTTGACAGCTATTTGTGACGTTGCCAACTTTCTGGCTACGCACCCTTAAATATGTTTTGATTATCTAACTGACTGACTAATTATTTTTTTTCTGTACAATACCCTATTAAACACGTAATGTAGGTATATTATATTCTTTCTATTAATGACATAACATGTTTGTTTATGTTCGTGTTATTAAAACTAAATGCTCTGACCTACCTATCTTTGAAGCATCGTCCTTCAACAACGCATCAAGCACTATCGATTTTCGACGACTATTTGTAGAAACATTTGATAACAGTTCGAGTATACAATCATTACAAAAGATTACACAATACCTACACATATATTTTCATTCGGTTATCAAATCAAAATAATCAGCGCATTGTTGTAATTTTTCTTTGTTTACGTAAGAACGTATCTATTTTATTATTTGGAATAACAAATAAGTACATAATATCCACCTCAAACCATAGTTTGATTTTTATTCCAAAATGGAAATATAACTTTTTAACTTAATAATTCATCATTATTACTCTATGGCAGTCAACGGGACTGTCCCGGACGCACGAGGCATAATTACGACTTTTTCCGCATAAAAAATACGGCGTGTTGTCTATGCGTAAGCCATTTAATGAAAGTTTTGGCGGCAATTAGCCCGGGTTCTCGCCGCCCGCTCTCGGAATACATTATAAACTCTATGGTACTTGATCCAGCTACCCAGGAGTACCCCGTTCTATCTCGTAAAATATACTGCCGGGAAGGGAGTGTTATTGCAATTTGAATAATTTGTGTTTATCTAAATGTTTGAAGAAATTATAGCCGGGACGTTTGAGTTCAATTATGCTTTCATTGAGAGAATTTAATTAAATAGCAAGTATTTCCGAGGGAACAAAGTCTTCTGGAAAAGGCATTATTACTGTCGCCTACACGAGCAAAGAAGGAAAATATAAGCTCCCCGAGTAAAATTGCTGAATATTATCTAAAACGAAAACAAAATAATGCCTACTTAACCTAAAAATAACACTTAAAGTACGAATAACACGACGTAAAGACCCTTGGAAACTTGGTAAATGTTTCTGACATAAGAAAGTCAAAGTTTCATTAAAAGTACTTGGAATTTCGGGATGATCAAAATTCTGTGTGAAACAGTTCAGTAGGTCAGTGGGTTATGAAAACTCCAGACTTTTTAATACGTATCTCTTGAAAGAAGTCTTGTATACATATTATAGAACTTTTTCATCTTTGAAATTGTACTTGTAGTACCTATTAGAAGGGAAAACTCGTGTTATTACTGAACGAATGTGACAAAGGCCATTAAAAAGATGATATTTCAATCTTCTTTTACGATGATAGGACGGAGTGTTCAAACACTTGATATTACTTATTAATTTTATCGTACCATTTATGAGGCTGACACCGAAGAATAAAAGAGGTGTAACATAATAGGTAACCTACTCGGGTCACGGTTTTCATGCGCTGAATGTAATAAAGTGAGCGCACTTTTAATAAAGCACTACTCCGTAACCGTATTGGCATCAAATCCCATTTCACTCGACTCGATGCCTTTATTTATGGTGCTTTTAAATGTGCATTTTCTTATTCATGGAGTTTCATAGAAATGATTCCAAGCAGCTTCAGTACGTCATTGTTGATGTTGTTTCCCTACAGTGTTTTTTTTTCAGCCTATTTTGTCCCACTTTCGGTCAAAGACGTCGCCCATATCTTTCATTTTTTATGTCCTGCCTTTTCTGGCAACGCGCAACGATACAAAAAACTAAAAAATTAAAATCTTTCCGAATAACCGACAGCATAAAATTTTGCCTTAATTTAACTAAACTAAAATATTTCTTAGCTTAATCTGGATTAATTATAGATTACAGTCTTAAGAGGCTTACATCAGTACCTCTAGTAAGTACTAACTGCCAAGTTTTGGGGTTTTAAACTAGCAATATAATTTTGGGCGAGCCAACATAAGGGGCCTGGGCGATTCATTAACACGACGCGAAAGGTCGTTGTAAATTCAAATAGTTTTGAAAGTAATGCAATGTAATTTTGATATGGTACATGTTTTTGTGAGACTCTCAAGGACTTATGTAAAGAGGTTGTAAGCTGTTCCCAGAAAGGTTGGGTAAAAACAATTTGCATACAGCATTAGGTAGTGTAATGACAATGAACAGGTGTTCACTGTAGTTCTTGGCATTAAGCTCGTTTCGATTAACCCCCTACGCGCCATACAATTGAATATTTAAAAAGGGGAATGAATGACTGGATTATATACTGGATTTTCAACAGACAGCTTAAGGCTGAAAGGAGAAAATCCAACAGTACCTTTTTAATCAAGTTTGGTGGCCTATTGATAGCAAAAAGGTTAACACACGAAAATGACGCGGAAATAGAATTATGAAGTTTTGCACAGTCTGTTATTGATTGATCTGTTTTGATTGATTCGAATGAGTTCGGAAAGTAACCAATTGTTAATCAAACAAAAAAGGTACCGCTAAATATGACCACCCAGGACAAAATGTTTGTGTGATGAGCATGATCATTTGTTCTAAGTCTGGGTGTAATTTATCTATAACATGTATATATTTAGAAATCTATATATATAAAAGCAAAAGGTCACTCACTCATAGGACACGAAAGCTCGGAAACTACCAGTGCTAAGGGTTCAAAATTTTGCACAGGGGTTCTTTTTAGGACGTAGGTACCCGCTAAGAACGGATTTTGCGATATTACGCCCCTAAGGGGTTGTTTTTGGGGTTGACAGTTTGTATGAAACTTTTTTGCTACAAGTACTAGGAGTTTCAAATTTTGCATGCGGGTTCTTTTTAAGACGTAGGTGCTACTTTAGAAAAGGGTTTTTCGAAATTCGACCCCTAAGGGGTTGTTTTTGGTGTTGAAAGTTTGTTTGAAACTTCGATATTACACGTGCTAGGAGTCTCAAATTTTTCATGGGAATTGTTTTTAAGACGTACGCACTACCCTCAACAGGGTTTTTCGAAATTCAACCCCTAAAGGGTTGTTTTAGGTGTTGATAGATAGAGGTCTCAAATTTTGCATGGGGCTTCTTTTAAGGACGTAGGTGCTCACTAAGTCAGGATTTAGCGAATTTTCACCTCTAAGGGGTTGTTTTTAGGGTTGATAGGTTGTATGAAACTTTTTTGCTACAAGTACTAGGAGTTTCAAATTTTGCATGCGGGTTCTTTTTAAGACGAAGGTGCTACTTACGACAGGGATTGTTCGAAATTCGATCCCTAAGGGGTGGTTTTTGGTGATGGTAGTTTGTATGAAACTTTTGTTACTACAAGTGCTAGGAAACTCAAATTTCGCATTGGGTTTGTTTTAGGACGTACGCACTACCTTAGACGGGGTTTCTCGAAATTCAACCCCTGAGGGGTTGTTTTAGGCGTTGATAGATAGAGATCTCAAATTTTGCATGGGGATTCTTTTAAAGACGTAGATGCTCACCAAGAAGGGCTTTTGCGATATACCTTCCCTAAGGGGTTGGTTTTGGGGTTGACAATTTGTATGATGCTTTTTTGCTACAAGTACTAGGAGTTTCAAATTTTGCATGCGTTTTCTTTTTAAGACGTAGGTGCTACTTCAGAAAAGGGTTTATCTAAATTCGACCCCTAAGGGGTTGTTTTTGGTGTTGAAAGTTTGTTTGAAACTTCGTTATTACACGTACTAGGAGACTCAAACTTTTCATGGGGGGTGTTTTTTAAGACGTACGCCCTACCCTCAACGGGGTTTTTCGAAATTCAACCCCTAAAGTGTTATTTTAGGTGTTGATAGATAGAAATCTCAAATTTTGCATGGAGGTTCTTTTAAGGACGTAGGTGCTCACTAACACAGGATTTTGCGAAGTTTCACCCCTAAGGGGTTGTTTTTGGGGTTGATAAGTTGTATGAAACTTTGCATGAGGGACTCAAATTTTGCATGGGGGTTGTTTTAGGACGTAAGCACTACCCAAGACGGGGTTTTTCAAAATTCAACCCCTAATTGGTATGAATAACAGTATGAATCTTCATAACTACAAGCAAGAACTAGGAGTTTTAAATGTTTCACAGGAGGGTTCTGTTGACACGTAGGTGCTTCTTAAGGCAGGATTTTGAAAATTCTCTCCCGAAGGTATAGTTTATAGCTTTGGGCACACCGCAATCGTGGCGGTAAGACCCCTCTTTGAGGAGTGGCTGGAGTGGCGTCACGGCGTCCTTATCTTCCGTCTGACGCAGGTCCTCACCGGGCACGGATGTTTCGGGAGGTTCCTTTGTCATATAGGGAAGGAAGAAACGCCTGGGTGTCACCACTGCGAGGATCGCCCGGAGGATACGGTGGAGCATAGGTGCAGGATTGCCCCGCTTGGGCAGATCACCGTCGTGTCCTCATGCTGCGGGGCGAGACGGAATGGGAAGCGGTTGCCTCCTTCTGCAAGCTTGCAAAGGAGGAGGCTGAACACGTGAGGGAGAGGACAGCGTCCACCTCATGAACCAAGTGCCGCGGGAGAGGTCGCAAGACGATCTCCGGCCACCGTAGGCGCGGGCATGTGGACGGCGAGTAATGGGTGACTCGCCGTCTGATCATGGACCATGCCCGGTCGACGCGGCGAGTTGTGTTCCACGCGCGCCTCAAGGAGCTGTCCTGTCAGCAATCGAACGGGGCCACCCTAAGAGGGCCAGAGCCTGCCGAGATCGTGGGACTGTCTCACTCGGTAACCGTGATCCTGGTACATAAAAGGCTATTGAAGGAACACCGTGGATTTTAGTCAGTACAAGTCTGACAGTCCCTCCTGTCTCGCCCTGGGCGGAACGACTCATTTGATGATTATGCCACGATAAAAAAGTGGTCGTTTATACATTCATAGTTTGTATGAAACTTCGGTACTACAAGTGCTACGAGTCTCTTATTTTCCCTGGGGTATGTCTTTAGGACGTAGATGCTTATTAAGATGGGATGTTGCGAAAACCGACTGTTAAAGTGTTGTTTGGTGGTCGATAGGATTTTAATTGCATATTGATTTAGATTTTTGGTCGGAGAAGAAATTCACAGAAGCAAAGTTCGAAGTAAGCGCGGACGAAGTCGCGGGCGAAGTGCTAGTATATAAGTATGTTTATCAGTAATTGTCTAGTACCCAAAACACAAGCTCTGCTTAGCTTAGGACTAGATGGCGTTGTGTGGTAGATGTGGAAAATTATTATTATTTTTAAATATTGTGATCGAATCTCCACAACTATGCGACAATGATGAGACGACCAACAGTTTAAATAGATAAGTGTTGATTATAAATTATTAGATATCAATTAGTTAACCTTCCAAATAATACTTTAAATGTTACAAGAAAAACGATTTTCAGTGATTTTCTCTTAAAACGTCAGCTGATACTGATACTGCTAGCTTACATCATCCCACTGCTGGGCAAAGGGCTCTCCCCATGACTTCCAGTTTTCACGATCCAGGGTCAAAGTGGATCACTGTTCGTTGTTTTGTCAAGCTCGTCCCACCATCTTCTACGAGGTCTGCTGCGGCACTTTCTGGCTGTGTCAGGGCTCCACAAAGTGGTTTTTTTGGCCCACGTGGTCGGTTTGAGGCCATTTCAGTGCTTACATGACAAAAAACTGTGACGCTGCATCTGGAGCATCTGAGCTACTGCTCTAAACGGTCGACGGATAGCAGATAAACTGGTAGTAGTGCAGGTTATCACTTTAATAGACGGCGGAAGAGCGATTAAACCAAGAATCTTCAACGGCGGCAATCTGAGGCAGATCTAGAAGGCTCACTGTACACTCACCAACCCACACTAGACAAGCGTGGTGGGTTCTGGGTCTATTTCTCCCCCCCATGACTAAACACGACAGCTAACAAATTAGATTTTAACAAAAGTTATTATTATTACAAATTTGGAGCAGTACTGTGAGTAAAAAGCCCGGCTAAGCCTTTAAGAACTTTATCTAGACTCTGACGATCATATTAAAAAGATGTTATTATCAAAAGTTTTGAAAGAAGATTTGGTTATAAGTATCAGAACGGATTAAGTATTTTTATTTATTAGGTATTATTTTCTTAGAGAGAATTTTTCTTTTGGTAATGTTTTTTCTTTTACCAATTTTACTTGTATTCATTTTTCTTTCGGTATTTTTTTTTCATTTTACCCATTTTCAACCTAATTCTTACCGTAATTTAGATACATAATTGCCTTACATGTGCACTAGAATATTGTGGACGTACTTTTACGGCAAAAATTTATTATATCGGTCACCAGAGAGCACACCAGCGTCCTCCATAGGCAGATCCAAGTCGCTGTTGCCGAAATCGGTCGGGATCTTGTATAGAATTTTGAAATTCCGTCTAATGTAACGAATATGAGTAAAACGCTCATTAAATAAAAACTACTAAGTCAAACTGAATAACATTATTATGGGATCGAAGATATTATGTACAATCGACAAAGTGGAATCATGGCCCACTTTGACCATAAATCGTTTGAATCCGTCAAATTGACAAAGATCTAAGTCGTTACCATGGATATCTATGTCTACGCGAATGTGGACCTAATTGTATTTGAAAGTCTGTAGGAAAATAAGCTTATGGGACACTCGACAATGAGGGTCATAATTCCACTTTGTCGATTGTATATGCAAACTGCATCAAACAAAAAAAGAACATTGGAATTCAAGTTGTAGAATCTAGAAACAAATAACCTCACCTCGTGCCTTCTGCAGTAAAGTGACGGTGGGGTTCTGTGCCTTGGGCAAGCGGCTGCTGTGATTGGCCCCGCCCAGGGTGCTGAGACCGGTGACAGGTGCGCTGTGTGATGTCCTTAGCCGACCCTCGCTCTCCGATCCACTGGTGCAACCGTTCTGTTCTGAGTTCTGTGAAAGAATACGGGTGCTATATGAGATATTTGGCTGTTGGGTAGTTTTTTTTTAGTTCTATGTGAAAATTTGAGGTTTTCTTCAGTTTCTGCACGACACCAATAAGTAAGTTTATAAATATGAACTACTTAAACTTCTTTACTACTACTACTTCAAGAAATGTAGAACGATTTGTTACATCATTCATCTTAAGATGGTACATTACGTGAGAACGAACGATGTAGCAAGTAAAAAGTGCCTAGAGGCTCTTGTGCCTCTAAAATATAAAATGGATAATGCAAGAAAATCATAACAATTAAATAGACCGTGGCAGCTAAGTGATGACCAGCATCAGTACCATTCAGCTCAACTATTTTGAAGAGAACTAAATGATCCGACACACGCGCAACCGTCAGCGAGGCATTTGAGTGAGCATGACATATTATCAACCACAAGGGTAATTTAAGTCTATAAAATAATCATTGAAAGATCTGAAGTACATAGTACTCACACAATTCTTACTATAAAACTGAAGATTAGCTTTTTACCTGTATATTTCAATACATCAAAGTTCTTAATATCAAAATCATTTTCTTATTCTTATCTGAAACTTAATAAAATATGTACAAGAGACCACTCTACATCTTTCAATATTCCCAGAAGATAGTTCAAAAGATTCGTGACTTTGATGTTTCTTCCTTTTTTAAAAAGTACCAAAAAATGAAACCTGTAAAATAAAATGTTGGTTCTGTTAACTCGAATTCAATTATTTAACTTTCTACTCAATGGTATACAAATTCTTATGAGTTCGCAATAAAACGGCAAGAAATATATAGGCCATTTCTCTAAGAAAACTTGTTATAATAATTACAAACCAGTATTGAATATGTCTAAAGGAGTTTTAAAGACTTGTTATTTTTTATGTCCATGTCACATTAAAATTTACATAATTATCCTAAGTTATAAACATAAAATAAATTTATTTTCTGTTGTTGGCACTAAATAATGAACATAATGTTGGTACGAGTATGATACTAAATTATAATGTTTTACGGTACCATAACCATTACAGTGATCATTTTGAAGATTACTGCATTTTAAAATACTTCTACATTTATTTATTAACCGACTTAAAAAAAAGGAGGAGGATCTCATTTTAGTAGTCGTTTTTGTCCCACTGTTGAGCAAATACCTCGCCCGTAATTATTATCCTTTCACTAACACACCAGCCATCAGGGAGTGCGAATAAATATTTACGATTAGTCTTTATTTATACTTATTCCGTGGTACCACAAAAACTTTTAAAAGTCTGTTGATCAGTTGTCTAAAAAATATCAGATTATGACGTTGAAATAAGGGTCCATTTTGCAGTCACATTTTTTTTGGACAAGTGTTTAACGGATGTTTAAGTTTTTGTAGTAAGGCTGTCTAATTAAATGAACATTTCATTATTGTTAACCCCTATCATTTCGGGGTCGCGGAACTGTGTCATCAGGTCACAATTTTTATTTGACAAAAGATAGATATCTTGTAGAAAAGTACTATCTTTCAAATTATTGTAAAAGACAAATAGCTGTGTCCTTAGCCTATTTTTTTTGTATAACAGCTCAGAACTTAGATCAACGAGATGCTTCTATTGAATTCAGTAACACTTCTAACAATTTGATAACATTAACTGCATCTGATCATCATTTAAATTAGAACTTGAGACAATAGAGGCACCCTCTTGCAATGCGAGTTTTGGAAATTTGAATAGTATCAACCTGGTGCATCAAAACATTCAAGGGTTTTTAAACAAGGAATTAGAAGTAGAGCTTTTTTTGAATTGTAATAAAATAGATATTCTTTGTGTAACGGAGCACTGGCTCAAAAGTCATCAGTTCATGTTCAATTTTAGCAATCACCAGGTTGGTAGTTCTTTCAGCAGAGTGAATGCTATACATGGCGGCGCATTAATCCTAGTAAATAATCAGCTCAAATTTAAAGACCGTAAGGATATTGTTAGCCTTTCCGTTGAACGGACAATTGAAATAGCCTGTATAGAATTGGAGCAGTTTATTATATTAAGCGTTTACAGACCTCCATCTGGGTTGTATGACTGTTTCGAGAAGGTAATGGATGAAGTGCTGCACAGACTTTGTAATTCAAAAAAGACTATTATAACTTGTGGTGATTTTAATATTAATTTGTTAGAAAATTCTGTGCTAAGTAGTAAAATCTTAAGCCTGTTCCGGTCATACAATCTTGAAAATAAATTTTTGGAGCCCACTAGAATAACCCCTACTAGTTCAACTTGCCTAGATAATATATATACTGATGTCAAAGAAATTCATAAAGCAATTATTAACCAAATAGATTCTGATCATTGCGGGCAACTTATTACTATTGAAAATGTTAACAAAAAAGTAATTAAACAAGAAATCACAGTTAACCCTAAAACCAAAAGTAGATTGGAAACTTTTAAAAATAAACTATCGCATAAATTATCTCTTTTGTCAACTAATGATGACCCAAATCAACATTTTAACGATTTTTTCAGTATGTACTGCAAACAATTTGATACCACATTTATTCCCAAAACAATTTCTGTTAATAGTAAAGCCTCATTCAATGACTGGGCCACCATTGGTATTCATAGGAGCAGAAAAAGACTATATGAGCTGTATGAAGAGAGGTCCTATATTAAAACTGTGGAATTCAATTCATATGTTAAGAATTATTCTAAATTATTTAAAAAAGTTTGTGGTGTAGCAAAAGCTCAATACTTGAGCTCAAAAATTAAAAACAGTAGTAATGTAATTAGAACGACATGGAAAATTATTAATAGCGAAACGGGAAAGTCGTGCAGGACAGATAGTGAGTTCAGCCTTGCCATTGGTGATAATGTTTTAAATTCAGACACTCAAGTTGCCACAGCCTTTGAGAAATTTTTCGCCGACATTCCTGTATCGACTACTAAATCATTAAACTCGGCACCTGCTGCTGCAGAGTCTTTACTGAAGGATAATGTTCCTGCTTGTGATTCCGATTTTTGTTTTCAATATGTCACTTGTAAAGATATAATCAAAACTTTTTACACATTAAATATTAAGAAGACCGCTGATCTATGGGGTCACTCAGTGGATGTTGCTAAGTCTATTATAAATATTGTAGCTCCTACCCTCGCTTCTATTTTTAATGATTGTATTGACAGTGGAGAGTTTCCTGATTTAATGAAAAATAGTAAAATAATACCACTATTCAAATCTGGTAGTACATCAGACCCTACTAACTACAGACCTATTTCAGTACTACCTACCTTTAGTAAAATTTTTGAAAAGCTTATTTTGGTTCAATTGCAAAGTTTTTTTAACAAACATAAGTTATTGCATAGTAAACAGTTCGGTTTTACAAGGGGTCGTTCAACAACTGATGCCGGTATTGAACTTTTAGGACACATTTATGATGCATGGGAAGACAAATGCGACGCTTTGGGCATTTTTTGCGATTTGTCCAAGGCTTTCGATTGCGTTCTTCACGAAACATTGATCAGGAAACTGCACCACTACGGTATCCGGAACGCCTCTTTGGATCTTCTTACCTCTTATTTGAATGATAGGATTCAAAGAGTGGACGTCAACGGAAAAAGATCCCCTGGATCTGTTGTAAAAATGGGGGTACCCCAGGGCTCAATTCTTGGCCCATTTTTGTTTCTCATTTATATAAATGATTTGCCTTACTTAATAAAAGACAATCATAACATAGTGTTGTTTGCAGACGATACTTCTCTTTTATTTAAACTCAAACGTCAGCAAATCGTTACTGATGATGTTAATAGAGCACTTGCAAAAATAGTTAATTGGTTCGAATGTAATAATCTTCTTCTAAATGAGAAAAAAACGAAATGTATTAAATTTACGATACCTCATGTTAAACAAGCGGAAACTGTTATACGGATAAAGGATCAAGAATTAAAACCGGAAGATACCTCAGTCTTTTTAGGCATAACCTTGGATAATAAACTTCAGTGGGGTCCCCATATAGAAAAATTGGCAAAAAAACTGAGCTCTGCAGCATTCGCCGTTAGAAAAATTCGGGACTTGACAGATTTAGAGACAGCGCGTTTAGTTTACTTTAGTTACTTCCACAGTGTGATGTCGTACGGTATTCTTTTATGGGGAAATGCCGCCGATATTCAAACAGTTTTTGTATTGCAAAAACGGGCAATTCGTTCCATTTATAAATTGAGTCCCAGAAGCTCCCTCAGAGAAAAGTTTAAGGAGATTAATATATTGACTGTGCCCTCTCAATTTATTTATGAAAACCTTTTGTACGCACATAAAAATATTAATCTTTTTAAAAAATATAGTGATATTCACAATATTAATACGAGGAATAAAGATAAATTTATTGTTCCAGCAACGCGGCTCAAAAAAATAGGGATTTCGTTTAGATGTCAATGTATACGTTTCTATAATAAACTTCCCGGCCCTATTCAAACGCTAAGTGTTAATAAATTCAAATCATATATAAAACGAAATTTATCCAAGAAAGCTTATTATAGTATAAATCATTATTTAGAGGATAAAAAGGGTTCCCTATCCATTTGCATAAAATTTTAAGACCTAATATAACGTAGCATAATTTTGTTTGGCATAATTATATTTTCGCATAATATAATTACGCATAATAGCTTACGCATAATTTTTTAAGCATAATTTCTCTAAGCATAATAATGATTAAGCATAATATTCTAAAGCATAAATTTATTAAGCATAAAGTTCTAAAGCATAACTTTTTTAAGCATAATATCTTAAAGCATAATTTTACTAAGCATAAAGTTCTAAAGCATAACTTTTTTAAGCATAATATCCTAAAGCATAAATTTATTTACGCATAATTATATTAAAACATTACTTATAAAGGCATACAGCATGCAAGCAAGCAAGCATGCAAACAAGCAAGTATGCAAGCATGCAAGCAAGCATGCAGCAAACAAGCAAGCATGCAGCATGCAGCATTCAAGCGAGCATGCAACATGCAGCAGGCAAGGTTTTCTGTCACGGCTCCGGCGCTGCGGGCCTCCGGCGGCCCCACGCGTGCTAATCGTCGCAGACGGCTTTCGCTCACCACCGCAGCTTCGGCTTGTTGGCCGGCTTCGCCGGCCAGCCTCAGCCGCGGCGGTTCGCTCGCAGCCGCCTGCTCCTCAGCCCACGGGCCGCCTCGCCCCTACGCGCCTACGCGATTTTAAATTACACTCTAGGGGTAGGACAAACAAGACTACGTGGAGTCGGTTTTGCAGCAATTCGGTTCTGTCACTAACTTTTGTTGCACATCATATTCAATTTTTAATTAACATATTATTTAATTGTTACAGAAACGTATTAATTTAGAAAGTATTAATTGTATGCCTAAATATTATAATGCTAATAGTCATTAGGCGTACTAACGTTATGCTAATAGTCATTAGGCCTATTAACGTTATGCTAATAGTCATTAGGCCTACTAACGTTATGCTAATAGTCATTAGGCCTACTAACGTTATGCGAATCAAATTTATGCCGAACCAAATTAGTCTTTAAGATGATTATGCGAATGTAAGATGTATGTCTAAAAAAATTATGCCGAAGTATTATTATGCCTAAACAAATTGTGCCAAAATCGTTATGCCGAAGTATATTAGGACAAAGAACATTATGCGAATAGAAGGGATCCCGATAAAAAGGCATGGGAATAAGCTGCTCCAATTAAATTCACTCAATGTTTTCTTTTATACAATTTTTTTTTTTTTACTTTTTTACTTTATTTTGACATTTTATTTTATTTTTACTCATTTTATTTTTAATTTTGACATGTTTTTATTTTATACACTTTGACATTTTATTTATACTTCTCTTTTATTTTTATTTTGACATTGTATTTTTTTTTTTTTTTGGTTTGACATGATTACTTTGTAATTTATTTATATTTTTACATATTTTGACATTTTCTATGTCATCTGTTTTTTATGTTTTATTTTATTTTATATTTTTTTTATTATTGTTGACATGAATTACTTTGTAATTTTAATTTTTTCTATTTTTTATGATTTGCTAGCTTGTGAATATGAGAACAAATGTGGGTTACATTTTATTCTACTTTTTTTTATTATTATTTTCTTGCGGTAATTGTCTGACAGTTTGAGTTATTTATGCGGCCTACCCAAATGTCCTTTCTTTGGTATTGTTCGTCGTTTCGTTGAGCTCCTTGTGTTATGAGTTGAGCTACACGGTAACTGACACATGCTTGCACTGACTGGACAGGCCCACTCAAATCTGTGTGGTTCTTTCTTCAAAAGACCACCTCAGACACCTGCATGGTTCTCATATATCTGATTCAATACAAAATTGTCTGGACTTTAAAAGAGACTGTGACCTCTGAGTTTGTTTCGGATGTTTCTTCTCAGAGTAGTCAGGTACGAAACACCGGCCTCATCTAGAATAAAAATAGTGTCTATGACGTGTAAAAGAGTTTGAGAAAACCAATTTACTGAATAAATATCATTTATCATTTATCATTTATCATAGGTAACCGTAATCCTGGAGTGTAAAGGGCTATTGAGGGATCACCGTGGATTTTAGTCAGTGCGAGTCTGACAGTTCGACCTGGGCGGGAGCAGTCATTTAATGAATTTAACAAAAAAAAAACCCTGTCGCTCAAGACTGATCAAAGAAGTCTTATGACTGAAAAAACAAAGAATTTAAAGAAACACTATATGCTTCTTTCGGTTGAAGTTATTTTTATTTATTTATTAGCACATCATTATCATTCAGGGTTCATCACTATCATTACAGGGTTTTCCTAATTTAACAGTGTGGCCATAATCTTACTAATATTATAGATGCGAAAGTTTGTGAGGATGTATGTGTGTATGTAGGTATGTTTGTTACTCTTTCACGCAAAAACCACTGAACGGATTTAACTAAAATTTGGTACACAGATAGTTTATAACCTGGATTAACCGAAGGATAGTTTATAATCTCGATTTTATGTTCTCGTGGGATACTTTTCGAGTTGTAACCGGGGAAGCCGCTGGCAACAGCTAGTTTAATTAAGTATAATTCCTATAAAATAAAATGTACATAGCGGTTTAAAGTTAGAAACATCCATGAACGGCTAAGAGTATTCCGTAAGTATCCACTTACTGTAAAAGAGGGCTTATGAAATCTACGTTTTGTGACGCCTAAGGGTTTTATTTGAATATTTATAGTTTGAGGAAGGCCTTAAGTAAATAAATGAAAGAGGAGCTATTTACTCTACGTAAGATTTCAAGAAAAGAGTATAACCAAATAATATCGGCTGCTTAAACAAATATTGGCTTTCCTTATAAAATATTAATATTTACTTTTTCTAATACAATGAAGCTCGATATGTATATGATTTCCCTAGACGTTTCAGAGTTATCATAATATCAAATTAAACAAACCCAGTTTTATCTATGGAGATGAATTACTAAGTTAATGGTCCCTAAATATATTTTACGAGTTACAAACACGGGCGTATCTTCAGCGATGCTTGAAGGTTAAGTCTGAGATACATATATTACGCGGCGACATTCAGAGTGCGACGATTAGAGTAACGAGTCCCTAGAGATAGAGTACCTACGGATATATTAGACGTTAAGTTGTTAGCTGTCAACGGATTAAATTAAGGAACAGTATATCAAGGCTCTTCAAAGAACGTGAAGGTTTGATGAGAGCAAGGTGTTCTTCGTTATTTTGGATGTCTATTTCTTCACTCGAATATGATCCTCAGGAATCCTTTCTATTTAAGGACTACAGTTATTCTCATAGTAGAAGTCGAGAGTTCGAACTACTGACAATTGGTCAGTTGGTCAGTGGTCTTATGGTCAATAAGACCACTGACCGACAGATTCCTCTCAAATTAAAGCTCGCGGTTGTGAGATCAACTGTTTAAACATTTTAAATATTGAACGCAGCTAAGGATTTGCCAGTAGCCACGATATTATTAGCCAAGTAAATAAGCCAAGACTGTAGACTACGAGCCAACCGATTTCGCTTTCATTGGTCGAATAATAAAGAAAAGAAGATGAATCCTTGGATACTCTTTACAATACAATACTATTTACAATCGAGCCATTTATCGCCTTTTTTTTTTTTTTTTTTTTAGGTGGTAAAATCATTAAATGAGTCCTCCCGCCCTGGGTGGGGCGGAAGGGACTGTCAGACTCTTACTGACTAAAATCCACCCGTGTTCCTTCCTATGCCCTTTATGTTCCGGGGCCACGGTAACCTGGGTTAAGAAAAACCCGCGACCCCAGCAGGCATTTGGCGCGAAACACGACGCGCAACCGACCCGGGCTTGGTCCTTGGTCGGACGGCGAGCTACCCATCACTCACCGTCCGCAAGCCCGCTCCGCCGCTGTGCCCTCTGCTGATCAGAGGGACACGCGTTGGAGCATCCACACGACAGGCTATTTGCATACGGGCAAAGAGACCACTTGGGCACACAGTGCCCAAGGAAGAGTTTTTGCCCGCATCCCAGGGTGCACCGGCCCGAAAAACTGGTCTTCCCCCTGGACGTGAGGGAACTCCAGTCCACGGGCGCACGTGGAGGTTTCCTGTCATAGCACCCCAGCCATTTATCGCCTTACCACTAAAAGAAAGATACCTGTTGAACACTTGTCAAAAAAAGTGTAAATGTAAAACGACCCTTATATCAACGTGAGTGTTGTTTTGACGTTGACAGTTCTTTTAGACAAGTGTTCAACGGACAACGACGATATAATACTAGACTCCTAATAACAGGCGACCGATGTCTGCCAACACATTAGGCAAAAAAGTCTTATATTCGTCTCATTTTGACCAATCCTGTGAGCCGTAAACATACGTTGAGACAGAACAGACCTTGAGTTAGGCAATCACAACGCAGTACCCCGTCCCCCTCGCTTACGTAGTACCTCAGTGAGTTGGCAGAATAATTTTTGTTCCTTAGATCGTGCATGCGGAATCTAGTATTATATCGTCGTTGTCAACGGATGTTTATTTTTCATACGGTAAGACGGTAAGTATGTGCTCTTAAGAAAGTTATCTATATATATAAAAGAACAGGGGTTTTTCTTTTGACACGACTACAGCCGAAACCGCTAAACGCAGAAACTTGAATTTTGGACAGGATTTGCAGTCTACCATGTAGATTGGCAATAAGACGGGATTTTGCGGAAATCCTCCTCTAAGGGGGTGAAAAGGGGTGAAAACGTTTGTATGAAAAATCTTATTCCTTGGGTTTATAAACTTGAAACTTACCACGAATGAGAACACAAGTAAATAAATAAGATTAGCACCATAATTTTTTTTAAACTACCCTCCATTGGTAATCTAGGGGTTGTTAAAGTTTGTATGGAGAAATCATAACGCGTGAGCTGATGAATTTGAAAATCAGTATTTATATACTAGATAAGATTTAATCAAACACGTGTTTTTGGATTTTTCGAAAATCACCCCCCAAGTTAGTGAAAAGGGGTATTCAAGTTTTAAGGGGAGGACATTAAACCACTAAACGTAGAAACCTGAATTTTGGATGATAGTTGCAGTTTATAATGTAAGTAAGCATTAAGAAAGGATTTTGCGAAAATCTACCTCTAAGGGGGTGAAAAGGGGTGAAAACCTTTGTATGCAAAATCTTATTCTTTGGGTTTATAAACTTGAAACTTGGTACGAATTTGAGTGGTAAGTAAATAATAAAGATGGACACTATTTTTTTTTCAAAACTACCCTCCATTTTTGGGTTTTTCGAAAATCACCCCCTAAATTTTGAAAAGGGTTGATTAAGTTTTAAGGGAAGGATTTACTGCTTGCTTCGATAAATTCTAAACTGGGCATAAATTATCTCTCAATCGAATAAAGGATACGTATTTTTATTTATATTTCATAAATCAATCCCTAACGGGGTGAAAATCGGAAAATCAGTTTGTCTAATATGATTGATTGTTTGTTTGTATTGAGTTTTTAGATTTTCTTATTAGAAGGGTGAGCGGGAATTAAATTCACTGAGTTCGAAATTAGAAACACGCGCAGACGAAGTCGCGGGCAAAGTGCTAGTAAATACATAAATCATACCGGAAATTTACGGCGGCTGGGTGGCGTCTCCTCGAAGTGTACTGGCCTGAAGGTCTTGCGCGGTGTCTGGGGCGAAGCGCCCGCGCTGCCCGGCGTCCACACAGGGGGCGGGGGCGGCGGGGGCGGAGCGCCAGGGCTGCGCGCGGCGCTGCCAGGTGTCGGTGGTGGCGCGCCCGGCCTCCAAATGGCTGTAAAATGAGAAATTAGGTTAGGGAAGGGAAACATTTTTGAAAGTTATACTCCTGTGGTGGTCCCATTGTCACCAAGTCAGAATCCGATGATGGGATCCCAGACAAATTGAGGGAAAGCTTCGATATTTTATGTTTCTTCCTTGACTACACAAAGACGATGAATGATGTAACAAAGGATTTGTAATATTTTGGCGATCTAAAAAGAGTGTCCATGGAGTTTCTTGCTCGTTCTTCTCCATAGAGATCACTTCTTGGAATGGGCATCTACGGTACTTTCACAGTTTTTTATGTCTTGTGACTGGGACTGTAGCACCATAACTTTGTAGTATTTAATTAAATTTTTTATGTCTTTGACAATTCAAAAGGGGCTGTAACTGGTCTACTTGAATTAAATGCTTTTGATTAGATTTGAAGCCTGAATAATTAAAAAAAAAACTTTTGACAGGGTACGTCTCAGGTAGTCATCAGGTCAGAATCTGATGATGGGATTCTGGATGGGAACTCTTACCGTGATAACTGCATTGTTTACGCTATCGCACAATATAATACTCGTATTATCACGGTTCGCACTAAACATTTTTTTTGGAGAATCATGACCCTATTGCTCGCAGAGCAGATGGCCGATGGGGTCGAAAAGTGCTAGAGTGGAGACCACGGACTAGCAAGCGCAGCGTAGGACGTCCACCAGCAAGGTGGACAGACGACCTTATAAAGGTCGCCGGAAGACGCTGGATGCAGGTCGCTTCCAACCGGTATCTGTGGAGATCAAAAGGGGAGGCCTATGTTCAGCAGTGGACGTCCTATGGCTGAGATGAAGATGATGATGATGAAGACCCTAATCTATATTACAGAGAAGAAGCGAACTAAATATTGCAACCTACTGTACATAAAAATAAATAAGTAAGGCATATATGTTTTAAGAGAATCGTGTTTTCTTTTAAAGCTTAAGTGCTTTGCGCTAACTGCAGGATCTGTCCTTTGCCAAGAAAATATTTTCTTAGAGAAAATACTTTTGAACTAATAAAGAGAATAGATTGTTTCGTAAGTTTTTTTTTGTGAAACTACCTAACCGATTATTTAACTACAAAAAAACTACGTTTTCAGAAAGTTTTTGTTTTTGGCTATGGCTTCTTGCAGTTATACTGTGAGTGCCTTGAGTGTAAGGCCTCCGGCCAGGAGCTATCAGGGGTTTAGATGTATGTTGCCTATGTTAACGAAAATGTATGTAATCCGTCATTGTATACAATATCTAGGAATTGTATGTAATTCCTAAAATCACCCGGAAATGTGTGAAACCGAAAATCGGGGTGCCACTGCCGTCTACTTTTAAAGGCATTAACAACTTTCTGGCAACCCAAGTTTCGGTTTGGTTAGGTTCCTTTAAATCTCGCACGCGAAAATAGAAGTCTCGGGCAGCGGTGCTTCGTCTTCCTGAACACGTAGAACACTTTTTTATACATTTCCTAGAAATTTTATATCATTTCTAAATATCGTATACAATGTGTTGATCTGCAACCTAGTCAAATTCAAGGACGTGATTATACTCATGATTCTCGACCCAAATCAACAATAAAATAGGTAGGTATTTTTTTATTTTATTTTTCCTTTTTATGAAATCCGTAAGTGTGAACTAGTTTCTTCAAGAGTAGTAGATTCAATTCACGCACACCAGCTACTCATCGCTGTGTGCGTACGCGCGGACTGCGTAGTCGGGTGATTCTCTTTCATTTGTATTGAATTAAGGGTTTAATTCTGAAATACTGTAAAATTTTAACAACAAAAAAAAGCAGCCCTTATTAGTTTTGCCCGGTACTGTACTTTCAATTGATTATTTATGACTTCTGTGACAACCACCTGAAGTTTGACGAAAATGCAAAAAAACAGCCTGTATTTCAGGTAATATAATTACAATACAAACAAGAATTCGTGAGAATCTAGAGTCAAGAGCTAAAGTTCTTTAAGTCAAATGCGTATGTTTGAATGGATGTTTGTTACTCAATTATGTCAGAAAGGCTGAACGGATGAAGATGAAAGACGCAGTGATAAAACATCAGTTATGCTGATATTATGATAACGTGGAATAATTTTTCGAGGAACACACGAGCGAAGCCACTCGTAGCAGCTAGTGTACAATATTTTATTCCATCAGACAACAGATGTTAGAAGATTCCAAATAACCTTGACCAAGCAATTAATAACCTATGTTTATAATCGTTACAATACAAATAAACTTTCTGTTCTTCACATACGATGCATTTCGACTCAGGTGCAGTTGCTCAGACGTTCTTAAATTAGACGTGAGTCAATTCTTGCTCAGCTCAAAGAGTTTTAGTACGATTGTATATCTAGATCTTGTATTCATTTACAGTCTGACCTTACATTTTATACGACCGTGGGTTGGTATAGTCTTACTGGCCTGTTTAGGAAACTGAAGTTATGATACGACAGGGAATAAGCCGTTTTTTGGTTTTGTTTATGCTGTGTAAATCGGGTAAAATTTATTTGAAGAATAAATATGTATAAATAAGACCAGTTTAGGTACTTTTCCTTTTTTTTCTATGCCGTTTTGATAAGATTAGGTACTTTAGACTATGTGAAGGGGACAGAAGAAACTTGATAGCCATAAAACAATACCACTGAAAGTGGAGAGATTTGGAAGAAACTTTCAACAGCATTGTTGACCAAATGGTAAAGAGGATGCATTTTGAACCCAGTGGATGTTAACAAACGACACATTTTAAATATTATTATTTCTAATATTACAATAGATTTTGCATAATGGAGAGACGCTGCTATTTACAACATTTTAAAGAAATATAAACAAACCAGCTAACCGCAACTACCTACCATAAAATTAAAATTTTCAAGTACCTAGATGTTTTAAGACTAATGGAAGAATGCCAGTAATACTATTCATTAAAGTAACAGGTATTAATATTATTAGACGAAGTAAAGAGCTCTTTCGTGGCAGTCATAAAATAGGGCTCATAAAATATTATAGCGTATTTCGCCTCGCGTCACACTACCAAGGTCCCATGTCAATCAGAAGACGATCTGAAACAACACTGCCTCAATAAAACTAAGAAGTACGAACGAAAGGTGAACGATATACAGACGCCAGCATGTCAACCTACCTCAATCTGATTCTTTAAGGCGAGCTTCTAGTAATTTTTAAGATTTTCAAACGTCTGAAAGTCTCATTAACAATGATATTTTTAATAAATAAAAATCATAATATTAAAGTTGAACATATCCTCGAGTGAATGGTAAAGATAGAAACACGAATTGGAATAATTGGCTCGATACAAAAAAAAATTCAAAGTTCGGTCTATGCTTTTTATTTTTTGGACTTTATGGCATAACTACTATGAGTTATTGAAAGGATGTTGTTTTAAATTGTAGAAAATACTAGTATCTAAATTCTGTAAAGACAGTTTTTCAATTAATAACAATTTTAATTCATAAAAAGACGTCAATATGTTTGGGCACATACGCCGTTTTATTCTGAGCTCACATTCACTATCGTCCTCTCATCTTTTGCCTTTTACAAGTAGTGTCATCACTTTCGTTCCTTGACGAATCAGTCAGCCAGCGTGGCTCTTACAGGCTAGACCTGTGACACTTTTTTTCAGATCGCGGCTGTCAGATTTTCGTAATAATAAAATTGGTAATGGATAAAAAGATCGAGAAAATACAAACGAATGATACGTAGGCTTATAGATTTTTCAAAACTATGTTTCGATGTCTTCAATGGGACGTGATTGTAAACGGACATGACTGTAAATAAGTCACGTAAACTTTCTTTTTTCAATAACAAATTATTTTCATTAATAAATCAAGAATAAAATAAACCAAACTTACTGAAAATCATCGCAGGAAATTCCTGACGACCCTTACAGAGCAAACAAGGGAAATGTTAGAATACGTATGATTCTATACATTACGAATTGTTCCTATCAATATAATAAATTACTCACAGTGATATTATATCAATGCTTTCGTGATATCGTACTATTGTTGTCTGATGGTTCCTCTGTGTCCATCCCCCATCTAATATTTATGCATCTAAATACAATTTCACATGAACTAATGATAAATGCACTGATTTGCAGTCAACAATTTGAGATAGTATGTAACTGAAAACAACTTCTAATCGTATCAAACTGCGATATAGGATAAGAAGCACTTCACTTTTATTATTATTTATTTAGTTTCGTCACAGATTTTAACAATTTCGAAGAAACAGGAATAAAATAAATTAAATGAAAACTGCTGTTGTCATTTTGAATACTTCAAAATTACTTGTCAACTACAAATAAGGCATAGCACCCACCACCCTGTTAAATATCGCCTATAGTATAATGCTGCGACTATGATGAAAAATTGGTGGTCATTGCTGTCTCACCGCGTGTTCGGTACAAGTTGCTTCTCGCTCTATTGATTGCTTTGGAGTATAAAAGATCAGTACTGGGCTCATGCTTTTGGAGTCGATAGATAATATCTCTAAAGGTTTCATTTATCAGAAAAGTGATATTAAAACCTTGTCCCAAAAAAATACTGAGGATAAGATATTATAGAATGAAGATTTATTTATGACAGGTTTAGGTTCTGACATTACACTGTTCTACTATACCTGTACCTCATATAAGTAAAAAACTACTAAATCCACGCCGCTGCTCGACTAATGTCCATTTTACGCGGCGCTTGTGTCTGTCATTACATCGAAATGCATCAAAAATTAGTACAAACACCAGATGGTGGAGGACAGGGCGTCAAGCATCCTTAGCTTTCCACTCTCGAACATATAAAGATATCACGGTACCAGCTTTGTAAACGCACGATAGTAAAAGGAGCGTGTGTTTGGGGCTTTTTTTAGCGTGGTAAAATAATCGAATGAGTCCTCCTACCCAGAGCAGGCCGGGAGGGACTGTCAGACTCGGAATACTTAGTAAAATCTACGATTTATTTCAATAGCCCTTTACGTTCTGGGGTCACGGTATTGTATTCGTTTGTCCGCGACCCAGGTAGGCCCTCTAAGGGGGAGCCCCGTTATTGCGCTGTCACTTTTTCCGGCGCGCGTGGAACACAACGCACACGCCCATGCCCGTGCGCGCGTGTGTTTGGGGCTTTACGATAATTGGGTATTGTCACTTTCGTAAGGTATGCCAATTATCATTAATTTTCTACCAAATAGTAGTTTTGTTCGTAATCTCGGGACATCAAAATGTTATAAAATAAATTTAAGACTGTGAATGATAAAAATATTCACAAAATATTAATCCACATCAATAAAGATTTCTACCATTTTGTTTTGGTAAATGTTTCGACATCCTTATATTAAAATATTTCTACTAGAGTAATACATGTATTTTGCGTAAAGGGAACACTGTAAAAAATGTTGAAGTTGAAGAAATGAAATACATAAAACTTTGGGTTGCAATCATTTCGCGATAGTGGCGCCTGCTGGTGGCGGTGTGTGGCAACTTTCTCGACGCATGAAACAACGTCTCCTTAAGCATAACGTCGCCTTAATAGAATTTGAACCTTATCACAATAACGGAAGGTTAATGTTCGATTGGTAAAATTTGACAAATAACATTGGGGTAGGTTAACTTGCAAAAGACTGAGGAAAGAAACATAGTCTTAAGAATAAGAACCTATGCACACCACGTTTTTAAAACGCGCCGGTGCACCGCGTTTTTTTATCAGAGCAGTTTGTTGTCATTTGTTCTAGTCTGCGTCTGACTGCGTATCGCGACTGCATTGCGTCAAACGCGCTGCCCCGGCTCGTTTTATAAAGTGGTGTGCATAGGCTCTAAGATGATAAAATTCTGATTGTTGCGATTTTCATTTTTCCAATCTGCTACTGAAGTTTACCTCATTGGAGAACATAATATGTTTATGACATCACCAAGATCCACTGGAAGACTGAAGAAGACTGTCCAAAACAATACGAGCTCCATAAAACATAGTACGAGCATCATTTGAAGGCTGGATGATATACCTACTCCATTCAATTTAGACGTTTTTACACAAGAGAGCTGCATTTTACGATCTTGCAATAAATCTCGGTGGGGGCGTAGAATCGACGTGTGTTTACTCGGTCGTTTTCAACAAATTGGGTTAGTGGTACCGCGCCCTGCTGTCGACGTAATCGCTTAGCCTGTTAGGACTGGGAGGTGATCACGCCCAACTCGGATCTTCACATATTTACCTTCACTCACGCACTGATAGGTTCGCATACACGTTTGCTAATCAAAATTGAAATTGTTCCGGAATGAGCGTCAATGTCAATATGCCTTTAATAACGTTTACTGAAATTCTATCCTCATTTCATTAAACATTGCTTTCCTTCGAATAGCTTCCCATAATCAGACGGATTAAAACATCACAACAATATGTGTCGAAATCCAAATCACACGCCGCAGTCGGTAAGGATTAAATCGTATCCGATAATTGGTTATTTATCTAAAAGCCCGCGGATCGTGCGCCAACATCAAAGTGAGAAGTGAACGCAAATAAAATTAAAAGTGCGCTGAAAACGAATCCAATTATGGCACAACGGAGAAAAATTCAGTTTTTTCGTCGTGTTGAAGTCGTCCCGTCTATTGCAGTATACAGGTGAAATGTGTGTGTTGGATTTGAGAGCTCGTGGGAGACCACTCTTAGTTTTTTTATGGCCGTATCCGTTGCAGGGCTGCACATTGTATACAGTTTGGCCAGTTTTTTGTTGATTGGGGCGATGAAAATATGCGTCTAAATTCGCGTGCAGTCTATTTGTTTTAACGCTGATGAATGGTGGCGTCACTGTCGCAGTGAGCTCAACACAAACAGGGGCTAGCCAGTGTTCCGCTCTGCACGGTGCACTGTTAATCACACAAAACCTAATATCCTAGAGTGGTTAGTTAGTAGGTCTGTTTACGTTTAGCGGATGCTTCCCTGACTACAAATTGCAAGCAAATCGCCTTAACAAAACGTTTGACAATTGTTGTATTGCCATGGTATAACATATTCTAAACAGAACACAACATAAATCCTATACTCACACCAAAGACTATTTAGTCCGATTTTGCGAACACTGGCAAGCCAGGTAAGAACATGTACTGGGCAAAATTCCAAACCCGGATTATAACCGAGCCTTCTAACAGTTCTAACAAACCCAATTACGCGACCGTACCAATGATGTGGAGCTTAAAACCCCTTGTTTAAAAAAAATAATCGTAAAAATCTCTTACATCACGTTTCTGCGTCTCAAAGAGGGGCTTTATTTTTCCGTTTGACCATTAGGGATTCAAATCAGAGCGGTGGTCGTGCCAGCTAACTTACAGCCTTTACCTCTAATTGCGTTATGAACTCCTGGTACCTCGCTCGTATTTTGGACAACAGATTGTTGTTTATATGGCCTTCTTTTTCTGTTGTTTGTTGTATTTTTGTTGTTTTCATATTTTACGGATATTATCTGTTCATCATCAGCCTATTAATGTTCCAACTGCTAGGACGCAGGCCTCCTCTCTGTGAGAGGGAGTGGGCCATAATCCACCACGTGACATTTTTTTATACTGAAATTTATCTAATTTAAACAAGAAGCATAAATGAAAACACCTCAGTTCACATTTTATTGGTACTCCAAGAGTAACAAATAGTATTTCTTTTACAAATAAAGATGGGAAAGTAAGTAAACTAGAAAAACTTAACCGGATATCGCATGGAACTTTTTATTTCCTTTGAGATAGAAAAGATGTTGTGAAACTGAAAATGATATATTCTAAAAGTAAGTAAGTTTTCTCGTTAAAAGTTTATGAAGCGAATGTTGTGATAACAGTTACTTAGAAATATTATCATAAACAATTTCGAATCTATACTAATGTTACAAAGCTGAAGAGTTTGTTTAGTTTAACGTGCTAAGCTCAGAAACTACTGTTGGAAGCCCACGGCGACTGACGGGCGCCAATAAAGGGCAACTCGTAGTCCGACCAAGGACCATGCCCGGTTCGACGGCGCATTGTGTTCCACGCGCGCGTCAAAGAGCGTCAACATAATGACGGGGCCCCCCTCGATGACGGAACATAAATGGCTATTGAAGGACACTATGGTTTTTAGTCAGTACGAGTCTGACAGTACCTTCCGCCTTGCCCGGGGTAAGAGGACTCATTTAATGATTTTAACACGCTAAATTGGACAGTCCTAGACTGGCTTGTAAAAACTTAGTTTTAATAATGAGTCGTCATTGTTTCCTAACAATTTATGACATTATGTTTTTTCAGAAACGTCGAAAAAAGTTATTTGACTTCATAAAATAAAATTATAAAGGAATTTTCTGAAAAGACATGAAAAGCTTGTAACTGTGTTTTTTAAACACGTATGTCCAGTTTACTTCTGTGCAAAGAAACAAAATAACGGCACAGAGTAAAGTAAGACAAAATGTAAAATAAAAAGTATTTTGTCTAAAAACATGTTTCTCTACTAAGTATAATACATTTCAAATGCAGCATCTAGTGAAGTTCTTCTAACTTTTCTCGTTAAGGGGCAGTCTGTTTACCGGACCATTCATAGCTCGCTAGGCACTTCCGTATTTACGACGTTAACTTTGTGAATGAATATATTAATATTAACATTGTTTTTGAACCTTAATACTAGGAGCGTAAGGATTTAATTTATTTATCTTTAGCTTTAAACTGTTAAGTAAAGGTGTACGATGCGGTACAATATTCCTATTTAAAGTTTATAACACACCCCAAAAAATAAGTGAAATTATTTTATTTAGGTATTTATGCCAAAAAATAATAATATTCGAATCTCAATCCAAATCCCGTTCCTTCGATTTTGACATCTTAAAGACTCAGATACACAATCGGATAACAAATTCGGTCATTGATTGGTTGTAGACAGAGATCAATCAAATATACAAACTGAGAAAGATTATTAATTTTCATGTAACAGTTTCTTTGCTCCAAGTCTATGCCTTCGTAGCAATCTGCTACGTCGTAGACCTTCACTGTAGCAAGGTTGCTACGACAATGATTATTTTGCCTGCTAATTTCAATACTATTCTATTGACGTTTCTTTTTGAAGTGGGAAATCGTCATAAAGGAGTTGTTCCTATTCAAGAACGAAAGCGACTATCAGTCTAGATTCGAACCTCTTAAATCCACCCTTTCCTTGCTTCTTTGGGTCCCAAATTTGCGGTGACCAATTAAGGAATTCCTGCACCGTAATATTGCTGTTAATGTTTTATTGTTATGTATTCAGATAAAGGTCTCTTCAATGCATGGTGCACCGGGTTCGAAGTTACTACTTGAAATCTCACTGCAGCTCAAACCAATGCTTAGTATACAGGAGTTTGAGGGATACTTATGGTTTGATCATGTGTATAGAATGCTTTCGCTTTTAGTACTGAATTCAGGGTATATGATTTCTATGCTATCTGTTTTCCGATTGATTTACTATTTCAATTATTTTCTGTGTACCTTATTCTCTTTGAAAAAATGGACGGATGAATAGTTTCTCCTTCATGGAAAACTTTTAAACGGATTTGGATGAAAATTAGTACACAAATTGATTAAAACATGGACTTTTATCAGATAGAATAGTTTTATCCAGATTTTATTTTAATTGTCAAATTGTAGCAGGCGAAACTGCTGCTATTATTTTACGAAGTATTCTTTCAGACAGACAGCTACGAGACATCAAAGGTCGTGATATTTCACTTCAGAAATGAGTATGGCATTAGGAAAGTATGGCAACTTTGTTTGCCACGTTGTCTGGCATCCTTGTCGTCCATTATTGAGGCAGACAATAGCATTGTGACGTCATAGTGTAGAAAAGGTATACCTTGTTGTAATGTGTGTGGGTTTCATTACTGTTGGTCTTGGCTCTGAGATACGAGGTGATCAATTTTATTTGTTTGCTGAGGTTGATCTGTTGGTCAAGATACTGGCATATTTTCAATATCAACTTTAGCCTTTCGTTCAAATTTAACATCGGTTAATTATTTCATTTCGTTACTATGTATTCCCAAATCCACGTGATAAACATCATTAGTAACTTTAACTTTTTGTTTTTATAACATCTGATGTCGCTTGAAAAAAAAGAAGAGAAAAGAAAAAAGAAAGAAGAAAAAAGAAGTTTTTACGAGCACAATTGTGTTTGTTGTGATCTCCTATAATGTAATATCGATTTTATAAAAATAACACTTAAGCCTGTTTCATTGCAATCTATCAAAATTGATGATAGAACACTCAAAGTAAATTTAACTTTAACCACCAACATTTACTAGTCATTTTCGTATAAGTAGTAAAGGTTGTGCAAATAACAAATGTATCGAAAAAATGGTGAACAAAATTCTCTGTCGTGTACGTAAAAGAAAAGTAATTGTGACACAATTAGGTCCCTTTGTGCCTGTATAGTTGTTCTTAATATGTGGAGCGCCCTGTATACTGTAATACACTGAGCATAAAACATTTCAAGTCTTGATTTAAAACTTTTAGAAGAGAGAATACAAGTCTCTGAAAATTTCTAGACAATTCCATTGAGTAGTAATTTGTGAAAACAACTCAAATGTAAAATTGTCTCTAAAGAAATAGTTGAGTTATGAGCAGTATGTTTTCAGCAAACACACCACTGAGTAAATGAAAATGTCCTGGTAAGACCATGTTAAAAATATAAGTCATTTACTATTTTAAGAATCCTACTACTATTATAAAGGCGAAAGTTTGTAAGTATGGATGTATGGATGTTTGTTACTCTTTCACGCAAAAACCACCGAACGGATTTGGCTAAAATTTGGTACACAGATAGTTTATATCCTGGATTAACATATAGGATAGTTTTTATCCCGATTTTATGTTCCCGTGGGATAGTTTTCGAGTTGTAGCGGTTAAAGCCGCTGGCAACATCTAGTTAGACATAAACATAGGTAATTATAGAAATAAACACATCCATGGTTTTGTCCAGAAACATTCTTATAATTTTCAAGATAATTTTTTTTTTTGAAGTATTTAATTACCCCTAAGTAACGTAATAACATCTAATTGTATCTTCACTGTCGCCCGCGCTCTTCCCACTCCCCAACATTCAATCTCAACACTTTTCCCAAAGAAGGCCGTCTTTTACTTCGCATTCTTGGACCCACATTATCCACTCACTGATTTAATTACTCCGAGATAATCAAGGCACAATGCTTCGGCTAGAGATGGGAAAAATACCGGGAATTTAAGGTTCCGTAGTCAGACTGATGGTGGAGTAAAGTGACGTTTTTTAAACTTTCTCGTGCTCGTTATGCATTTGACTTTTCTTGTATCTCAAGACTGAACTTTGACTGTTCTTTTTAAGTTGGTGAAAATAATCATGTAAAAGATACAAAAATCAACAGAAAGAATAAAAAACAACAAGATAGAGCGATCAGACGAAATTTAAACTAATAATATATCTTACATCTCAAGCTAAAAAATACAAAAACAACAAAGTCGTATTTGCATGAACTTATATCTAGAATAAAACTTTTAGAATATTTGTTCATAATCCATTTCTTGAAAAATTTTATAAACTACGACTTTTAAAACCGAGCATAAAAAGAACTTAAGAAAAGGGACAGCCAGTACTAACCCAAATCGATATTGATGAAAGATAGACATTGATGCACGTTATTGTCTGTCAAACTTAAAACGATGATTTGTTATTAAAACATTGGTTTACATCATTAGAAGCAGGTCAACTATTCTGGTAACTCTGTTTGTTGATTGCAATCAACTGAAACAGTTTGGCTCTCAGTTCTAATCTAAAATGTCTATTAGTCTTGGATTCAAACAGATTACGGTGGGACAGAGTTGCGGCTTAGAACGTAAAATCGACCAGGGTCGGACTGGCTATTTAGTTGACGAAGCGTTTGCAGGCTGGGCCTCAACCTACGGAGGCCTCTCACGGTGCAATCACTGACAGATCGTAGCTAGGGTTGGGGGCTCATTAAGACTAGAGCTGCAACTCTTTCGACCGAAATGTAAACTAAATGAGATACTTGCGTAAGGAGATTTTTAAAAAAAAAAGGAAATTTTTCAAGAATAAAATATTTGTTGTGTGTTTTCTTTACATAAAATTACCTTTTTTAAAGTGTTCGCAATTTTTTTTTATGTGTGTGTGTGTAATTAATTAGAGAGAAATTAATTTAAGTAAACATAAATTTTAAAAAGTTGAACCTGAGCAGGTCGTTGTAAAAATGAGAGAACGGCAGGTTTATGGGGCCGGTCCTTCTACCCCAGTCCCACCCTGGAGTCAGCTTCAGACAAAGCTGTAAATACGCAAATACCAACAAAGTCGCGATGTGTAGCTTGACTTTTGAATCGTGTATGCAAATATTGAAAAATATTTTGCGCTTTACTGTTCCAGTTGGTAAAGTTTTATAACGAGGTGTTGTTCAATTGTTTGGAGTTGTGTTTTTGACAAGTGATTTTGTTGTTTGCTTTCATTAAATTAGTCTTTGTCATGATGTCGAAAACTATCACAAATGTGCATGGGTCATGGATAAATAAATAATCCTAACTAACATTTCAATGGGTTCACCCTTGTTTGGCAGAACAACTTTTCGTCGAAAATCACTCCGGCTAATTTTGGTTACTATAAAGTCGTTTAGTAGAATTATTCATTTCACCGAATAATTACTTGTTATATTTTTATTTAGCCTATTTATTTCTTTGAAATAATTTCATTTGACCGAATTTTCAAATTCACTAATTTTATTTAAACTAATGTTTCACTAGACTAATAATGATTTAGTCGAAATATCGCATCGAATATTCATTTAATTAATTATTCGTTTCCTTTCATTGTCTATAAAAAAATCGGGCTCCGCCGAGCTACCTTGGAAGGTGGTGATCAGCAATTTTACCAAGGATGCAAGAGCGAGCGAAGCGAGCTCGGAACCTGGGGCACCCCGACTCGGACAGGTTAGGTTCGAAGGGGATGGCGGGGTCTGAAAGACCCCGCCATCCCCTTCGTGTTAGGTTACTTTAAACCTTGCAAACAGAAACAGGAGCCCCGCGAAGCGGGGCTCCGTCGAACTACCTTGGTAGGTAGTAATCGGCAATTTTACTGAGGATGCAAGGGCGAGCGTTTATTACTGATAACCACCTACCGAGGTAGCTTGACGGAGCCCCGCTTCGCGGGGCTCCTATTTCTGTTTACAAGGTTTAAAGTAACCTAACATGAAGGGGATGGCGGGGTCTTTCAGACCCCGCCATCCCCTTCGAACCTAACCTGTCCGAGTCGGGGTGCCCCAAGTCCCGAACTCGCTTCGCTCGCTCTTGCATCCTTAGTTACTGATTACCACCTACCAAGGTAGATCGACGGAACATAAATATTTACAATGTTTTCTTTTCTGCATTACATCAATTGAATATTCGATAAACTAAATTTTATACCACCTGAATATTATAGCAAATGAATATTATACCTTTTGATCAATAGCGCAAATGTTGTTATCGCAAATAAATATTCGATGAAATGAAAATTAAGTTAACCGACATTATACAAACTGATTATTTTCTCGAACGTTGTTCGAATTAGTAAAATTATATTAAAAGTTGTTCGACGAAACAAGGGTAAACCATTTCAATGCGATGGATGGATGTTTGTTACATAATTACGTTACGACGAAGCTGAAGGTTGAGCTGAAGGTTCCGAAAAAATAAGCCTTACTAACTAAAAAAGGCGTATCTACTAAGGCTTATATTTCCCTTTTCTCTAGTTGTGCACCTTTTTTTCTAAAGGGGGCAGTATAGATAAGATCTACAATAAAATATATTTCATAATTTGCTACGGAATCCTAAACCGTGGAATAAGATTAAATACTGAGAAGTATCCGACGCTCAACAACGTAATTGGGTTGCAATAATTACATTATTCAGTAAAGTACGGCCCGGCTGGACTTAATTGGAGGAATGTTAGTAATTGTTCAACTATAGCAGATTTTTGTTCAGTTTTGTAGAAAAATGCAGTAGTTACTGCTTCTGTGGGTCTAAAATTATACCGATCTACGATCGAGTGATGTTTTGTGATTTTTCGAAGCGATGTATGTTTGTCGTTTTTGATTTTGGTAGGTACTGATACTGATAATGCTAGCCTACATCATTCCACTGCTGGGCAAAGGCCTCTCCCCATGACTTCCAGTTTTTACGATCCAGGGCCAAAGTGGACCACTGTTTATCGGTTTTGTCAAACTCGTCCCGCCATCTTCTACGAGGTCTGCCGCGGCGCCTTCTGGCTGTGTCAGGGCTCCACAAAGTGGTTATTTTGGTCTACAGCTCATTGGGCTTGCGGCAGACGTGGCCGGCCCAAGGCCAAAAGGCCGCTGCACTGAAATTTTGGTAGGTAACAAAAGAAAAAATACGAGTCAACTATTGTAGTATCAAATATCGTTCAAAATATATCAATTTTATTGAACATATTTCAATTTCACTGCCACTTTTTCACCAACAACAGCCCTCAGAAACAAAGACCCTTCAACATTAACCCTTCGGGTGAAACAAGCGTGATATTACGTGTTATGTAAAAAGATAGTTCTAATAATACCCTAAAACCTTGTCCGCATCGAAGCATATTGCCGATCGGTTATCGAGAAAGGCTACACATAAAGGATTTTATCCGGACAAGCAACACGCGAATCAACGCGCATTAGAACATGCTTTTGTGAGCTTCTGTGTGTCAAACAAAATATAATAATGGAGACAAATGTTTAACAAGTTGACAGGTTTTATGAGAGCTTGCTTCTTGGACACAAAGTATCCTACTAATATTATAAATGCGAAAGTTTGTGAGGAAATATTTGTAAGTATATGTAGGTATGTTTGTTACTCTTTCACGCAAAAATCACTGAACGGATTTGGCTAAAATTTGGTACACAGATAGTTTATAACTTGGATTAACACAAAGGATAGTTTTCATCCCTATTTTATGTTCCCGTGGTATTATTTTCGAGTTGTAGCGGGTGAACCCGCTGGCAACAGCCTGTTTTTAATATCAAAACTTTTGCAAGTAATTTCGTCAATAGTGCTCTCAAAATGATGAAAGTAAACATCGAAACGGCACTGGCGTTTTCTAGATGCAGAGATGTGAAAGCATGTGGCATCCAATTCACTCTAGACCTTCTCCCATAGATACGAGGCTTTAGGGATAGTAGTGTTGTGGAAGATGTATATGAATGTTTAGACCGATAAACTAAATCGAAGTAACTGACAACCCAGTTTGAAATCCACTGCAATTCAAATAAGCTAAAGTAGTCCCTCATAATTTTCCTACTGCCCAACATATACCCAAAAGTGGAGCATAAGTGGACCCGAAATCAACTTCCAATTCAGGGATCATTACCAGATGTTTGTCGAGGGCCTATCGATATCATTACAGGAATTCAACCGAACACGATATTAAATCAGCGGGTCGGATGCCAGCATGTTTTTCGCCGCCAAATTCCGGCCCACCCATTTTCCGGTACGGGTATTCATACGATAACAATCTAGTTATCGGACGGGACCGTCCGATATTAAAATCCGATGTTGTTCCCTACATACCTAGCCATGTGTTGTCGAACTTCATTAAAATGAAATTTCAGTAGCGTCACCTACATGTTTATTTATGTAAAGTCACGAGCGTCAATATGTGCCTGTTTTGGGACAACAAAATATAAAACTGTCACGCCCGGCGACACGAAGATAAGGTATTATGTGCCTGCCTATACATTAGCCAAAATTTTAAGGCTCTTTCCTTGTGAACTTATGATTAAACTTTCTTATGAGACCATTTCATGTTAGGATAGCTCAGAAAATAATTACCAAGTGTAAATTTGGTTATTTCGAATGTGGGAAAACTAAAATTGATGAGTGTAAACAATTAGATGTTCGTGACTGCACAGTACGTAGGTAGGCAGGTAATCATGTAATATGAGAAGATATAATACGGATTGTCACCTACTTGGTGTTATTGATTACTTAGTACGGTGGCCATGGAAAATAATTTAATAAGTAGTACCTATGCTTTCGTTTTTTTTACAAACACTTTGTAAGGTGAGTCTAAAAGTCTGATAACAGTATTTAGATATTTATTCATTTAGACTGACAGTTGACGTTCAATTATAAATTTGAATATGTTCCATTCTTCCAATAAAAATGGCAGATACAAGTAAAAATACTTTGACTTTCTAGCTAAAATTAAAAATCATTGTGTTCATATCTCATTTAGAGGATAAAAATCCATTTTATATACCATTAATTCCGTTCTCAAATCACAAATTTTAATCGCCTATATAACAGACAAAGAAAACAAAAAAAAAGAAGAATTAAAATAAAACGAGAAACAAATGGAAGTGTCAAAAATAATTCTGTGAAAAAGGAAGAAAGATGTCATCGCAAATCGTTTTGCCAAAGGTCTCTATGGAGGTATTAAATTATTGCTCAAGGAATATTAATAGGGTCATCACTTAAAGGAAAAAGCAAAAACTGAAAATGGTTGATTATGTGTCGCGGGAGATTTGTGACAGCCCTGCGATGAAGATTTTCGAATATAGCAATTTTTTTTTTTAATTATTTATCCTAATTTTATGTTAGGTACTACTAATTTCATGTGTAGATACACTAAAATAAAATAATTTTACTTATAAATTAAACTTGTTATACAAAGAGCTATGTCCAGTGGAAGTAAATATTATTATTTAGGAGTTAAGTTAGTGTTTTAAGTCAAACCACAAGAGCACTGTTGTAATTTAAAAAAGTCTAAATTTAATGTTTGTAACACTAAGCAGAAAGTCGACGGTTGCGGAAATGTCTTTCATTGATCATCATCATCATCATCTGATTTTTTTCCTCCCAAAAACTGTGCCAAAAGGAAGAAAGAAAGTTTAGAATTTAAATTCCAACGTGTCACTTAGGATTACCAATAAAAATTCGTAAAAATGACAACGTTGTGCTAATACACGTAGGAATAAGGTATCATAATGAACCTAATGACCTAATTTTACTATAAAATGGCGTAGTACTATAACTTAGGTAACGGTTGGTCTATTTTTTCGCCGAGTCAAGGACATTTTGTGTGTTATGATCTGCCTGGTTACATAAAAGGTCGGAATTTTCACCCTGAGCCCTACTATAAGCAAATTAATTATTAAAAGGGTAAGCTTTAATCACTTTACTGTTTTCATCTGGGGTTTGGTGATATTTTACCTGATTATTTTACTATACGTATTTTGGTGGTGTCTGGCTTAAAACCTAACAGGTAAAGATGCGGAACATTTTTTACGAATTGTCGAACTTTGAACAAGCGTGCATTCGAACTACAGTGAGTCGTAGTACGTAATCACACATCTGTTGGGTGAACTTACTCGAAAAGTCTTAAAACATTTACGTCACCGAAAAGTCTTAATACATTTACGTCACCGAAAAGTCTTAATACATTTACGTCACTCAGTCGTGCTAGCGCCTTCTGTATAGTGAACCATAGTCATATCCTAACAAGTACAAGAACAAAAATCCAGACAATATTATTTCCAATGTAATTTAATAATTTCTTCTTAGTTTAGAAGGGACGCTGGAACAGATGTTTATGATTCCAGTCCATAAGTTAGTTGTATAAGGACTGGGACCATAAACCTTGGTAAAAGTGGCTTGTTTTTTTATTGAAACACTTTTGTTGTATATAGATTTGTTATTACATTATACTTTTACAGAGAAGATGAATCCTGTTACAACCACTCAACTTAAATATTCTCTTTGGGACGAGGCTTTCAAAAGCTTTCTTTTTCCGCTGAAAAATCTTCTAGTCGTGTACTAAGTTGGCGAACTCAAGCAAGATATTCAATACCGTATTGGAATAGTAAGTTCTAGCTAAATCTAGAAGTTCTTTATTTTCTATTGCTCATTCATGTGAAAGGCTTTAACGCTTAAAGCCCGGTTTCCACCGCGAGCGGAACAGACCCATTAATGACTCCGTTAAACTCGCAAGCGCAAACTGCATACTTGTATTTCCACCGTCAAATAGTTTTAGCGTTCCCGGAGCGAGCTCATTTTCACACTTTTCACCCACTGAGTCATTAATGTGTCCGCTCCGCTTGCAGTGGAAACCGGGCTTTACGAGGCTTTACAGACCCAAAGATCAAATAATTTGAAATCAAAGACAATGTTGAAATCCCGCAGACGCGTCTGAAACAGACTTTAGCACCCTACTAGCCAAACTTTATAGATTAAACCGCTTGAAATAGTCGCCAAAATCTAGAAATTAAACTAGAATATTTATTCCGATTATCTCTGTTGAGTTATGTTGATTAAACTAATTACTTTTGTGGAATTTGAAGCTTTACAATTAAAGTCGAATTAAGTTCTAGAGAAAATTGCAATTAATAGAAGCATAACTTGGTGTAATTTTTATGTTGACAGGCTGGTAAGGAATTATGTTTATAGCCACAGCATTTTAACAACTGAGTGTTGTAAATGACATAGTGTAAGATAATACATAATAGATCAGCAGTTTCTTTCTGTTTACTTGTTACTTGTGCTTGTTGTGTTATATTTATTACTAGCGACCCGCCCCGGCTTCTCACGGGTGCAATGCTGATACTAAATACACTACAGAAACACTGTGAACGTTGTATATAAAAACATAGCGGCCCGTTCCGGCTTCGCACGGGTATAAAATATATAGCCAATGTGATTAAAATCGATCCAGTAGTTTTGGTTTATTCATTACTGCCCGGGGCCCGCACGCGTTAAATTTGGAGTAAAACAATCCCCCTTTCCCTATACCATGAAGATTTCCTGCTATCTTTGGAATATCTAAATTCATACATTACATTTTTACATAATTACATTTTTTTATTATTTTTACATTTTACTATTTATTTTATTTTTACAACATAATACAGAATCACTACATAGTATAAAACAAATTCGCTCTTGCCGCACCGGGCGGCCGGCCGGTACCGCCGCAAACGCTACGTCCCGCAATTTTTAAATCTGTAATACTCGTGTCTTCGAAAATATTCACTTAAATCATACGGTGTAAAGGGCCATATAGATCTATATTAAATGAACAATGTATTCAAGGTATTTAATTGGTTAAGGATTAATGTTGTATTGGTTAAAATCGCTTCGAAAATTAGCCATTATTTGTCGTAAAAAGTAAATGACAAAAAATAGTTATTGTGGGCTATCCATAAGAGATAGACATATACCATCACGGACTTTTCTGTAGACCTTTTCGATGTGTACAATACTTAGAACATTATTTTGATAAAACTCGTAGGGTTCAGCCTGCGTTTGCAATGTAAGCGGAAAAAATGTAATTTTTTACGACATCACATTAGAAACCTCAAAAATAACAGTACTTCTCCACTATTTAATCGATGTAATTATACATATAAACCTTCCTCTTGAATCACTCTATCTATTAAAAAAAACCGCATCAAAATCCGTTGCGTAGTTTCAAAGATCTAAGCATACAAAGGGACATAGGGACAGAGAAAGCGACTTTGTTTTATACTATGTAGTGATAGTGATACGGAAACTTGAGGCCTGTTTTCATCAGTTCGCGAACTGTTATGAGTGCAAAAAAAGAAAACTTTATTATGAATGCAATTGACACAGTGTAGCACGAAATGATAGCACTTTGATATTTCCACAACTTTTATTCACCTGTTCCATATTTCAGAGTACTCTCTACTCGTCTACGGGACCGGTTTCCCAAAAAATATTCCTCTTTCAGTGGAAAAACAGACGAGGTAACCCGTTCACATCGCACGTATCAAATTTCATATAAAAAAGTAAACTTGTGATATTTCACTACGCCCTGTCTGTTAGTATTCCAACCTATCAGTTTTTAGATACCGGAAAATGCTATGGCGGTGAGTGTGGAAAACAACATTTTAGTACCACACTCACCGCGAGTGTGGAAAACAAAATTTAAAAATCAATCTGAACATAACACTGACATTTTTTTGTGACAAATAATACTCTTTTAATTGTTTATTCCGGAACTCCCCCCCTGAACTTCCTTGGGAGGGCTTGTTAATATTTTTCTTAAACTCCTCACTATTAAATAAATTCAGCGCAAGGGGGATTTCTGAAAAAAGGTAACAACCAAGTCACAATCTTTAAATTATTAAAAAAAGCGTTGGTCAGTTTAACTAACGGACGATTCACCTACTGTTGGTTTTTGATCAATAATAATCTGATTTTGTCCGTTTTTGCATTAGGTAATGGAGAATAAGATGGTCGACATCAAGGGTACCTTGAGCTTCGGTTTTGTTAGGTTCCTTTAAACGTTGTAAAGAAAATGTAGCACCGCACAGTGGGGCTCTGTTGTTGAGGCTAGTAAGTAAAACAATTAGCAAATATAAAAATTGAATCAAACGATAAGCGAAAACGCTCTACAGTCTTTCAATAAGTATTCAACTAAATGTACATACAAGGGCATAAACTGTAAGTTCATAATAGGCTATCCGAGACTTTATCCGTAACCGGTGAAACTGGCCCTAAATCTATTAAAGATTACAAAGCGTTTTAGTTTGTGTCGTCTTCAATAATTTAATTGTCAATGTCAACTTTATGGTCTGAAGAATAAAGGTGAAAATCTATTAATGATTTCAGAGCGTTTTCGTTTATCGTTTGCCACTTGTTTAGGAGAGCTGGTTATTTAAAAACTTCTAAGATAAGGAATCATGTACCAAGGATCAGGTACCTATTACAACTATTTTCTAATTCTTTAGTATTTTTCAAGAACATAGAATAAAATAATATTCCATCAAATGGAAACAAGAGCTTTTCACAGCCGTACGATTTTTAAGATGAAATTCTAAAAAATATAATATTTCGCTGACGAAACAAGAGCTTCAAAGACATTTTTTTTCTGTTGATAAAGAGATTACTCGAATTTGGCCTTGGCTTTATATAACAACTTCTGTTGTCAAAACTAGATTAGAGAAAGGATTGAGAATTGAAATCTGTCTGATGTTTTTTTTTAAATTTTTTTTTTATTAATGATAGGTTTGCGTTTGACCACTATCATATTATTATTATGATTATGATGACTATCATAGATTTAAGATCGTGCGTTTATAAATCGCGATTGTAAAGTAGCAAATCAACAACCTACTGAAAAACGACCCTAATGCGTGTGCTTTTATAGAAATCTAACGTGTGAATATTATTTTGCTGTTTCAGACTTAGGATTAAACACACTGCTGTGCTTAGCCCTGTGCTTGAAATTGTTGTGAAAAAGTTGTGCTTTTCGATAATAATTAAACGAATAATCATATATTTATTTTGTAGGTTGGTTATAAATAAACGCTACAGCAAATATTTTTAAAGCAATATGAGGCCAGTGTTTCGTACCTGTTTCTTACTCTGAGAAGAAACAGCAGCAACAAACTCAGAGGTCACATTCTCTTTTAAAGACAAGACATTGTTTTGCACAGGTCATATGAGGACCATGCTGGTGTCTGAGATGGTCTTTTGAAAAAAGAACCTCACAGATTTGATTGGACCTGTCCAGTCAGTGCCAATCGGTTATCGTGTAGCTCGACGCAGAACTCAAAGACCTCAACTCAAAAGACCTACGTATTTGTGTTTGTATACATTTTATGTTTTTCATCGTACTCACATTGTAGTCGACCTTTTACCTTCCAATTCTCCAAATCAAGCAATAGAGTAGCAGATGAACTTACCTGAAACAAAAAAAAAAACATACAGAATAAATCACGTGTCGCTTTCCCATAGAGATCATTCGTATATTTGTGTAGAGTTTTATAATGGTTACTTAAATAGTTTGTGTTTCCTGTTTTCGCGGCTAACGCTCGTCGGTTATGCAACTTGACAATCTGCCAAGTGTTCAGGTGTTGTGACCTCAGGAGTGACGCGATTGACACATGATTTGTGAGTCATGTCCCTACGAGATAGCACGATCAGTTCCTTTTACGTCTTAAGGTGCCTAACCTTACACAGTTGCACAGTTGTACTTGTCCCAGATTTAATATTACAACCAGTAATAAAAAATAAAAAGAAATTATTAAAAGCAATCTCGTTTGCACCGAAACATTATTCAATTTGACATCCAGCTTATGCAAAATGATTATTGTTTTTGACGGCATCCGATAAGTGATCATGTTAAATCTTTTTGCGGTTAATAAAATATGGATAGGTACTTGATAAATTGATATCATTTATATGGCTCTCGTAAAGTTTCCTTTAACAATTGTGACAGTCTGAATTTATTGGTCGCATTAAGGGAATCGTTAATGGAAAAATAACTGGACAGATAATGAAGTGTAATAAAAGAGGCGCACATTATGGGGTCATTTGCGGTACGGTACGGACCGATATCGTGCGATGCGGCGAGATCCCGCGCGGCCAGATTACAAATATCGGACGATATCGGTCGAATTGAAATGGACATCGGTGATGTGAGTTGGCGTGTTTTACCATTTACTAGAGTATTTACCGGACTGCGGTCGGACAACCATTCTGAATAGTGGTTTTGTTGGAAAACGACTTCTATATTATTTTTTTCGGTAGAGAAAATATAACCCCAACCCCAGTGAGATGAAAATTATAGTAGACTACATCTGCTTAATTTACAAAGTATAAAATATTATATCTTTTCTAGCCGATATAATAACAATGGTACATTATTTGTAGTAGATATTGTAGAATACAGTTACGAATGAACAGTTAATTCAATAACTTTTATCACAATAATGATAGATTAGAAGTAATTGAATTTAATTTTAATTAACTCGCCTATAAATATTTCGGCGTGCTCATTAAACCTTCAGCGACAATTGCTGACTAAATATCTGTGAATTGTAAAAGATTTCATCTTCTTTAATTACTTCTATTGTTTATGTCTAACAAATCTAGTAATTAACGCTTCTAACAAAATTTTAATTAAATAATAACAAAAGAGAAATTGGATAATAGTTATAGCTTTTATTTAAGACCAGCGACTGCCCGTGACTTCCCTTTCGTGAAACTAGTGACAAACCAACATCAGACATTTATATTCTATGGCTAAAGTGGGGATTTTCGTAGGACAAGTATTTTTTTTGAATTGTATGGGAAGTTTTGGATTTTTTTTTCTACAGCCAAACTTACTTTTTAACTTTAAAACAATAGTGTATTATTAATATTAGTGTGTCATATTTTGGGTTATTCTTAGGATTTGCAATGCTGACAATATTATTGTCGAATTTTATTTCTCTGATATTAAAAACGAAAAATATATAAAGTACCTAGTGAATTGTTCGGAGTACATTGTAACATAATTTATCTATAATATGAACACGTCAAACCCAAACTTTTTACCCGTTTTTATCAGAAGTATGATACCGGAGTTTCGAATTTTCTTTCGTTGTTAAGTTTATAATAAGTATTTAAGAGTTGTTTTTTATAATGTCTAGTCTAAAAAAGGTTAAAATTATTAAGTTTAATAATTAATAAAGTGATAATTATTCCTCAGTTATTATCATTCATTACGATTACTGTCACAGAAATCGTAAGTGAATATTATCAGTACGATAGTAGTTACGATTACTTTAGTTCAATTACCTACTTAGTAAATCAATTGATAAAGTTATCGCGTAGTATTAATTCATTGGTGGCGCTAACATAAATTATTATTAGTATCGGAATAGTAGTAGTAGTAACGATAAATGTATATTATAAAACTTCCTACAAGGTTCTTGAAAAAAAAACACGAAGTTTTTTTTCACAATTTTCTTTCGATTTCTCAGACAATTTTGTCTTCGTCTTTCCAAAAGATGTTTAAGATAAGTTTTAATGATAAAAACTTGCAAGTAAAAGTTTGCTACAATTCTTATATACGCTGTAACTACATATACAAGATGATTCTGAACTAACTTTGAGAAATATTCCCGATTTTTCAAAGTCAAAGTGAAAGTCAAAATAATTACATGTTTCATAGCTGTTCAATATCTAACTTTATATGTAACTGAAAAGAATTTACTTTAGCATTTCATTATTTTTGTCGTCTATTCTATTAGGGCACACCGGCGATGTTCTCAATAGGCAGATCCAAGTCCCTTCACAAAAGTAGTTTTTTTTTAATGTTAAAAAAGGCAATTTAAGATTTTTTTTTCTTTTTTAAAGTTGATAATGTAGTTTATTTAATTTAAATGAAACACCTCTAGTATTAAAATGCTCCAGTAAGGACCAACCTTTTTGTTAATTACCACCATTTTGGCATGAGCAACAGTGTTTAAAAATATAGCAATTTTATGAGTTAAAAAAAAACGTTTTTTTAATGAGCTGTACGTTTATCTTTAAACAAACACAGAGCCCTTAATTTTCGTTATGAATAATCGACGGTTAAAATAAGCTGGTGTTGACACACATCTGTGGCTCTCGAATAGAGACTCTATTTCTGTCTGTTCGTCTCGTAATGACTAGGCGATATACCTACAGTTGTATATTTCGTATATTTATTATGTAACTTGTTTGGGCATTGATAAATTTGTTTTTATTGTTTGTGTACTGAAAAATGAAGGTTTTGTGATTATTGTTTGTTTGTTTTCTGTTTGAGTTATTTCAGTTTAGATTGTTTATTAGGCCCTGAAGTTAATGTTGTTGCCCCAGTTCTGCCAATAAAAATTCGTTAAATATCGTGTGTGTAATTTTTTTTTTTTATATTGTTGTGTTCTATGCTTTAAATTGTTTTAAGTAATTTCATATTTACATTATAAAGACGTCGCTTTAGCATGTCTTTACGCGCATTACTTCCGAATGACTGCACTTAATTGGATATTTTTTTTTTGTATCAGTGCTAGGAAAATCCATCGGGTAGGTATACAAAACCTGTGCGAAGCCGTGTTTGGCTACTAGTATAAAATAAAATCTGGCGGAGTTAGAAATACCTTAATTTACTGATTAAATTTCCACATGTGGTCAAACAATAAACACTTTAGATGATTGCCATGTTGGTAAAACTATGTCCCTACAATATACAAAATTACTATGTCCATTATTGCATTCGTGATTCCATTGTATTTCTATGTTCCTAAAAATATGACCCCCTTTAGAGAGACAAAACCTGCCGGGGTCGCGGGATTCACGAATTTCCTTGACCCCAGAACGTAAAGGGCTATTGGAAGACACCGTGAATTTAGACAGTACGAGTCTGACAGTTCCTCCCGCTCTGCCCTTGGTGGAAGGACTCATTTGATGATTTTACCACGCTAAATGTACCTAAAAATCCCTACCAAAATCCCATATCTCAATCTCTCTAAATTAACAATCTTTACAGATTACGAAAGCAATATATCAGAATTGATTTCATTATCAAAACCGGGCTCAAATGTGATACATAGAATTTATAAATAAGTTCGTGTAAAAATATCATATGGATATTTGAATTACACGGGAAAACCCTCTTTATACATTTAAAAGGAAGTGTGAAAATGGTGTGCACGTTAGGTGTGAACGTAGCGTTTTCTACATTGGGTTAAGAAAGAAAAATGTGATGAATGAACATTATAAATAATCATGTCGGCCGCGTATACTTTAATCATAGTTGTATTTTCAGTGATATACGGCGAGCTTAATTCTTTTCCTCATATAATATTTAAGGGAGAAATGCTTTTGTTTGTTTCCTCCATTTATCATCATCAGCGCTATTTGGGTAGTTGTTGTTGGTATGTATGTTGCTCAACAACTGCTTTTTTATTTAGCGATATGCCCATGTTGGTTGATCGACGGTGAAGCACTCTTGCTCAAAATAATAATTATGTTTACTCTCGACTAGTCTCGACTTACAGACCTCAAGATTTCAGCTATCAGGAAACAAAGAACTCGACAGGAAATTAAATAGAACATACTTTATTTGTACAACTTATTAAAATTTACACGAATATTTCGTAAACGTTACTAATTCTATGATTACAATAGCGGCCTTATTGCTAATAGCTATATCTTCCAGATAAGAATATAATTGATGGCATCAAGACAGCATACTGCAGGAACCGAACCCATGATACACAGCGCAGCTGTCAATCGCTACGCTAAGCTACTTGGCCATCTGTGCTGTCAAGCTGTAACGGAAGCTAAACCTATTGAATGAAAATTCTGGCGATTTATAGATGAAAATATTTATCAAAACCTAGTGTCAGAAATCAGGTAAGTCTTTTAAGTAACTCTTAATTTTATGCAGCTGTTAAATAAACTACGACCTGTTACGTATTTCCATTAAATGACACCCAAATTCCTTTTACCATATTGAATTTAATTTTCATTTTCACTATATAAACTCGTGTGGCCATAAAAATACCATTGTCCTTAAATCCATAAGCATTTTCGGGAAAACTACAACAAAAATTTGAATATTCAAAAGTTTCGAATAGCATTTCATTGTCGAACGGATGAATAAAACCAAAATATTGCGCGCAAACGAACTCCCATTCAATATTCTGCTCCGATGAATAATTAACTAGCTGACGGTTCAGTAACAGTCACAGCTTCATAATAAACTCTTCCGAAAATTTTGGGGCCCAACATTAAAAAACGTCGTTGTCACCGTCATTTACCCTTACTTTTTTAATGTCAGGCATTTGAACATTATCTCATCTGGTCACACGCGATGAAGATGTTTTTTTCTAACTAAATAGGGATTGGCTTCAGTCTACTCGCGAAATCCAACAAGTATTTATTGAACACGTAGTGACTATTGCACAGAACTCAACTAAAGAAAGAGGGCAACAGTATGTCTACCATTTTTTATTAACTCTTAGTCTATCATCTTGTCCAGAAGGTAAGACCTTAGATGGAGCGTGGTCATCCAAGAGGAATTGGATCATCCAGAAACTCTTGCGCACCATAGACGCATGGTAACATTGGTACACACGACGCTGACTGTTTATGTGAATTAGTGTTATTTATGTATTGTTTTAGTATGTTATTTATGTGTCATATTGTATTGTATTATAGTATTGTGTCCATCTCATTCTAGGTTCTCTTTATGGTCTCCAAACTGGGTGGGTTCCGTATTATCCTTAGAACTATGTTTAGCCGTCCGTTTTCAATATTATTATTATTTCGCCCAACCGCCGTTAGTTGACATTTGTCAGTACAGTTCAACCCTTTAACGTGGTTTACCACGGAGGCACAAAAAGCACTGAACGTGAAGAAAGGTCACTGATCCCAGTGTAGACCTGCACTGTCATGTGTTCTCGCCACAAATCGATTAGTTTATTTTGTATGGTATCTAGTGACATGGCTTCATTAATACTTGTACATTCAATTTAATTTATATCGCTGGTAAAAGTGATTATTTTAATGATACTAGCAACCCCTCATTCAAGAAAACACTATTGAAAATACTAAGACTAGAAAACAGTTATTTATTTTATTAATTTAAGGTTACATATAGAAACCGTTGCAGAAAAAGGCCTAAAAACGCTAAGATCACGATTTAGGTTCGGTTATGCAAGATTATCCGGAGAAAACTCCGTAAAGGATGAAATGGAAAGTTATGGCGAAGACTCTTATCCATAAGTGGGACCGTAAACGAACGATTGAAAAAAAAAACTAGGTTATATTTTTGGGTGAAGACTGCATCATTTGTTGCGTAGTATAGAACATCGAGCACAGAAAGAGTTACAAAATCAAAATCAAAATGTTTTTATTTTACATGCACCTCAGTCACTTATAAAACGTCGAGAAGAGAAAAAAAAATTGGCACGGTTCGGGTTGGTCGTTTCCATGGAGAAGAATCGGCAAGAAACTCCATGGTTACTCTTATAAAATATATGCTTTTACAATGTTGTTGTTACGAAAAGCAACTTCAGTCATTTTTAGATTATATTTGATTAATACTTGATATCCAGCTACATACTAACATTACAGTAACGCTCCATCAATTTCAAATCACAGTTTGACATCAGTTTCCAATTTCATTTAATAACTTTCAAGGTTAACAGTCAAAAAGACAATGGGCGCTTTTGTTCCGAATGTTAATGTAGTGTGAAAAACGGGAAACGCTGCCAATATATTTTATAGTGTGCGGTGCATATGTCGGTTATAAACCGGGCCGAGCCGTCGAGCGTAAGGTCACAGGGCATCTGGCGTAGGAGCGCATGTGCTCGCTATTTTTATCGTCGCCATTCAACGGTCTGATATCGCTCAGTAAAGCTCGGATCACATAAACACTGGACCAAATCGACAATAGTCCTTTCAGTACCCTTAGCACGAATTTTCAGTATTTGAGACGTAAAGTAAACTGGAACTTTGACAATTTCAAATTGACAATTTTTGAGGAAAAAAATAGTTCCTGCTTCGCACACCAGAGGCGCTGGTCCATTTTTCCATACAAGAAACGTTGTGATAGGTACTGTATTTTACCATATTTTTTACTTTCATTATGACGCTATCAAATTACTACCCTCTCACAGAGAGGAGTGTTAACCTGTGTCCCTGCAGTGGGTTTACATTAATAGGTTAATGACGATTTATTTCGCTACCAAAAGCACAGTGTTCTTGACTTTCAGTTACTGTCATTGAAAAATCCGACTAAATTACAAGTAAAATAATTATGTTCTTAATTCTTCCAGAATCAACGTTTCTTTTGGATTGCACCAGTAAAGGACTATAATAGGCCAACGCACTGTTCTTTTTACCAGTGTGCTTAGTGCGAGTTTTTTTTACGTTGACGCGATAGTAACGTTTATCCGCGGTTGGCGTTCCTATTGGCCCGCTGCAAGGTCGTGAGAACTCTCAACCAATGAGAGCGCAAAACGCGGTTAAACGTTACTATCGCGTCAACGTAAAAAAACTCGCACTAAGCACACAGGTGACTTAACGGTGGTGTTACATTGACAGAATCCCGAAAGGTACGAATTGGGGCCAAACTGATCCCGAACAGTGCTTACAACTGTGCGTTGACCCTAAATTGTATACGCCTCCAAAATCATAAAAAGAACAATAAACAGACAATGTCAACGAGACTGATAACATTTTATACATTTCTGTGTAGATATTGGTAAATAACACTTGTTATTTATATTTTATGAAGTTTGCGAGTTTTTTTATAAAGAACGCTATTTTGCTCGCATTAATTAAGAATTTGACAAAGAATTCGAATCGTACACGTGGCACCATCATTATGAAGATTGCTGTTGTTTTACATACTTAAAGGTGTGGGTAACCTTTATAAATTATTCTTTCTATGATTTATGAGTTGCTTTACCTTTGTCGATTAATTATAGGTAGCTACTGAAAACCGTAAGTATGATATTCCGGGAAACGCAAAGTATCGGAAATATTTCTCTTAGGATTAGGTTCTCAGAAGGTCTCTGAAGTTTCTAGAACGTGATGTAAACACGAATCATTAGCGGAGTTACCACTACTGGACTGAAAATTCACTTACAATACGAGGAAGTTTGTATTACACTTCAGCATTTTGTACCTAACTGAATTTCACCCAGTAATATTAATCAACTAAGATCAAGAGCAAACCCATCACACAATAAAAAAAAAATCAACACTAATACAATTCAATTTGTTTTCTGTTTTAAACTAATAGACGGATTTGTTTATTTTTTTTACGTTTCTTAGCGCGTAAGCCGAAACTTTGGAAACCGAATGAAAAGAAATTTAATTCAGAAACAGCGAGTGAAGTCGCGAGGTATTGCTAATAATATTTAAGGTTAACTAAATAAAAGTATACTGTATTTCCAATGGAAAAAGTCTCCGCCTTCCACCTTTTATCACATCATGGTGAAGATGGATCGCGGGATTGTCTCACCAGGTAACCGTGACCCTGGAACGTAAAGGGCTATTGAAAAATCACAATGGATTTAAGTCAGTACGAGTCTGACAGTCCCTCCCGTCCCGCCCTGGGCCGGACTTATTTAATAATTAAACCAAGATAAAAAAATGTGGTAAAGATTTCGCAAATTGAAAACCCATTCACAACATTTTAATTTTCGCAATAAATAGTAGAAAAAGGTCAGCTCTTCGATTAACATGCTTTTAGTGGGCTTGTGCCAAACAATGGTGGTACAATGGGGCTTTTAAGGTAAACCGGGCCTTTTGTCTGCCTTCCAGTCGCGCGAGAGACTTCATATAAGTGCGTTATCGACTATGCCAACACATTTGCGTTCTTGAGTAACGCCAATGCAAATAAAGAGAGTATTTTATTGAGAGGGAAAAATTGTAACCTGTTCTTTCCATTTTAGATTTCTTTTTTTATCAAAATGTAAGGCTTTATTGCTGTCTGACATTTACGAGTATATACAACGGTAATATCTGGGAATAAAGTGTTATTTTGTCGTCTACAAATAAAACAGTACAATAACTACTTATGCATGTATTTTGCAGCCTGTCTATAGAGCCAGTCATTACAGTGTTTTAAAATTTAATTAAATTTTTACCTCACCAGGTTGTGTCAGAATTGTTTTCGGAACGTATTAATAACTGCATCGAGATCGAATTGTGAACTGACGTTTTTTATAAAAGCTTTGTTCATTGTTATCAATATTTAGGTACATGTGTACTCTTTTTTTACTTCCTCTCACCCCGGGCAGGGCGGGAGGGACTGACAGAGTAGACTGACTAAAATCCACAGTGTCCTTCAGTAGCCCTTTATGTTCCGGGGTCACGTCATAATTAGATTAACATACATCCAACAAGATGTGCAATGTCACTTCAACACGTCCTTTAACTATCGTTATAAAGTGACGTAACGGAATGATAAACTCTGACACTTGATAAAAAATGAAGAGCCTAATCGCATCAAATAAAAACGACATAAAAAAAATGTCAGTCCCTCGTAATCGTCGCTTACATCTCGTAACACGACTAACTTTCATTGAGTTTCACTGAGCGAATTTTGCGCGTCGAACATATTTTTCCTGGTGTAAATCTGAGCAGCATAATGGGAAAAGTTGTAACAAGTATTTCGAACATATTATGTGCCATTAATATTCTGACGAGTCCCCGACGCTGGCAACCCTATAAAAGTTCAATGAACGAACATGACGGTAGCTTATAATTTTAATATTAACCTGTTTTGACGTTCTTGGTTCAAGAGAAACCAGGGTGAATTTTTGCGTTGAAATTGCAGGGAAATTGAGATGAAACTGTGCAATTTTCGAAATAAGGAGAACTTCCCAAATGAATATTCTCCACTATTTCTAAAAAAAAAGACATGAATTTTCAGTTTTATTTTTGATAAAAAGAAGAAAAAGAGTGTCGGCACTGTGATTCCGTTTCAAAAAACTCTGCCTGTATGGTCGGAACTTTTATGTTGAGAGATGAACATTCGTGTAAAAGGATTTTTGTGTCGCTTTCACAAATCAATCTGAAACTTTCAGCACGTGTGAGGAACGTGTTGAGGCTTTGACAGAAATTGTAGCCTTTTATGTTTTGGTCTGCTTCAAAATTATAGCCTCAATTCGAATTTCTTATCAAAGGCAGCTTTTATAAAACCTCTTTACATAAATTCCAGATATTTTTTTCTTATAAATGAATTTGTTTATCCAATTATAAAATCAGTTGGAATATAAATAAATATAAGTGTTCTGAGGCCCAATTTTCCGGTTATTCGCTATGAATTAAATGATTATTATATTTACTCAGCGAATACCACCTTAAAGCAGTAGGTAAATAATTTGAAACGAGACACGCAGACGGTTCTCAGCTGTATACCGAAAATAAGAGGTTCAATTTTTCACCTTTTGTGGGCAAAGAAATATAAAAAAAGGATTTCATACAAATGGAAACGTTCCCTTTTTGAGCAGTCTATTGTTTGTACAGGGTGAGGAAATGTTTTCTGGGGGAAGCAAAAACCCTTTTCTGTTCACCACTTAGCTGTGAATGGCTCTAAATGGCTAGAATTTATGATTTACTAGTTTAAAATCGCGGCGTGGCCCGCGTAGATTTCGGTAATATTGTCCTACGGAAAAAAGTAAACTACGGGCATTTCTTGCGTGAAAGATAAATAAGATCCATTTTCTTATTCAACGTCGCGTCGTTTACATTTCTATAACATAACTTAACTTTGTACTTTAGGATATAACCTTAGTAACTTTGTACTTTTTGTATTTTACTAATGTTTTTTTGTCCATTTTATTGTCATTACAGAAATAGGTAAAGGGTAAATAAATAAAATGACTTATTAAGGACGATATTTTAGAATTAAACAACTAATGTATTTACATTGAAGTGTTAAGCGAAGCGCTACCAAATGTCAAGCGAAACAAGACTAAATTAGACCCTCTTCATTGAGACTTAAACAATAATAATAATCATTATCCAATTTGTCAAGAATAATAATTCATTAATAATTTGTAAGGCAATAATTGACACCTTCTGTCAATGAAATACAGGGTGTGACAAAAAGTAACCTTTGACATTTTCACGAAACAATTTAGAAGCAAATAAATAAAAGATTTGACATTACGAGTGATTTTCTTTGTTAAATATTTAAGTGACTGACAATTACGCAGCCATTTTAATAACTTTTTATAAATCTATAGATATTATAGGTACGTAAATTGCGATGATGTAATTGCAAATTATCGAGGCTTGTCAAACTGACGTATGTCACACGTATGCTAACGATCATAATAAATACTGTTGTTTATATAAGATTGTGTTTTTACGTAGTTTTTTGTATTGTTTATAGGTTTTTATCACTTGACTTTGCAAAGGATAAGGTGGACGTTAAATGAGGATGAACTTCTGATTTTTCTGCATAGATTTACGGATCTGACTTTGTTTGTGCCATACAGGCCTGGATATAATCATCATCATCAGTCTATATTGTTCTTACGGCTGGGATACAAGCCTCCTCTCTGTGAGAGAGATTGGGTCATAATCTACCACGCGGGCCCAGTGGGGATTGGTGGATGTCACATGTCTTCGAATTTTTAGTTCTAGGACATGCGGCATTTTCTCACGATGTTTTCTTTCACCGTTTTGAGAGCAGTGGTGATGAAATAAATTACCTACACAAAGTAATGGGCCTGGCGGTGTTCGACCCCACGACCTACAACTCGTAAGTAGGGACCGATACCACTGCTCTATATAATATCTGGATATAATAGATACCTTTTATACTGATAAAATGATTACATGCAAAACTTTTCGATTTTAAAATGGTTTCTTGTCTTTTAAGTTTACTGTTTTAGCTTCTGTTTCTGCAATAATATTTATTTTGAAAACGTTTTCATTAAAGTCAAAATTATAACATTAACTAAAAAATACACGGAATATTCTATTCTCATAAAATTAGCACGCAGTTCATTATACAAGAAGAATCTCCGTTTACAAGAAAAAATATACCTAGAGGCAGTAAACTTTATTCATTATTATAATAGTTGGGGAGCCCAGGAAGGGATTTTTGTTGTTACTCCAGCGCGTCAGATTATTATAAGGGAGAATCCTTGCACCCTTTAATGTACCTGTACCAAATATCAACCCTTTATCTGGTGGGGTTTGTCTGGGAGAACCCGTCAGATTAGTAAAAAAAAATCGATCCGCAGAAATACTCGAGCGCGTCAGATTAAGAAAAGGTAGAATAATTACGTTCAGAAGAGTGTATATTTCAATAATCTGACAATTTGAGCGTGGCATTAGGAAATGAGCGAGTACTGAAGTTGTAAAAAAATAACGTCATTTTGAAATACTCGAGCGCGTTTCATTTTTTTTTTTTATTGAAGGTTATACTGTAAAAATCATACTCACTAATAATCTGACGTTTTCCATGGGGCGAAGTCGGTAGAATCGTGAAGAAAAGGTGAAGTACCAGTTAGTTCGCTACTATCGGTCGTGATTTAATGTATGTGGCGTTCCGAGCAATAATATGGCATGAAAGGCATGGAAAGAGGCCATTGTTATTGTTATCAACGGTGTCCTTCAATAGCCCTTTATGTTCCGGGGTCACGGTGATGGAATAAGTCCCGTGACCCTGGCAGGCTTTGGCCCTCTGACCACTGAACTTGGCACCTATTTAGATTTCACTTATTTTGTCCGTGATGTCGTAAACCAAGGCATATATCATAATTGAACTTGGCTCTCATTTGACATTTATGTTTTTGATAGGATTTTAATGATGTAGACGAGTTTCTATTTGTAATTACTACATTTAATTTAATTTTATACTTTTTTTATGGGTGAATGCAGTTATCTTCTTTATAAATTTATTTTAAGATGCTCAGAATAGCGATATCCCTCCGTATAATTGTCAGATTATTATTCAGGAGGACTATGATATCAATTTGAACCTCCTGCATAAAAATCTGACGCGCTCGAGTATCTCGAGATTACGTTTTTTTTTTACAGATAGAAATATGAATTATTACTTTGCGCCACATCCAAATCGTCAGACATTTTAATACGACACTTTTTAGGGTTTACTTTACATACACTTTGAATATCTGACGCGCTCGAGTAACTTATTTTTTTTTGGATTTTCAACCGCTTGCCACGGACAGCCCCCTCGAGTTAATCGTCAGATTAATATGTATTGGTTATTAGAAATGTAAAGCGCGTTTACACTATAAATATCTGACGCGCTCGAGTACTTCTGTACAACTGTCATTTTTTTTTACAGTTTCAAAGCTCTTTACAAGCTCTCCCCTCACTAAAATAGAAAACTTGTCAGAAACTTTTTTTCTTTTTAGAACATAATCTTTCAAATCCAATAGGTCTCCATGACGCTCGAGTAACTGCAAATTTAGCATCCTCGGCTCCCCTACTATAAGCATGTCCTTCCTCTCGGCTTTCATTTTAATTAGACTCGTAAGGGTTACGTAACGACTTCAATGTACAAAGACCGTAGCTAGAAGGTATAATCATTATGTATATTATAATATACGGACATTACCATGGGTATCGTATTGCCCAGTTACTGGGTTGTGGAGGTCCGATAGACAGTCGCTCCATGTAAAATACTGATATCCAGCTGCATTTGGTTCGATTGGAAGCCGACCCCAATATAGTTGGGAAAAGGCTAGGATGATGATATTATACGGATACTCAGTTTTGTGTTCTTTAGTTAGATAATTATCTGGACCTTTTCTGTGCTAAGTACTTAAAAATCCAAGGCACTTAGGTCGAAAGGTTTACAACAAGAGATAATTAAGGGCCTGTCAGCAAATAAAAGTAAAAGCGATTGCAGTAATAAATTACCTAAGTGCTATTCATTGTGTTTATGACTTGAGGAAGCCTGGCGGAATCTCTTCAAACTGTGTTTCGTTGGTGCTCACAAGATCCAGTTCCTTCTGGTTCAGCTCGCCTCATCTTTGCCTCTTGGCTAGATTAAGGGCCCAACCAAACCCATTTTAAATAAAAAAGACAATTTTCGTATCTTCCAGGTATTTTGCAGTGATTATTCTATTGGATTAATGTTTTCTATTGAGTACTTTATAGACAAAAAAAAAAAAAACAAATATTCTAAAAGGTTTTGCTTTTTGAAGAGGTATTTGTAGTTCCACGTTAATACACCTTTGACTGGCCTGTTGGTCTAGTGGTTAGTGATCCTAACTGCTATGCCGGAGGTCGTCGGTTCGATTCCCACCCAGGACAAATGTTTGTGTGATGAGCACGATCATTTGTTCTGTGTCTGGGTGTGATTAATCTATAATATGTATGTATTTAGAAATATATAAGTATGTTTATCAGTTGTCTAGTACCCATAACACAAGCTCTGCTTAGCTTGGGACTAGATGGCGTTGTGTGATAGTTGTGAAATATTATTATTATTATTATATTATTATAATTCTTTAATTTCGTAAACTATACATAAAAAAACTACAAATAAAACTGATCTAACACGGAATAGTTGTTCTATCGGCGCCAATTAAATTCATAATTTTAATGAATCCAATAAGCTAACACGCATTTTGCATAAATATGTAATTCCTATCCTTGATACAAAGTATATAACAAGGAACCTTGAAAGGAAATACCTAACTCAAAGGTTAATGGATACGATACGTCATGTGTCTCTTAATTAACAATGAATAATTTATTTCACGTATCTAAAGCGAGAACGGAAACTGTTCTTCTTATTATTTGATAATTAATCTATACTTATAAAGCTGTAGAGTTTGTTTGTTTGTGGCACGTACTAATCTCAAGAACTACTGAGGCCTTACGACGAGCCCTTTAACGCGATCCAGTTCAGGCTGTAGGAAAGGGACAGAGTTATACAAGTCGTCTAGCGCCATCTCTTTCCCACAGTCTAAACTGCATCGCGTTAAGAGCTCGTAGTTAGGCCTCTGTATGCGTTCAAATTCTTTGACTATATTCGCCTTTGAGGCCTTTACAATTTTCCGGTAGCGACAAAATTAAGGAAAATTGCCACGAAAAACTTAAAGGACACGAATAAAAGACATTGTAGTCAAAATAACATGCTAAATGTGTCATTAAACAAACATATCACGAATAGAAGTCAGGTTAATGGTTACATTGATGATTTCATGTCAGCTGTAGGACTGGTAATATGTCTGTCATCACCGGAATGTGGGATGTCGTAAAACTCAATATTATGTTTGTACCAGGGCTACAGAATCTCAAGGTAGTCGCGGTTTGTTTGTTGTGGTTGTAGTCGATCTTTTTTTAATACTACGCAAGCGCCACGATCACGGATAAGCATGTAACAGCCGAAATATCGGGAAAAATTATGAAATGAATGTGTTAGAGTTCCGTCCATTTAAGAATTGACATTTTTCGTCGACGAAACTAATTTTTTGTTATTTTATTAAATACTTTCAGGATTGAAGTCATGTGTGTAATTTTATCCACTTACCTTATTATATTTTTAAGATCAAATATTATCTAAATTTGTTAAAACGGCGTTGTATCCGAAGATACTTGAGTTCTTAACAATTATGTAAATTTTAAACACACTAACAAAATACATCGACATGATAAATTAAGTACAGAAGTAGCTACTCGTGTATTAATATTTATATTCTAAGACTGGTGAGCCCAGGAAGTGCATGGTTTTATCGTTATCACATCATGACGTAATATTTACATTTTACACGCTGTACGTAAGGCAGAGGCCACACACGGCGTGTGCGCAAAGTCTTATATTATAGGGCTGTCGAGTAATGTGACAATTTCGCTACATTTTATATTCATAGAAAATTTGAACGCATTTTTATTGAGTAGATGTTTTATAAGCTTACTTATTTATATTTGACTTTTTTTAGCCTGGTATCATTCATTCATCAAATTTTAATGGGTTCTCCCACCCATTACTGTCATCAGACCTATGTTGACTAAAATTCACGATATCTTTCAATAGCCATTTAAGTGAGTCACAGTAATTCGTTAGTCTTGCGACCCCGGCAGGCTTTGACCCCCTAAAGGCCCCGTCATCATGCTGGCAGTATTTGAGGCGCGCGTGGAACACAACGCGCCATTCGACCGGCATAGTCCAAAGCTTAAAGTTGACTTAAAATATAAATGGCGGACTACATAGTTTCAGATGCGGACGCCCTTAGTCCCGGACGTCACCCGGACGTCATCGTACAATTCCTTGTGATGTATCCTGTCATTGACCGGTGGCGGCTTCCGCGGCCAGTATGAAATTTGTATTTAATAGTTTGACCTTATAAATACTTAACCTTTAAGAAAAATACCCTTCCAATTTATTTCTTTTCTTAAAAGTCAAAGTTCAATTATTATTAGATGAAAGAATTAGTCACATGGTATTAAGATCTGTGATTTTTTCCTTATTTTAGACAAAGTATAAATCATATTTTTTTCAATTATTCTAATAACAGAGCCCCCTAGCGGCGTATGCGCAAAGTTCCACATAACAGCCCTGTCGCGCTAATGTGACGATGTCTTAACAACATTTTATATTCATAGGAACCGTGAACACGTTTTTTACGTGACTTTCAGGAATATGCATAAAGTTTTTATTCAGTGGAAAGTTGAGCTTTGGAGTTTTATAAAACTGGTGAAGGTGCCGCTTATTTTTGTGCTGGTTGTGTTAAGATTGGATCTCTAAATCTGTTCGTAATTTTTATTCTATAGGAAAATAGGTTTCGAAGGTGTTGTAATCGTCCAGAAAGATATATTTTTACATTTTAAGTAATATAAAACCAATGGCAGGTCCAGGCTATCCCTGGAAGTATGAATAAAAATATAACATGACTTTTGAATTCAGAAAAATAAAAGTTTTGACAGGCCTCGGACCACGCTCCTATTCAATTTGATTAATTCCACCAGTTACACCCTGTATAGTATATGCATAGATGCATACCATACTTCATTATTGTTTTTGGAACATTATTTTTGTAGGTCACTGCAGTATCAGTTATTATAGTATCTTATCATTATACGCAAATCTTTGATCACTAATCAAACATCATTTCAACAAATATGTATAACTAGCACTTTGCCCGCGACTTCGTCTGCGCGTGTTTCTAATTTCGAACTCAGTGAATTTAATTTCCGCTCACCCTCCTTATAAGAAAATCTAAAAACTCAATACAAACAAACAATCAATCGTAGTAGACAAACTGATTTTCCGATTTACACCCCGTTAGGGGTTGATTCAAGAAATGTAAATAAAAATACGCATCCTCTATTCGATTGAGAGATAATTTATGCACAGTTTAGAATTTATCGAAGCAAGCAGTAAATCCTTCCCTTAAAACTTAATCAACCCTTTTCAAAATTTAGGTGGTGATTTTTGAAAAACCCAAATATGGAGGGTAGTTTTGAAAAAAGAATAGTGTCCATCTTTTTTAATTACTTATACTCACATTCGTACCAAGTTTCAAGTTTATAAACCCAAAGAATAAGATTTTGCATACAAAGGTTTTCACCCCTTTTCACCCCCTTAGAGGTAGATTTTCGCAAAATCCTTTCTTAATGCTTATTTACATTATAAACTGCAACTATCATCCAAAATTCAGGTTTCTACGTTTAGTAGATTAAAATCCCCCCTTAAAACTTGAATACCCCTTTTCACCAACTTGGGGGGTGAATTTCGAAAAATCCAAAAACACGTGTTTGATTAATTCTTATCTAGTATATAAATACTGATTTTCAAATTCATCAGTTCACGCGTTATGATTTTTCCATACAAACTTTAACAACCCCTAGATTACCAATGGAGGGTAGTTTTAAAAAAATAATGGTGCTAAACTTATTTACTTACTTGTGTTCTCATTCGTGGTAAGTTTCAAGTTTATAAACCCAAGGAATAAGATTTTTCATACAAACGTTTTCACCCCTTTTCACCCCCTTAGAGGAGGATTTTCGCAAAATCCCGTCTTATTGCCAATCTACATGGTAGACTGCAAATCCTGTCCAAAATTCAAGTTTCTGCGTTTAGCGGTTTCGGCTGTAGTCGTGTCAAAAGAAAAACCCCTGTTCTTTTATAATATACTAGCACTTCGCCCGCGACTTCGTCCGCGCTTATTTCGAACTTTGCTTCTGTTAATTTCTTCTCCGGCCACCCTATTTATGGAATAATTTTATGAAATCTAAATCAATATGCAACAAAAAAATTTTTTATCGATCAATCGTGGCAAAATCATCAAATGAGTCCTCCCGCCCAGGGCGGGACAGGAGGGACTTTCACACTTGTACTGACAAAATCCGCGGTGTTCCTTCAATAGCCCTTTATTTACCAGGGTCACGGTTACCGAGTGAACCAGTCCCGCGACCCCGGCAGGCTCTGGCCCTCTTAGGGGAGCCCCGCCATATTGCAGACAGCTCTTTGAGGCGCGCGTGGAACACAATGCGCCGTCTACCCAGGCGTGGTCCATGATCGGACGGCGAGTCACCCATTACTCGCCGCCCGCATGCCCGAGCCTACGGTGGCCGGAGATCGTCTTGCGACGTCCGTTGCCGTGGGCGTCTCACGCGGCGGCTGGGTCGTGAGGTGGACGCTGTCCTCTCCCTCACGCGTTCCGCCTCCTCCTTTGCTAGCATGACTGCTTCGCAGAAAGAGGCAACCGCTTCACATTCCGTCTCGCCCCGCAGCATGGCCTCGACCAGTGCCGGGCGCGAGAGGTCGCCGCCTATCGCCGCTGTGAGGACGCGGCGGTGCTGCCCAAGCGGGGAAGAGAGGGAGAATTTCCCGTCAAAAGCCTGTCTTAAGAAGCACCTACGTCCCAAAAAAACCCTCCTGTGAAACATTTAAAACTCTTAGTTCTTAGTTAATGAATATTCATACAAACTATTAACCCCAGAAACATCCCCTTTGGGGTTCAAAAAAAACAAATGCAAAACTTGAAATTCCTAGCACTTATAGTAACGAATGTTTCATGCAAACTATCAACACCAAAAACAACCCCCTAGGGTTAGAATTTCGAATCACCCCTTTATAGTGAGCATCTAAGTATATGTATTTAACCGACGATATCTGTAGCTATTGTTTATTTTATTTTAGTTTTTTATTCAAAGAGTGTATGTACGTATCCACGAGAACACTGCCGACAAACAGTATTGCAGTTTGGCAGAAAACATGTGTTTTAATATAAATGTTATACTTTTCTGAATAAATTAAAAAAAAAAAAGTTCTAAAGATAAACCCCATGCAAAATTTGAGACTTTTAACACTTCTAGTAACGAAAGTTTAATACAAACTATCAACATCAAAAACAACCCCTTAGGGTTCTAATTTCGAATCACCCCGTCATAGTAAGCATCTAAGTCCTAAAAATAAACCCCATGCAAAATTTAAGACTTCTAGCACTTGTAGTAACAAAGTTACATGCACCCTATCAACCCCAAAAACAACCCCTTAGGGGTGAAATTTCGCAAAATCCCGTATTAGTGAGCACCTACGTCCTTAAAAGAAACCCTGTGCAAAATTTGAAACCTGTATCTATCAACATCAATAACAACCCCTTAGGGTTCGAATTTCGAATCACCCCGTCATAGTTAGCATCTACGCTCTAAAAATAAACCCCATGCAAAATTTGAGACCCCTAGCACTTGTAGTAACAAAAGCTTCATACAAACATTCAACACCAAAAACAACCCCTTAGGGGTCGAATTTCGAAAAACCCTTTTCTAAAGTAGCATCTACGTCTTAAAAAGAACCCGCATGCAAAATTTGAAACTCCTAGTACTTGTAGCAAAAAAGTTTCATACAAACTGTCAACCCCAAAAACTACCCCTTAGGGGCGTAATATCGCAAAATCCGTTCTTAGCGGGTACCTACGTCCTAAAAAGAACCCCTGTGCAAAATTTTGAACCTTTAACACTGGTAGTTTCCGAGCTTTCGTGTCCTATGAGTGAGTGACCTTTTGCTTTTATATATATAGATATAGAATATCTGGTTGACCGAGCTTCGCTCGGTTTTTAAAATGTCTATATCTTGGGAACCGAGCTTTTCTCGAACCTGGGACCTTGATAAATCGATTCCTTGAGCCGAAAAACCCCTAATCTGTAACTTTCATGAAAATCCTTGGAGCCGTTTCCGAGATCCTGATTATATATAAATTTACAAGAATTGCTCGTTTAAAGATATTAGATAAAAGTATTCTAATCCGCCAATCCGCCGCGTCGTGTTTCACGCGCGCCTCAACAACGGGGCCCCCTTAGAGGCCCAAAGCCTGCCGGTGTCGCGGGACTAACGAGTAACCGTGGCCTAGGAACATAAAGGGCTATCGAAGGACACCACGAATTTTAGTCAGTACAAGTCTGACAGTCCCTCCTGTCCTGCTCTGGTTGAGAGGACTCATTAGATGGTCTTTGTACGAAAAAAAAATGTCTTATAGGTATTCATAAAAAAGGCAGGCGGGGATGACTGTAACTATATTCTCGTCTAGTTTTATTCTGTTACTAGTGTTTGCCCGCGGCTTCGCTTGCGTTATTTTAGAATTTGAGAAACAATACGGATCATGTGGCGCCATCTGGAATATGAACGTAATTGTTTTCTCGGAAACAGCTTCTGTTATTCGGGATGTAAGATACCTTATATCCGTGTCTATACTCCTGACAACGTATATGCAAAATTTTGGGACGATCGATTCAGTAGGTAGTAATGCGTGAAAAGGTAAAAAACAAACATTATTGCATTTTTATTATTAGTGTAGATCAATAATGTTATATCTAGGTGCATAGTTTGCATAGGAAATTTGAGCGATATTAATTTCAAAGAACCGTGTTTATTTAAACATTAGACTATCATTTTTGGGTCGATTTACAGTATCGCTGCAAATTGAACGTACATACGATAGCATTGCTCTTCTCCCTTTAGCATACCGCGTGATACCTAAAAAATAACTAATTATCTGACTCGATGAATACAACTTGTCGTCGTTTAAAACAGAATCTATGCACTGGTTTGAGCACCAATTCAAAACATAAATAAACACAAATAATAGAAACCCTGATTTTTTTCTAATCTTTAAAATTCCACACCACGAAACAATTACATTTAAAAAAAATATCCAACTTACTACCTACAATTTAAATCGGTGTAGATTTATATCCTAGAGAAGTATTGAAAAAAAATAGTAATTATTTTAAATCGCGAATAATATTGAAATAAAAGTATGCACATTTTTTAAATTATTTAAAACTCTCAGGACAAATAAAAAAAACTCAAAAAGAGAAAAAAAAAACTGCGAGATTTGATCCAGAGACCCCTTGCACGAAAGTCAAGCAGGTTACCGACCGGACTGGCTAGTACGTTGACAGTGGTTTTCAAATAGCGGTTCTTGTACAAATGTCAACAATGACTGAAAATCAACATATTATAAAATTGCTAATCCCCCAAGGGGAATAGCGTAATTATACATATCCCATTAATAGAACAGCAGTTTAAGGAATATTTGAGGAAAAATTGACTAAATAATATCCAGTGGTTTAGCTTCCAACTAAAAACAAACATCTAAAAACAACAAAATTCAAAATTGCTTATCTCCCAGGAAAAATAGCGTAATAATACATAGCATATAAACAGAAGCATATTATTGGGAATATTTGAGGAAAATTTGATCGACAACTTTACAGTAGTTTCGGAGATAGATCAAATCAAAAAAACATAAAAAATTTCGAAAAAAAAAAAGTTGATCTGGCATCAGAATCGATCCCTTATCTCGAAAAAAATACAAAAAGAAAAAAATATTCAATGTACAGGAATGACATCTCTACGATTTTATTATATGTAATAATAATAATATCCCAAAAATCATGTGCGCCAATAATCATGACTGGCATAAAAGGCTCTATTACTTTAATAATAAGGATGACAACGTTATGCAAATGTCGCAGATATAACATTTCTATCCGTCTGTCCGAAATTCCGCATCGTCAGCGGAAACATGGAGGGACTAATGCCCGTTTTACGGCTTTCCCCTCGTTTTATGGTTATTTCGTATATGATTGTCGACACTCGTAAAAGAACTTTTCTTATAAACGTTTTCATATGGGTCAGCATTTAGGTTATCCTACAAGGACCTTTGTATATTCTTTTAAATATTTTTCTTTAGAAAAAATATATTAAATTTTGAGATCCTTTCGCCAATAAACTGAAAAGTTTTGTAACCATTAAATGTCACAAAGATAAAAATATAACAATAACATGTAAGATACTTACGTAAGTACAAAACATTAAGAAAATACAACATCAAGTGGTTAATTTCAAAGAACACATCAAACAGAAATACATTTAGTTAGGGCACTCTGCACACGGCATTCCATTTCGACATCAAATTAGTATAAGTTCATTTCAAATAAATGAAGTAAGTTATAACGTAAGTAAAGTACGTTTTAATTGAACTCTTCGACTATGAAACAAAGAAATATTGTGAAACTGATTGATCTTTATCTCTAGATCTGAATTGATCTACTGGTTTGAGACCTAACTTGGTCAAATACAATTTACTAAGTTTGGCATCAAATTGAATTTGACTGAGTTTGATCACAAATCAAAAGTTAAAATAATTTTAATTAATTTTTCACATCTGTATTATTCCACAATTTCACGATATTTCATTGTTAAAAATGATGATATTAAAAAAATAAAACCTTTTAAAAGAACACCAATAATAATCAGTTAACATCAATTCACTCGACACGAAAAAAAAAACTGTCAAACGTACAATCAAGGTATTTAAAGACCTAGATATATCATATGAAAGGTAAAAATATTTTACCTGATTTATGATATTTACGAAGGAACTAAAAAATCTCTACCTTTTTGTTCAAAATTCATATGCTTTGATTGGTTTCTCAAGACATAGGTGCACTTTACAAGCCTTTGCTAGCGGCTCCGCCAGCATTTTAGTCGAAGATTATCTGACGATGGGTACAAAATACCGGGATATACGGTGTGGTATATGTTATTTTAGAGTATATCTTATCTAGAAGCGATCCATCTAGATCCATCCAGCAGTTTTGATGTAACAACATGCAACCTTTCGCATGTTTTTAAATATTAAGTAAATGCGTAATTTAGATTTATCGGCACAAAAAAGAAAAAAAAAACAGTTTCTGATGTTTCATAACAAATTATGTCTTTAATAACCTAAACATACTTTTAACAGAGATTGGAAAAAGCAATTTCCATACAAGCTTTGATTTCATAAAATCCACTTTTCCAAGTATTATAGGAAAAGGCGAAGCTGCGAATGGAAACAACATTTTCATATTTTATTTTGATGTCAATATGTTTTCATTTTTATTTTTGTTCGATTGATTTTTATAACGGGATAATTTTTACTGGTTCGTGGAAAAATAATTAGTGTGTTTTATTGAAATCTAGGGCGTCTCATTCTCTTTCTTTTATCATAGGCTATTTTGTTGTATTTATTCTAAAGATCTATTAAATTTTTCTCGTTCATTGACTTGGCTACAAAGTTCACAAACTCTAGGCTTAATAATCCAAGTTCTTAGTGCTTAAGCTGAGAGCTATATAGTTCATTTATACACAGAGCCGATATTGCTGGAAACTTTAGTTATTTCGCTAAAGAAAAAAACTTTTGCACTATTAGTAGTTCGCGGAGTTTTAATGAAATTCCGCCTAATGGCAGCTATTAGGGGGCTTTTTGCTATCTCTTTTATAAATATTATTTTATGCACAGGTAACTCTTTTTACGCCCCTGTCTATCTCATTGCCTGACGCAGTCTATATCGACTGCTTCTTTCTTGTCTTCTTACGGAACCGGTCGAGCAATCGACCTGCTTGCGCGGTGGAACTTTTTGGACAGAAGACCATAACTGCTTGACTGATCAAATTCCACTGCACCAAACTGCCATTACTAAATGCCCAGCTGTCGATATCAACTGCTTCCGAAACAATTCGACTTTTCGGGTGGTAACGTTATGTGTGTATTTAGAAAACTATAGTTTTTTTATGCGGTTGCAGCCTAAAGCAATCAAAACTGACCGCACCAAGCAGTCTATGTTTGGCGGCCTTAGTTGTAATCTTATTGTGTTTGGCAGAATATAATGTATTTTCCACTAAATAATAATTATTCGTCGTAGTAAATAAAAACAATCAGAAAATTACTGAGAAGAAATAATTTCCTTAAATTATTAAGTGATCAGAAATTGTCTTCCTTTTCAAATAAGGTCGTTGTCACATTACAACTTATGATGGCTGCCAATTTAAATGTGACAGTTATAAAAACATTATTCTTACTTTGACGAAATAGCTTTTGGCTTTCTCGTTTTTCTTATCAAAACATTCCGTATTTCTTTCGAAAATAATTTATTATAATATAATTATGTCCTGTTATTTTCCTCTATTACTTTGAATTTTTCAACTACATTACAAAAGTATTGATACGGTATAAATAGTCACTACCACCTACTTTCAAGCCTCCTTTTTTTTTTTTTTAGCGTGGTAAAATCATCAAATGAGTCCTCCAACCCCGGGCAGGGCGGGAGGGACTGTCAGACTTCTACTGACTAAAATCCACGGTGTCTTTCATAGCCTGTAAAGTTCCGGGGTTACGGTAAGGGAATAATCCCGCGACCCCGGCAGGCTTTGGCCCTCTGAGAGGGGGGCCCCGTCATTATGTTGACGCTCTTTGAGGCGCGCGTGGGACACAACGCGCCGAAATAGAGACATTTTCACTACACATTTTAACTGCTATCCCTACCCGACATTTAAAACAATCAAAGCATATGAACGACAGGTACCAGGGTACAATAAACTAGCAGGAACAGGTCAGTTAGTCGTCGGGGACTGTAGCAATACCTGGGGAGGTCGAGCGCGCCTTGAAGGTCGGTGCAATCATGACAGTCTCTGGAAATCACAATCAAATGTATCAAGAATTAAGTTTGGACTAGTTTAAGATATGTTTAGAGTAAGTAATAATAATTAATATCACTTTTTAAAGAAGTTTTTGTAAAAATATTTTGAAAATGGCACAAGTACGTGAATTTTTTTTTAAGAAAATGACACTATCGAAATTTCAAGTTTCGGAACTGAATCTAGATTTGCTACTAACTAAAAGGAATGATTTTGATTACACATTCATTTAGATTTCAACTACTGTTAAAAAATGGTCATTAGGAGATCGTATTCCTTATAATACGGGGCATTTTCGGTCAAATTATATCGAGGCCTTAAAAATTCATTGATTCTTTCTTTAAAAAGTCCTAAAGAAGTGTTGTCAAAAAGTCATTAACTTAGTGACATTATTGTCTTCCATAAAGAACAAAGGTGTAAGTCTTGTTTTCGTATTACAACGCCCATGTTTAGTTAAATAACTTGGAAGCATCTAATCGTGGCGAACTTGGGCGGCTATCGATCAAAAGTATTTTTGTTTACACCCACACCTTTGGACGTCCATTGTCACAAGTTTTATGACGAACAATATTGTTGGCTTGACATTTAGCTATGAAAGTTTGATCAGGTGAAAGAAAACCTTTTGGGGATCGAACCCAGAATTTCGCTTGTTATCGCTTAAGTAGGTCTTCTATATTTATAGAACAGGTGTCAATTTGATTTTATATTCGTGTGGTAAGGTCATCTAATGAGCGCCCTAAATGAAGCGAAAAACACTATCAGACTTCTACTAACTAAAACCACACTGTTTCTTCAATTTCCGTTTGCGTTTAAGGACCACGGTGCCTTTTGAAGTTAACCCCGTGACCCGGACAGTCCCGCAACCCATCAATTTGTCACCTCCAATTATTTTCAAAACAAGTTAAAGTTACAATGAAAATTCTAGTCTCAATCCAATAATTTACGACAACGGTTTCGTCGTGTTGCAATCTGTTTAACAAATACTACAGCCATGTAAGTATTGAAAGATGATAATTTATAACGATATTTATTTTCCATTGTATTCCATTACATGTGTATAAATTATTTACCTACATTAAATTATAGTAGTTTATGTAACTGGTACATAATGAGGGGTATTATACACGAGTGTGAGTTTATAAAACGAGCGAAGCGAGTTTTATAATAGTATCACACGAGTGGTATAATACCTAGTTATGTACAGTTTCATACACTACTTTATCTACTCTCATTGAACACGAACATATCAAATAAAAGATAAAAATTAATAAACACTAATAATCATCCACCATGTCATCCACCGAAACACAAACGTCAAAATCCCAACATTCCCTTAGAAAGCGCGCGCAGCCACAGATAAAAAAGTAAAAAAAATTATCTATGATCAGTAATCTGTATCATAATGAAAAAAAATTAAATTATAACATTGTTTTGTTAGACAAACAGTGTTATAATTTAATTTTTTAATTTCATTACGATACTCTATGGTATAAAGTATGTCATTATAAACTCGTTTTGAGTTTTGTATTTCGAAGTTTACGATATGAGAGTAGATAAAGTAACTTTACACACCAATCTACTCGATACTAAAACTATAAAAGGGAACAAAACCAGTGCATCATGGATAAAAAATATGACACTACTTACTCATGAGGAAAAAAAAAGCAAAAAATGACAAAACAAAATGGAGGATGGAAATGTCAAAGTTGCATGTACTCTTTTTGAAAAATACTTACAACTTTTAAATGTGGTAGTGTATGTAACTAATGATCTGAATTTATTCGTGTTACAATTACTGCAGGTTTATACGAACTTACAAACTACTTACTTATACTTAAATTTTTAGGGCCTAAGATACAGGCTTTGCCTATTTTGAGGTCCATATAATGCTTTTTGTGCATTTCAGTTAAAACCTTTAAAATTATAATTTTAGACATGGTATAGAGAGCAAAACAAAGTCACGCTACAACAAAAAATGCCTCCGAAAACATTCCAAAATTAAAAAAAGAAACGAGAACATCCCCTTCAACTTAACAAGGCTACGAGTGTACGTGTAATGACTTTAAAAGGGAAAGTGGTTATATACTTGTATGTAAACAAAGTAAATTATATCATCGTTATCTACAAGACGCTCTCGTATCTCGTCGGGCAAGGCCACCCCAGTTTGGAATGTGAGTGCCCGTTATCATAGTTATTTAATATAATATATCATATTTTAATCGTTTAAATTAATGATGACAATGTGAGGTTATCTTGTTTATTTAATAAGTTGAGTATATTTATTTTGAATCGGTTAGGGGGAGCGTAGACGATCAATAGGTATGATGGCTGTCGAAAAAAAATAATACAATTTTGACGTGTATAAGGTTTTTGAAGGCGTGAATCATTATGTCTAACCAAAGAAAAAAATCTGGATGAATTTTATATTTGAAGATACATTCTACGGTCAGGAAAACTTTCGAACATAATTATCATTATAATGTATGTGACGAATTCGTATAATTTACTTGGTATACAAGTAGAAGTGAATCTTAAGTGTGTCAACAATGAGGTCAAAATATATTCAGTTGAAATTTTGGACCAACTAAATCGCTTATTAACAACTCGGTGACCAACAAAAATTATCCAAGTACAGTCAGCCTAACAATATCAGGGTGAAGGCGAAGGATGTGGGCCAACACGAGAACGGCGCTAAACTAATATTGAATTAACGCGCACAGAATAATTGCAGAGAAAGTGTACCAAGCATTTATCAGCTGAGACTTAGGGTTACCATTTTAAGGAATTTTACCGGATATGGAAGAGAGAGGCCCTTTAAAAATAATCACTTACCATAAAAATATGAAAAAAAAAGCCTTAGATTTTAGAATGTCCCAATTCCTAGCTAAGCTAAGTCACTGAAAATTGAAGCAAAAATAAAGAAGAAAAATAATCCCCTTTGTTCGATGCTAACAACTGAACATGTCCAAGGAAGACATTTTCAATGAGTGCGTGGCTCACTCGCACATTTATAAAAAAGTGGGTTTAAGAAATCGATTGTTACGTTTTGTTTCGGTAATAGTTGTATATTTTACTAAGTGTATAATCAAAGAGAAAAAGAATTAATAACAAAAAAATATACTAGTGCTAGTACTACCTATTCGTAAAAATGTAGTTTGCTATAGGGGTAGAACATATTATCTCGACCCTCCATCCGGACCGAGTCCGGCCTGATCATTTGTCCAGAATTTACAATTTTAGAGGTTTTTTTTTTCCGAAAAATTCTAAAAAGTAAAATACCTATACGGTTTTTTACAAAAATATCAGGAAATTTATATTTTCTTTTTTTTATAAAATGGTAACCCTAGTCGAGACAAGCAAGTGTTTAAAATTGAGTTCATTACCATCACTTTATGTATTTAGGACGCTTTAGGTAAACGCAACGGGACCTTATAACTATCTGTATGCTTTTTGTGTTTATCATAACGACGAGACTTTGAAGTTCTTGCGTGTATTCTTGTTACTAAGGTTGAAAAGGGACTTAGGAGATTGGAATTTCTTGCCTTTCAAATATAGGTAGGTACCTAAAATAATGAGAAAGACGCTACTGTTGGCTTCGTCGCGTGTGAAGCTCTAACCAACCACAACGACTGACAAACCAGTGTCAAACGTGACATAGAAAGAAAGAAGAAGAAAGAAATAACCTTTAAGTATTGGTACAGACAAAGAGCCTACACAATATGGCAGACATAAAAAAAGTAAACTGTACAAGTAATTTAAAAAAATAAACATACATAGTGTGTGATAGAGATAGCGCTTTACGAAGCTGAAACTAGCAAAACTTTCCAAAAATACATGTGCGGTCTTTTTTTTGTAATAAAGGTGATACGTTATTATAATATGTATGGTTTGATGAAGCAGGTACAGTATACTTCATCAAACTCAAACAATATGCACAATAACGTTTCTTATGGCGCCAGCATCACAATACATTTAACCATCTCAAACAATATTTTAATCTATACAAATACACATTTTATAAAGCTGAAGAGTTTGTTTGTTTTGTTGAACGCGCTAATCTCAGGAACTTCTGTGTCCTAATTGAAAAATATTTTTGTGTTGGATAGCCCATTTATCAAGGAAGGCTATAGGCTATATAATATTACGCTATCACCAATAGCGAGCAGTGGGTGAAACCGTAGGGCACAACTAGTATGATTATATTCTACTCAATTGTATTAGATGGCTGTTTTTTGGTCAAGAAGCTTTTACTTCTCTAAGTGTTTAATTAACAATTAAACCTTTTTAACGGTCATCCATTACCTACAGTAAAAGGGTTTGAAAGATTTTTGACATGGATTTCTATATAAAATGATTGATTGTTAAGCACTTTTCCTTCTGTTTTAAGCATTCATTATCCACTTACGAAGTTTTACAGGTATAAATAAATAGATTTAATGGAGCCCCTATTGGCAGGGTTAGGAAACGGTATATTTTTGCTTCCATAAAACAAACAGTTCAAATTGTTTAAAAAAAGTGTCTTAATTGGGTTTTTGGCACTTTTTAAATTAATTAGAACTATTAGGTAGTCAACGTATAAAATTATAAATAAATTAGGGTAAAGTTGCCTATATTGTACCAGTTAACAAACTTCACAAGCTGTCACAAAAACTATTGAACTTTAAAAGAAAATATTACTAGAAATAAAAAGGTTGTTCTATTAGCTATCATTTTTTATTGAAAGAAAATGTGGAATTTCATAAATGAATATGAAAATTAAAGTTTTTTTAAAAGTCTGAAAAAGTACAATTTAGGAAACTGGTTTCCTTAATTGTACCACAAGCATCCTAAATTGTACTTCATATTCTAAATGAGATTCAAGTGCTTCTTAAAAACTGCTTCTCTTCTTTCTTTTCTTCTAAAGTACAAACATGTATATGAAAAATATTATTTAAATAGTTATGAATATTAATCATAATTATGCCAGTTTTCTTACATCTTTAATTGTAAGCCCAAACATTATACCTACTTTTCCCTGTTCAACACATGCCAAACAAGGTCTTGTTCAACGTCATAGTGAAAAACAGTGGGCCTGCATTGGAAATGGTATTTTCTTTCGCATACTTGTTCGAACTTGATATGTAAATGTCTACTTAAAGTGGGCTTAGATACGTTGAACGTGCGCGAACACTCGTTAATTGCCATTCTTCTCTTCCCATTTAATTTTCACAAAAAAAAATCGAAGGCCTTTTCTAAGTCATCTTGTGTCCATTGGTAATACTTTTTATCTTCTCAGACATCTGAAAATATTTCAATCTAGTTGATCATCTAGTTGAAAAACTACCATACACCTAAATTGTACCGGTACATTTTAGGGGTACCACACTTGGTACAAATTAGGCAACACTAAGTTTTATTTTTATGTGAGCCGGCATTATAACCTCGAAATGCTAAACATAAAACTATAGTCTCAAAAAAGATCACTAATATACCTACTTTCCAAAAACATATATGATAGTTGCAGTGTCCTTAACGTTGTCACAAGAAATTCTTAGGTAAACACCCATAAAATAATACTATAACGCCGCAAAAAATATTTTTGTTTATTGGAATTTACTCTGTTGTGATAACGAGTCCAAAATGGCAGCGTTTGCTTCATGTTGGTAGTACTGCTTTTTAGTATTTCCAAATTAAAACTAAACATTACAGTTTGGTAGATTTTGAGGTGGTACAAATTACGAACCGGTCCAATTTATGCAACTCGACCCTATATTCGAGAGTCCATCTTTTCAAATTCGCCGTTTGCAATTAAATATTTTTACATAAAATATTATGCTTTCTTAAAATATACGAAGAAGTCAGACAGAATGCTTAGTGCCTTAATACCAACTAATTGAGCGTTGTGTTCCACGCGCGTTTAAAGGAGTGTCATAATGACGGCGCCCCACTAAAGGGCTATGGAAGGACACCGTGGATTTAAGTCAGTACGAGTCTGGCAGTCCTTCCCGCTTTGCCCTGGTTGGGAGGAATCATGTGATGATGATACCACGCTAAAAAAAGCAAGTGAGTTGGAGCAAAATCCTTTTTGTATTAACACGAATTCAATTCACCTCTTATGCTGACTACAATCGGTTTAGTTACACCTCAGTCGAAGGTAGTGCGACTGGGCGAGCAAAATATGATTTGGGATGGTAAATCAGCCCACCAGTGTTGCTATTCACAGCTGGGCCGTGAAATTGAATTGGCTCACTGTCAGATACGAAAATAAGCAGAATATAATATCTTGTCCGGTGAAACGAGAATCCGATACAGAATTGCAGGTGTGTTAATGAATCATACAAGTTTAAATATTTAATTAATGAGGGAAATGTACTGGAAAAATGTATTTTAAATGTTTGATTAATTGTTTGAGTACATCTGTGTAAATTCAAGAGATGAAATTACACATGAAAATCACACTTTGATACTTCACACGCTTGGCTTGGTATAATCAAAAAACGTATGTTTTTTTTTTTAATATTTTACAAAGAAGAAAGGTAAAAATGTAGTGTAGACCATACAAGTGTCACGTCTAAAATAATACTCCATTTCATTAAACATTTACAAAAGTTATTAGGCTTATTAACATTGTCTAAAGTGTCCTTGGAAAATAATGCTAATTTGCTTCAGCTTTTGTTTACGTAGATTAATAAAGGCTAAAGACTTAATCACGATTATAAATTATTCAATATCTTGTTTAAGTTTACACAGACTTTAGCTCAAGTCAATGGTTATTAAATCTGGTTTTAGAAGATCGACTGTTATCCGATTCAGAGCTCTATTTAGGTATAATATTAAATTGAGATATTGATTTTTCAAAAGGTTTTTTTTTAACAGAAAAAATTGTCTGACATTGCTTTACAGGAAATTTAGTGACGTGTGACAACGTAGGTCTTACAGGTTACAAAAGAACTTATTCAATACATCTACGAGTATTACGTCACTATTACAAAGAAGACAGGCCACTAACAGAAACCTAACGATGACAAATCCCCCAAACCACTCTCAAGCATCGGAAACTTTATACTCCGAAAGAAAAACTTCCGGCGCCTCCGCCACACTATAAAACTCCATACGTCATTGATACAGGAATTATTTTTATGAATCAGGGCGAGTCTCCACAGCCGAGTGGACGCCGGCGCAGCTAATAGAGCCCAGATCCTGTGTACTGTGTGAACCAGCCGCGCCCATCACACACAATCACACTACGTCGACTTTACTTCCTATACCAAACCAGAGCCACGCACACATTCACAAAACACACACGACCGAAATTTAAAAGAGAATTAAGGGGGAATTCAGTAGCTATGTCCAGATTTAAGTTGGTGTGTGTGTGTGTGGTCTTGTAGCGTGGTGGAAGTGGGGAATCTGAATAGAATGTGATCTACGCCGCGCCTGTTGCCGCACAATCATACTATCTGCGATGCTTCTGTCTTTTGTTGCATGAATGACTGTTTGACAGTAAACGAAGCTAGTAAATTGATTGTAAGTTGATGTTAGATCGTGTGAAATAAGGCAGAGCTTTTTATTTTTAAGATAATATTAAGAAATGAAATATTTCATGGAGCAAAATAATAAGATAATCCCACGTACTTGGATGCATCCGTTTGGACTATAAGCCGATATAAGCCGATATACACATTTATTGAAAAAACGCAAAGTTGATTGAGGAATAAAGAAGATTTGCTGCCCCGACGTCAAATAAAATGGTAATAAGCTTTAATTATTGACCTGATGACACGAACCATCCCGTTTCCATCATTCTTCAGCACCTTCCTACCCTTACCTCACAGGGGTTCAATAGTTTTCCTTTTCCATTCAGTAATGTTAGTCATCATAATGTACTACTAAAGGATGTTGTTATTCGAGTAAAAAATGACGATGATATCTGAAATATCACTCCTCTAATATTCAAACCATCTTTTTCGCATTGTTGGCCCAAATTATTACTATAAAAAAACAGTAACCTACAAAACCGTATCAATATAGAGAAAGCTACAAATAAAGCTACATATCCTAGTCTCGTCCATTTTCCGTTCACGTAAAAAAGCAACAAATCTCCCTCGGCAATTCAACCTAATCCATACAAGACAGCTGAATCCTATTTAAATCCAAAGGAGATAGATGACCAATTTTATGATATCTAGGAAAGCAATCGATTTACGTATAGTATCTACTTTCAGTCTGTGGTTACGGGAAAATTATGCGAAAGGGTGTTTTACTTAAGAGGGTGAAGAAAAATGTCGCGTTTGAGAAATTGCTGTCGCTTACCGCAAATATACAAAGTGTTGAAAAATGGTATATTAACATAAAGGGAAAACGAGCTGTTCCCATGACAATAATCAACTTTCGTAAGTCAGTATTAGGCTCGATATTAGTAAAAAATGTATTAAGTTCACTAGTTAGAGTTTTGAAGAAAAATGGACCCGGTTTATTTGTTTCTTTTAAAAGAATGACTATTGACGAAAATATAGCACATCAAAACTCAGGCGTCAAAACTATCTTAAAGTTATAAAAAGTGACTTATTCTGAATTTTAAAAGGGAATTTTATTCTATTTTGACTTACGTTGCATAAGAATACCAATACCTTTCAAATAAATTTATGATTATTTATCTGAGAAACTAATTAGATATTCAGTCATCTTTCCGATCACATATAGAGAAGTACATAATCTGACATTTATGATACAATCATCTTTTTTTTTCTTGATTGTAAAATCATTATTTTACCTTAAAGCAATCAACAATATTTACTTTTATGACATCAGTATAAAATTAATCACTCACAATAAATATTTTGTCATATCATCAATGTAAGACTAAAAGCTTTCTCTTGTAATAAGATAGATATTTTGATTTCATATCTTCGTATATAATTTAGGACGTAAATTTCTTCATATAATGGTAAAATTGCCTTATATAATGCCTACCGGGCACTGGTACAATTTGAGGTTAAAAAAAATCTAAAACTTTGCATGGTTACAATATTTAATTGTAAACGTAATAATTACGGTAGTCATTACCGTATAAATACATCAATGCCATTTTGAAGATGTATATGGTTTGGTTTGTACATACTTCTTGTTTAATTGATAGCAGATGTTCTAATATTTGTACTAAGAGGACCTTGTTTGGTCTTTGTACATTATTTTGATATAATATAACATAGCACCCGAAGATCTTTTTATGTTACCTACCTAGTATTTAATTAACTAATTTAATGTTACTTGTTATATTTAATATTTAAAAAATACATGTCGAATTGTGAACCTCCTCCTTTGTTTTCGTCGGTTAAAAATGTTTGTGTGTTTATTTGTGTGTGAAACATTAAAAATTGGAACACAAATACCTACAGTTTTTTTATTGCCGTGACTGTAAAGCAGAAAGCCAAATACGCATATTTTGATTGTTTATCAATTTCAAAAATTTGGAGGACAATATCATGAAATTATTATTAAACAGTATTTCATACAATACAGAAATGGAACACATTACTAAACACTCATTCTAAATAAAGAATACACGTAAAATTTCAGCTTCAAAAATAAAAATATTACAACACACAAATTGAGTCACAACTCTACGTCACTTCACGTAATAACAGTCGGTCTAATGAATGAGCTGAATCATTACCACAAAGTGAGCTAAATGAAAACAGAACAGGATGGAAAACTTTGCAATAATTCCATAACTTCAACAACCGCAATTAAAACTGATCACTAATTGATGCTTTATCGGTTTTGTCTCAAGGTAACAGTAGAATTCATTCTTATTCAAACATTTTTAATTCTTGCTACGTAATTAAAAACTACTCTGCCTTTGTAGTATTCTCTACTACGGCTTATTATATTACCATTCCTCTTATTACCTACGTGAACACGCCAAGGGAAATGAACGGGCGATATAAGGAAATGCAAACAGTAGAATAGAAATACTTATAAAATAAAACTGAAACTTCATATGACTGTGGAACTAACTGGCTTAATTAAAGCTGTAATGGAAAAAGTAACTTGAGAAAAGAAAAACAATATTGGTTATTGATTAGAATATCTACAGTATAAAGTCATCGCCAATCGTTACTAAAATATCACAAACACAGATGAAGTAGCTAACGATATACAAGAGAAAGAAGAAAAATAAAAAAATAACATTACAATTCTTTCAAAGGAAAAAACCCTAATGTCAGTACAGAACCGTTACACTTTATCCAATCTTTTCCATTGTACGTACATTAACTTGCTATCAAGGGATAATCGCAAGAATGGATAATCGTAAAAGCTAATGAAAGCTCTCGTCTGACCAAAAATGGCTGTTTTGGGGTCACATTTATCGGCTAGTTAAGCCTCTAAATGAACATTTGTGTTGCTGTTACTAATAGCAGCAATATATTAGCTAGTAGATAAACTTTCGATACGTGTCCTTTTAAGAATATTTATTTGATAATTAAAATAAGTATTCACGCAATGGTTGCTCGAATGGACGGCACTGCCGAGGACGGCCCCGAAAGAGATGATCTGCAATGCTATTCTTGAATGCAGCTATAGTTTTGTATTCACTAAGCTACTGACAGCGATGTGTCACGACACTATCTCAAGCCTCTGTGTAGCTAGATAATGAGTTCGTCGTGGCGTACAGCCTACATTTTTTAGAGAATATCAAAGCTGGACGCACTCTGCGATGAGTTGTACGAGGTTGGGCTCGAAAAGAATTGTTGGAGAGATTTACATTGATAGAAGATGCCTTTGTCCAGCAGTGAGAAATTAGTGGACATGAAAAATAAATAAAGATGGATTAACACAATATTTATAACAAGATTTCTTAATCTTTATTAGCTGTTACTTCACAATATTTTCCTTCATGTGATTGTTTGATCTGTATCCCAATTACTTTTTTGATAAATTGAACAGCGTTTTCTTAATTTCCTAAACGATATGCTTCCGTTTCTTTAAAAGTTTAAACTAAAGTCTGACTCACCTATTAAGGTTACTTAGTAACAGAGAATTTCACAATTAGTACGAACGTGATGTTTAATCTTGCACCTACAAACGTAAATTGTGTTAATTTTAGAAAATTACCATGATTTTAAATTGTATCCGAGTGAATAATCGATTATTGTAACGATTCCTAGTTTCATTTTATATCGAGTAATTATTCGATACAGGATTGTTAAATTATATGCGAACGTGATGTTTGAGTGTTGGGCCACTCCAGTTTTGTTGATCTTTCTTATATTCGCCGAGTATTTGCCTAACAATTATCGAGAATAGTGGAGTAGTCTGAAGCGTATTGCTTTCAACGGTAAGTGATCGGTAAATACAAACTGCATTAGTCTATTTATGACGAAAGACGACGACTTTAAAACGATCACCAGAAACCTCTGATATGGTTTTAGACTTATATTGATTGTTACAAGATTACTATATTTTCCAAGGTCAGATGTTAATGTTCTGCGTAGACAGTTTCTTCAAGTTACCTATCGCCGCAATCCGCAAGAGCATACAGGCAAAGAGATTTAATTAAAAGAACCTACAGAGCGGGCATTGGGAAAATTGTTGATGCCGTGCGTCAGTAGCGCTATCTAAGCGTTGTATAGCAACGCGACTACTAGACTGAGGAACTTTTTACCTATTGGTAAAAAGTTTTGGATCACAAATTTTTTCGTGATGTCCCGTCTATTGCTCGTATTTAGTTTAATGTCTTTGCATACAAGGTACTCATTTACCGTTTCTCCCAATTTCTCTCAATCACCGTCCAAGGTGTGCGTACATAATATTAGCATAACCATACTATAGAAATCGAGAGTTATTACCAAATACGACTATTGACTTTAATGTACAGTCCCCTTTCACTTCGGACCTATCATAACATCATTAATGGTTGTCTAACCTTCGGGTAACCCTTCAACGTTCCACATTAATACTGGTACTTTAATTACACTAGAATATACAACTACTGCTATTATTGGGAAATTGTTATATATGGTTGGTATGACCCCGTTTGGATCCTCAGATATTATAGATGGTCATCTAATGTGTTCTGGTAATTACCCAGATTACCGTAGTTCTGCATTGAAGTAATTATTGCCTGCTAGGTATTACTCGTAATGGCGTTGCTACTGTTTAGATTTAATTGATAATAATAGTGTTGCTATGGACATTAAGAATGAGAATAATAGGGTTAAGAGGCCTGGATAAGATATAAATATAAAATAAACTAAAAATAGATTTGAAGGAGAAATTAAAATGATTTGTTTGCAGTACTAATAAATAGGAAACAAGGCAATGGCAGCCAAATACTAATTGTAATGATAACAGCATTGGGATAAGCTTTCACTTCAGCAGCTAAAATCACGCAAATTAATTTATTGATTTCATTAGATACACAAACATCTCTTTGTCTGGAGAGGAAGCAATTAATAATCATGTAAACGATACCAATGACAATTATAATAAATGCAGCAATAAATTCAAAATTACTAACAACAAATACAAGGTACAAAATCTAATATTGCCATGGCTTGCACAATCCATATGTGCCAATACAAGTTTCATACATTAGGACAAACCTATGACTAAAGCCTAGAACACCATAAAAGGATTTCCAAAGCCTTGTGTGGAACTGTGGACTTACAATTTACTACAACAGGCATGGAAATTGATTGACCTTTCAATTTATGATGTAACGGCAGCTGGTCAAAGGCGCTGGGAAGATCAATCGCCTTTATTGCCGTTAAATAAGGGCTACTGTTTGTGTAGTCATGGGTAATAAGATTATAATGGAAGATTTTAGTCATGCTTTTGATCTTTGAAGGGTTTGGCTACAGGTTTAATACGTAGGTAGTTGAATTTTTGTTTCCATGTTATTAAGCAAGAGGGCAATAGTTTCCACAATTTTGTTGTTTTTATATTTTTATTGATAAAGTAACATTCGTTGTTGAGGGATGCCCAGAAAACGCTGGTATGACGACATAATGTGATTATGCGCGATTGAAGAAGACCTGTGTCCAGCAATAGTAGAAAATTGGTAATAAAATACGGCAATTGATAATGCTCCTCCTTCCTCAAAAAAATCTGTAAGCAGTCGATTTTTTAGGGTTCCGTAGTCAACAAGGAACCCTTATAGTTTCGCCATGTACCCCTTAGTGTGGGGTATCATTAAATAGGTCTTTAAAAAATAATGATAGTTTCCATTAACAATTTTTTGATAAAAAAATTCGTTTGTGAAATATTAAGCTTTAAAGTGCTGAATTTTGTTCGATTCGAGTGTCCCCCCCCTCTACCAGCTAAACGGTTATGTTTGGGGGTGTGAAAAAATTCACAATAGTAGTACATATAACAAAGTTTAAAAGAAAATTATCATGACTAAGTAGGCTTTACAACTTTACGAGTAATAGTCGACCAACTTATAAAGCCTTGTGTGGAACTGTGGACTTACAATTTACTACAACAGGCATGGAAATTGATTGACCTTTCAATTTATGATGATATGTACTTGATATCATATTTTCTTAAACAAAATGTATCGAAGACAACTGCAAATATAAGTTTGTCAACTTTATTTTTACAGCTTTTATAGGTATGTTTTTTGGGGATGGGTAGGTTTTTATCGTCAACTATTTTTAACTAAATTCAAAAAAAGGAGGAGGTTCTAAATTCGTTGTAATCTTTTTCCTTATGTATTTTCCCCGATTTCTCAAAGACTGCTGGACCGATTTTGAAAATTCTTCTTTTTAAAATTAAATTCAGCGAATCAGTTTAGTTAATTCGCATAAGTATTTTGATGGGCAACTACGGAACCCTACACTGTGCGTGGCCCGACACGCACTTGGCCGGTTTTTTATTTTCAAATAAAAGTACTATTTGCGTCGCAGGCGCTAATGGGCATGAAATATTTAAAATTAATAAATTCCTTGCGAACTAGAACATAGACAAAGAGTTCAACCACATTCACTACCAAATAACACAACAGCGGCTAGCCTAATCAAAATCAAATTTTTGAATCAATTAATTCTTGAAAACCGTTCACCTTTCATTAAGGGTCTACCCATATATTAAAACCCGATAATCTACTCAATTAATGGGAAGGTAAAACACACAATGTCCATAGTGATCAAGTGTAGACAGGGATTAGTCGAACATGTGGCTATAATGGCTGGATGGGCGTAGTCTACAAGTCCACGTGGATGGTCCCTGACCCAAATTCTACGTGACGTTCTTGCCTGCAACGTGTGTTTACCAAACACACCGATAATATATTTATTTTCGTCTCTGGACCGTGATACGGAACTTCAATCTGTCTAATGAATGATCGTTACGTGGGGTTTCATGTAGTTCGTTCAGATTGGAATTTTGTTTAATGAAAATGTATTGATTTTGTGTTTAGAGGTGGTTTATTTAAATCGCATTGAAGTTTTATTACATTTCAGTCGTTTACAACTAAAAATTATGAAAGAACTTTCCTCAAGCTGCAATGGAAAAGAACAACTTTAAACAACAGGGGATCAAGAGTGCTTACCTGGGGAAATCTAAAATGTTTAATAATTTTGCTTTTATCTTTCTGATTTTATTCTTGATTATTTTTAACGGACTTCTAGAAAGGAGAAGATTTTCAATTCTAACTATCTTATTTTACAAAAGGCTGTGTTTATTCATAACACAGAATTGTATTGTCAGATGTACTTTATACTTTGCAGGAATACTTCATTTTAATAACATAAAATGAACTGTTATGTTTAATGGGCTGGTATCCGCAACTCCACGTCTCATGCGCGTATTTTTCGTGCGGATCATTAAAAATACAATGTATAAATTATCGCGTAAACAATATAAAAAATATTTATGTGATCAATGAGATAGGATAAATTTAAGTCTTGTATATCCAGTAAATTTCACAATGACTACATGCATTGCATTTTCCAAATTAACGTGTAGTACGGCTGCTATATGTCCAACTAATTGTTTGTAAGGACTAATGACTTGCTAGTGGTCGTTTGTTATTTCATAAATGCACTTATGGCGTGTACTGAATAATTCCACAATGATTTCGGCAAATGAAGCTGTAATTTTGTGAAATATTGCGAGAGATTTGGGGGCCGTGGGGACGAAATGTTTTATTGTACGATTAGAGGGTTTTACTTTGGAAAAATTGATGATAGCCGGTTTTAAATGTAGATACCTAGCTTTTATTTTGATGAAGAGAGTACGACAATGATTTTAATTTTGTAGTAGTCTTTCACGAAAAGTATTGTGTAGTTACAATAATACTTGTTTCCATTTAAATCAACAAGGGATTGAAAAAGGCCAAATAGCAGCTTTTAGTGGCTGTCAACTATGTAGAAGTTCAGAAAGTACTTAGTTTATATTACTTTACTTTGACTACAGATTTTTGAGGTAAACTTTGCGGTTGCTAAGAGAAATAAAACTTGTGTTATTTGTGTTTCGTCAAAAGCACCTACTAAAATTGTTGTTATCCAGCTGAGGCATCACATTGCTGGGTTTGGGCTTTCACCTATAGTTTTTAGTTCTTTTGATCCAGGTATGTATGACCAATTACTGATCTTCGGTTTTGCCTATGCTTGTCTGTGCTTGTTTCGAGGGGGTATTCCAATCTGAGCAACTATTGCCTACTAATACAAAAAATGCTTCTATGAAAATACTTGCTCAGATGGGAATACCCCATTTCTTCAAGGCCTGCGACGCTTCCTTTCTATTTTAGGGGCTCAGTGATAGCCATTTTTACCAAAGTTATTATAGTATACTCTTTACTGGATAACTCTTGCTCACTTTGCTAGGCGTCACACTAATAAGGATTAAGCGCCACTGAGCTTAGTCTAAATTCGCTCTATACAGATCTTACATTAAGACTCAACAGCAGGGGGGGATTACAACGTCTTAAAACCAGACTTGTTCCAGTGAGTGAGCGAGATGGCGCTGGACGACTTGTATAGCTCTGTCACTTTCACTCACCGAAAAGAGCCTGGTCTTAAGACGTTGCAATACCCCCCTAGAGCCCAGGTACAATCGAGTTCTAAATAAGTGTACAATTTTGAATTTTATTGAACAAGAATAAGGTGCAGAATTTTTCAGAAGTATATTATGTTGATGGAATTTTTTCAATGACCATGCATAAGAAATAGGCATAAAGGTGTCCTTAAGACCGTCTACGTAATGTTATGCGAATTACAAATGTATCTGAGGTTTTCCTCGCTCGAGCAACTCTGTGACACATGTATGATCTTAGTAAAACGTGAGTCATTCGTCGGAGAATTTATATTCCAGTAACACAATAAATAAACTATGGCTTACCTACTTATATTAAAAATAAAGAGGCTTTACCAATCAGTGCTAAATTACTGCGTATAAAAAAATACCATATTTTTATATACATATATGTAGCTATAATATTGATAATATCAATAACATTAAAATACAAGTATGCGACAGTGCCATGCCAACTTCGTAATAATGATTATTACAAATAATAAAAAATGACCCAGGAGAAGTATAAAATACCTTGGTTTATTCGGTTGTGGTTATGCAAATAAATATTAAATGTACTTCTTCTACTTAAATCATTAAACATACAAGAACACTATATTTAGCTATTCAAAAGAAACCAATTTGGGTAAAGTTTGCCTATTTAAAATCACAAAAGAAAATAAATCGAAGGTAAACCGTTTATTTATTCCCAAAATAAGATAAAACATGTAAGTTTATTAGTTAATTAATTATGCCCATATTTAGGAGAATCGATTTCATCAGCTTCCTTAAATCTTAAACGTTAAATTAATTCAGTTGTCACAAGTTGCAAATGACTCCCACTTATCTAAATTTTCATTGACGTGGGCTGTCAAGGTAGATAATACGAGAGATAGATAAAGTTGGTCTATATTCGTCTAGATGGATGATAACATTGTTCACCAGGGATGGGGAATCATTTTGATTTACTTATTTCTTTATTTTTTTTTAACTAAATCATCATCATCCTGCCCTTATCCCATTCTACTTGTGGTCGGCGAAAGCGAAAACCGTTTTTTTCTTCCATTCTCCCCTATCAGATGTTACAGCATTATTCACTCCTTTTTTCATTTATATCATTCCTTAGACAATCCATCCATCTTTTCTTTGGTCTTCATCTTCCTCTCCATCCATCAAAATTCATAATCACTACTCTCTTAGTCACATGAGTCTCATCCCTCCTCATCACATGTCCATACCAAGACAGACGATTCCCTTTATTTATTTTTTAACAAGCGCTACTTTCAAATTATTTCAAACTTCTTTTCAAACTTCAAATAGGTACTCGTAATTTTTACTAAAATACAAATATTTTCATGGAATTTGCTCATGTTCTTCATTGATTTCTACTGTTATAAAAGCGTCATTTTGCTTTGTAAGACCTGCTCTCGATATACAATAAAATATTATTTTTCTAGAAAATAGTTATTTATTTTGGCATAATTTTTACTTATTTGAAAAGATCTTTATAAATATTTTTTTTCCAGATAACAGTTATTTATTTTGGCATAATTTTTATTTATTTGAAATTTATTTTATTTTGCAATATTTCTTACCCACCACCGACCCAGTCTCAACACTACCACTGCCGAGTGCTTAACCCTGACCCACCGGCTGTCAACACTGGTACTAATCGCCCACGACCCGCTAACTGGACAGTCTCCAACTTATTCTCCTTTTTAGTATAATAGATGCGTGATTTCGAGATAGGAATGTAAAATACGTTGTTTTTCTTCGAAAAAATGCGTGGTGCGTCATTTGTAGGGTTACGTTTTTATAAATTAAGCAATAATTTGTAATGAGATTTTATTGCTGTTGTTGGTACAGTTGTTCATTTTTATTTTGTAAATAAATAGTATTTATTACCATTGTGTGTTAATTCAATGTTGTCGATGTTCATGAATCATAATAAAATAATCATAAAAAAAAAACAAATTCCGTTGATACTGGTAATGATATCGCTGAAGATAGTATACAAATAGCAAATGGGCAATAAAGGTAACGGAGTGGCACTAACTCCAGAGAAGGATAGCGTAGAAGTGGAAGTCCATTTTAAAGAGAAAGACTTCGACCTAAAAGCTACTGCGGAAGGTATACAGAAGAAAACTATTTTTTACATCTTTCCATAGAAATGGTCAGGAGACCACACACGACAGCTATAATGTATATTTTTAGCTCTTGGAATCTCTATGGAAAGATGATCATCATCATCAGCCTATAATGTTCCCACAGCTGGGGTACCAGCCTCCTCTCTGTTAGAGGGACTGGGCCATAATCCACCACGCGGGCCAGTGTGGGTTGGTAGATGTCACATGTCTTCGAAGTTTTGGTTCTAGGACATGCCGGTTTCCTCACGATGTTTTCCTTCAATGTTTTGAGAGCAGTAGTGATGAAATAAAGTATACAAATTAATGCGCCTGGCGGGGTTCGAATCCACGACCTACGACTCCTAAGTTGGGGCTGATACCATTGGGCCTCTACTGCTCTCCTACTGACATTAATTAATGAGAAAAAGGTCGCTGTCTCCTCCACAAATTGAAAACAATCATCTGCCAAAATATGAGCCAGGACATCTGCTAACCCCTTTAAATAAAACAGGCGTTACGAAATGACTAACACTGCAAGTTGATACAGATGTTCCACCTCTCTCATAAATAAATAATCATTAATACTATATTTTAATTTATTCAAGCAATGTAGGTTAATGTCAAACTAGAGTTTGATTTTAATCTATTTCCATTTAAAATGAATTTATTATTACATGGAGATCGTAATAAAATGTAATTAAATAAAACGATTGCAATAGATAAGTTGGTATGCAGTCATGATACCTACATAATTTATTAATAATTTTATTGTGATTTGCATGAAAGCTCGATAAACGTTTCTAATAAAGAGCTTATAGATACAAGCTTGGCCACTCAAAATTCTGATCAAATCTTAAATTTATTCGTAATCTTAATGTCACAGCAAAAGCATCCATATCGTCTTTCGCATTGATAATTATGTCCCCTACCTGGTGTCTATCGTAAAGAAATATTAATAAAATGTTGGTATCTCTATAATTTCGTTAAGTAACCACGATGACATTTAAAAAGGCGTTTGATACGAAGACATATTGTTGACACACGACCAAAAGTACACAGTAAACCAAATATGCATACGCATTTAGGGTGGAAAAAGCGTAGGGTGTGGGGGTCACCAATATGTATAGAGGGTGACTTATAAAAAGAGGACTCCAAATTCTGTCAGGTTTATTAACCCTTCCTATTGTTATAAATTGGGTATTTCGTATCCTTTTTATATCTATTATCCTCAGGGTCTTACGAATAATTTATAACATGATTAAATCGTAAATTGCCTGTCTCCATAACAGGAAATAAACAACCGAAAAACTGTCAAAGCAAATAACCTTCCTAAAATAATAAAAAAGTACGACAAACAGCATACAGATAGCGTCGGTACACAGCGATAAAAAGATAAACAAGTGAATCTGTGCGACCTTCGACACGCGGCCGTCCTTATCACTAATCTTACACAATCGCGATCTAATTCATTAACAAATCCCTGAAGGTACCTACTTACGTCAGTAAAAACAATATTATCCCTCGATTCAGTAATCCGATCACGTGCCACACTCACGGGGCCGACACACATTAACTTATCATTAACTCGATTAACTTATAGGAATAAACACTGCTTGTTTATACACACCGTTAATTCGATATCAGGGTGACATATCCCGATGCGGCACGATAGGGCGAGGGGAGCGGGTTCGATACGAGCCGACGTTCGGACGGCGCGCGGGAAACTCGGGAAACGGGAAAATGGCGGCGAGCGAGCGTGCGTCGAGCGTGGCGGCCGCCGGCCAACTAAAACCCACACACTGATAACGCGACGACACTCGACGGAAAATGGAAAACAATGGAAACGCGACGTGTTATGGTTATTTCGCGAGATAACGGTAATGAGATTATATGCGATTTGATTTAGTTGTTATATAATGTGATAAGAATGCCTTGTGCTGCTCCAGTTTGCATCGGATTAAAGGCAGGAGTTGGGAAAGAGCTGTATAATGGAGTGGCTATGCAGCACTTGAGGCGCTTGTAACGTCTGAAGTGTTTGTTGTTCGATTCACTTCAGCTGAGATTTAGTAGGGTCGATTAAAAATGCAATTCCTTTGATGTGGTTCGCTCTACTTTATGTATTTAAATTTTATGTTAAGTATTTCATGGTCGCATACTTGGAAAAATGATTTTCTATTGTATTGTAAAACTGCTTGTTAGTCGTAATTGACATATACAAACACTTGTTTCCATAATTTTCTTTGAGGGAAAAATTTTACCTACTCTACGCCGAACAAGAAACGGCTAGCTATTAAATCTATCTAAACACTAAGCGCCTATGTTTTCGAGCCCAGAATAAACAAAAACGTTGTTCTATAATATCGGATCGTTTAGAAATGCTTAGCCCTTAGATTCGCACGTCGTTGGTCGCGACAGGAAGCCCCCAAAATAAACTGGAACAAAATATCTGGAAATAAACTCGACGGAATCCGCTAAGAGTTGCTAGAGACAGTTGGGCAAACCAACCGTAGACAAATCATGAATGAATGAGTGAATGGAAGTATCTTTTTGCGGTTTAATTTTTCTTTTAAATGCTTTTGATACTTTCGTGATGTTTCTACATTTTGTAATGAAAAAAAACTATGTATGTATAGGTTTTCCCCTTTAACAAACAAAACGAGGATATGTAAGAAAAATAATTAAAGCTTAGAAGTGTAGACAGTTAAAATTAATTTTTAAATACGTGTAACAATATGCATTCAAATACATAGTGTTTCCTTCATCTAACCTTAATTACGTTAAAATTAAAATAAAGTTTGTCGAATTTCGAGCACTATGTGACCATTTGGTAATAAATGTTAATCAATGCACTTCTATTAATCTATCCACATATCCAAAATAGAGAAATGGAGAATTCTACTACAGTTTTGCAGAAATTGTGCTTACCCAGTGTCAATAAAATGTAGTAGGAAAGAAACTAGCTACGTCACTAGAGGTATTCTACAGATTTTACCTACGCGTGCGTAATCTTTCTCGAGCATGGATTGCACTTCAATGGAATCCCGACTGGAATTTATTCGAGTTTCCCTGGTACTAAAAATGGCTGCTCCCAATGGAAATAGGCGAAGTTGGAGGATTGAAGTCGTAACCTGGAGTTATCGTCATGTAAATTATCAAAATTGTGAGTATTACCTTGTAGGAAACGGGTCATATTCAATGATAAGCTTGCTGAAACTTCCTGTAATCCGTCTTCAAAGGGAAATACGGAAAAACTCCGAAGGGATACCCATTTATCTATATAACAGGGAAGTAGACCGTATCCTCATTTACGTTTGGTAACAAAAAGAACAGAAAAAATATCCAATAACGTTACCTGGAACCTATGAGTAAAAAGAGATTTGATTAGTTTTTCCTCCAAAAAAGGAAGTGAAAAAAGTCATTTCAGCGAAACACTACTTCAAAGGTACCCAAAAAGGGAAAAATAACACCATATTCACGAGAAATAGTTTTGTCAAGCACCTCGCCTTTTGAAATCTCAACATTATAATTAAGCTTTTCCAGTCTACAAAATGCAATTCAGCCATATTTCTTGCTGCTCCATAAACGACTGTCAGAACGACAGCCAACAAAATGAATTGCGAGCTAATTAGAATTGTACATTCATTAAATTCGTAACGCGTACACAAAATGTACAGAAATGCAACAGAGGTTAAAATAAATTGGTCTATTATTGCAGCTACCGCGGCTGAATTAGCTACATCCTATATATCGATGTCAGAGACACGACATCGCATTCGGTCACCAAATGAACTGCATTATTCATTTCAGATTCGTCTGATTTCGGTAAATTGAGAGCGATTTGCTCTACTCGGCTACTCATGATGACTTTTAATGTGTCGTGTTCGATTTTTAATCTGGGTGAGTGGGTAAAATGCATACGTCATTTTAATTTTAATTATGATATGAATGTAGATATGGATTCATGTCCAATGCTTATACGCGAAAGTAACGGTCAGTCTTTCTGTCTATCAAATTCCTGTCTGTATGTGAACCATTCATTCGGATAAAGAGGTGCTAGCCCGAAGTTCGTGAATGGAATACGCCGAATTTTTTGTCGAAAATACAAGTACTTAACGTTTAGCATAACCTTTGGCGAAAAATATCCTCATTCCACCCATTACCATTCACTTTAAACTTTATTTCTGGATCCTGGTTCCTGATTTGGTAAAACGCTATACTACTTCGCCATTCGCTCGACCTTTTTTTTTCGTGGTAAATCATGACTCATATTTTTATTCCTTTGGTTTTAGATTTACGTTACACACTCGTGGTAGTGCCATGGTATTTGATGAAATCTAGCCCACATTTAGTATAACCTACGTAAGGATAAGATATCCCATTTTATACCGGTAATTTCCAATCTCCTGTCAGGCAAACGCTATGATTAATAGGCAAATAGGATAGGATGAATAGACAAAATGTTTTTTTCCTCCCCTATTTCACACAGGTTTTTCCCTGTATGACCTTCTCCAATATTGCAGAATGTGACACGTCATCGAGTCACGAGGCCAAGGCCTTTCACCGTATAATGATGTAATATAATGACTGTCTGAGAAAGGCCTTCAAATCTTTTCTACGACCTATTTTGTGATTTTACTACCTTTTTATCGACTGTGCTAAGCGACATTTGAATGAATGCGTAAATAATATCGCATTATTGAACTTTCGACTCTTAGCCGTGAATTTTCTTCTTCATCTTCCTGCCCTTATCCCTTTTTTTTTACTTGGGGTCGGCGCAATACGTTTTCTTCTTCCATTCTCCCCTATCAGACGTCATCGTATCATTTACTCCTTTTTCATTCATATCATTTTGTATACAATACATCCATCTTTTCTTTGGCCTTCCTCTTCCTCTCCATCCACGCGAATCTTGCGTTGTAAATCGAATGGCATTTAGATCTCGCCTAATACTCGTATTATTTAAAACGAATGTTATCGGTACAATATTAGTTGCTTCAAAATTTGTTCTCGATCATAAAATGACGTCAAATGCTATAATCTTTCCGGTAACATAATATTCGTAAATCAACAGTAATACAATTAACTAATGTCAATTCCGATGACCTTGGGTCATTGCCATCTGCCGCAGTGAACACGGGTGAACTCATTCATAATCATTGAATGTTATAATGTAATTTGCATCCCAATGCTAGCCGTGTCGTGCGAGCTCCGAATCTATTATAGAAATAGAAACTAGTTGATACTGCTCGCTCATGCTTAGCAATGGAGTGGAAATTAAAGGGGATACTTTCAATGCATTTTAAAAGTTTAATGGATCAGCTGTTTTGTACTAGAAGTTTGTAGTTTGACATTTATGTAGTCATCACCTGTTTTTTTACGTTGGGGTGGAAAATCAACAATAATTTTTTCTCAGACTGGTTACAGCGGAAGGGATTTTCAGACTTGACTGACTAAAACCATCCTGTTCATTTGTTCTTAGTATTCCAGGTTCGTCTAAACTGTCTAATAAAATATGGTGACCCGTGAACATAAAGGGCAATTTAGGGAAAACTGTGGATTTTAGTCAGTACGAGTCTGAAAACCCACAGAGAAATCATTTGATGATTTTACCACCTTCGAAAAGGAACTTAGTAACCTCTTTAGATATTCCCGATTTCCCGCACCTCGTAATCATCCGCCTAAGCCTTGTCCAAAAAATATTGGGATCGACTTCAAGTCCATCCGAAAGTACCTGAATAGTTTACGAGTATTTCTATGCAAGCGTACTTCACTGTCAACCACATCATTAGCTTACCACCATGCGATATAGGTGTCAAGCGCAAGCCTACTGTTAAACAGAAAAAAAATTAAGGTACATATGTACCTTAATTTTTTTATAATGTACCTTAATTTTTTTATAATGTACCTTAATTTTTTTATATTTGACATAATTATGTCAGCAATTTAGATGTAGAGAATGCGTTTCTGACCTTCATGGCCCAGTTACTGGGTAAGACGATATCCCATTGTAAGACTGGTACGGTCAGCCAAGAAAGTGGTGTACCAGTTTTGATTTAGTTTCCCGGTCATCGAAAATTACAACAAGGTTCGTTATAAAAAGATATTACTGAAAGAGACAACATTATCATGACGTAAACCTATGTATTTAGTATTCATACGTCATATGTCACATATAAGTACATGACATTTTAACCTTTAGTATAAATGAAAAGGACATTAGTTTCTACAAAGCAATTGAAATGTTTCCAAACAAAAGTAATAAAAACTATTTAAATAGACAACCGAATTCCATTTGAAAAAGAAAACTGACAATTGACATTTTGTCAAATATATGCAAAAAATCGATATATTTTCCGTGTTATTTTTCAATCAACTGCATATAAAATCATCTCAATGCCTGCCAACTTGACCATTGCCGAAAGAGCACAAATAATTGCCCAATTTAATGAGGGAAGCAGTATCAGTGCGATATCCCGGAATTTGAATATATCGAGGCGTTCTGTCCGCTTTTGGATTCGTCGTGAAGGAGAGGAGGGAAGTTTGTTGGATCACAGAAGAAGTGGTCGCCGGCCTGCACTCTCCAATAACGATAGAGAATTCATGAGACGGGAATATGAAATCAATGGTTTTAAGTCCACAAAACATTTTGCGGAGATGTTCGATGTGAGTGCCCAAACAATAAGGAATCATCTACATTACATGGGGTTGCACCACAGGCATTACGCCAAGAAAATATATTTGACGGATGCTCACAGACTTGCTCGTCTGAACTTCGCCAGAGAGCACTTAGAGTTTGATTGGTCTAATACAGTGTTTTGTGATGAAAAAACGTTTAAATCCAGTCAGCATGGACGTCTTCACCTTTGGCGATATAATTCAACACGGTATAAAGATGATCATGTAATTCCAAATAGAGAATCAGGTCGAATTTCCGTAAATATTTGGGGCTGGATGAGTGCGGATGGTGTAGGAGAATTGTGTTCTCTACCTCCTCGAGCGACGGCTGTAAATTATATCGACGTGCTTCAGAATGCAATGCTACCGACAGTCCGTAATGTTTACCCGGAGAACGAAGTGCCACAATTTGATTTTGTTCAAGATAATTGTTCAATTCATAATGCGAGGATCGTAAGAGCCTGGTTTCGTTCACACACTGACGTAAGGGTAATTCAGTGGCCCTCAAGATCGCCGGACCTCAACCCGATAGAAAATCTTTGGGGCCTTATGGTCCAACGATGGTCGCATCAAAATGAAAGAACCAAACAAGCTCTTATTAGTCACTGTAATTATATTTGGGAGGAAATGCGGGGAACCGATATTTGCTCACGGCTTGTTGGTTCAATGAGGTCTCGTCTTTTAGAGGTTATAGAGGCCAACGGCGGTTACACCCGTTTCTAATTTTTTAAAATTGTCAATATCTTCTAAATATTACTATATATGCTATGTTTTTGTTTGTTATAAGTATTTTAAAATTGATTGTAGAAATTTAATAAAAGGATAAATCTATTTTTAGCTTGTTTTTTATTGATATTGTAATTACAAGTTTACAGAAATTGTAGGTTTGTGGATTCGCCTTGTGCCTTTACAATTTTATGTAACTAGTTGATTACAATTCTGAATTTGTAGATACAATTTTGTCATCAAAATCTACAGCCCCCCGCCGTTGATTTTACGACGTCATTGGTTCCATCAAGTTCAAACTAAGAACAGCTGTCACGTTACAAACAGTAATAGTCGTTATCAATAATCAGATAAAGACAGCAATAGAAGTTGTCAGATCGATCTGCAAGCGAAACTAATCTTTATCACCTATGAATCTGCAAGCGATATTCAACCTTAGGGTGGTACACCACTTTCTTGGCCGACTGTACGTAGGTTAACTGGTTGGTCTTAGTTTTCTGACCGTGTTAGATTTCCGGGTATAGTATTATCATAAAATATGATCTTCTAATATCAATTTGTTATTTGAAAGGTTTTACGAGAATCACTAAAAATCCTTGATCTTTGTGAAGCTATAAATTGTACTTCGGTTTTAATGTCGATGAATGAGGAAGAAAACGACATTTTATTTACATGACGTACTTACATGATTTAAAATACGGTAGTGAAAATAATATTATTTATTGAGTTCAAATAATTTCGACTGCAATTCGAAATTGCTCGAATTAAGATAGGTTAGCTTAAAACATCTGGAAACTTTATTCCTAACTCTTATTTGAGAGATCCATTTCATAATAACCACTATTTTTTAATAGGTATACTATTTTTTGCGCATGCAAGTCAGACGTAGCCTGTCTGCTCTGTTTGTTAAAAACGCGCCGTCAACGCGCGTATCGGAAACGCGCGTCGACGACGGCGCGTTTGAAAAACCTGGTGTGCATATGCCTATATTAGTCCGTTAATTAGAGTTTTGTAAAATAATAGACACGTATTTGTCTATCGTCAAATCAATTATTATTTACAGAGATAACATATATATATAAACGAGGAGGATTCGAGGATCGTGACGTAAACTTGTAATTACAATATCAATAAAAAACAAGCTAAAAATAGATTTATCCTTTCATTAAATTTCTACAATCAATTTTAAAATACTTATAACAAACAAAAAAAGGTTGCACTCCAGGAGTGCCGGTAGAAGTGAAAACTTTTTTGTTACTATGTTTTATTTTTAATTTGAATGACGTCTTACTCATTTTCGATCAGGGTCACGTGACCCTGACGCGAGTTTTAAATTTTTTACCCATTACAGAAAAAGTGTACAACGCCGCTAAAGAAGTTTTCACTTCAAAAACATAGCATATATAGTAATATTTAGAAGATATTGAAAATTTTTAAAAATTAGAAACGGGTGTAACCGCCGTTGGCCTCTATAACCTCTAAAAGACGAGACCTCATTGAACCAACAAGCCGTCAAAAACTAGTAAAAATTACCTACACTACGTTGTGACGTCTTGCAAATTTTTAAGGCGTCGTATCTTTTTCATAATTATTTAGGCAAACAGTAAAAAAAATCGGTTCAAAATTTAATTTTAACCTCTCCAGTGCCGCGCTCTCGTATCGTAAAGTAAAAGACTTATTAGATTGATTCAGTCAAATTGTCTACTAATCCCACTGCATTGACGACTGACTTGTATTGATTCAACGTTTCGCTTGAAACACTATCTGATATCTCAGAAATGTAGCCAACTTCGTCAGTATTGGCGGTATCAGTCGCTTGGAAGTCAGGAACCCGTCTAACTTTAGGATACCGTAACCCCCTAGTCTGGTTGGAGATTAAATTGCTCCCTCTAGGTGAATATTATTAATCATAAGACGGTGATTAGACTTGAAACTAGATATTTACCTACATGAAATTAATTTGTGACTAACTGACTGACAATGCTTATGCGCAATGATATTATTATTATGATATATCTGGGGGCTTAAAATGCTGGCATTTTTTCATTCTGCTTTAGTAAAATTACAATAATGAACTCCGGATTCAATGTTATGAATTGTTAACCCATGACAATTTTAAGTTTATCACTATGCTGATAAAGAGGGTTTTAGGCTCAGAAACATGATACAGACTGTTTATTTTCGACATTTCACTTTGACAATTCACAGATATCCATTCCGCTATATGATTTCAAATTCATGTTCACGATAATCGAATCACTAAGCCCAACATAATTAACTAAAATATAATTATAGTACCAAATTTATTAGTTATTTAGATCCTGTAATGAGTAAGCACAGTATTTAAAAATCTTCACAATATTTTTTTTTTACGCCTTTCCAAATAAATATGATCATGGACAAGACAAAAGAAGTATTTTAGAATCATAATCAAACATAGAAGCGTTTTGTAGTTTTTCCATGGGGTCCATGGGGAAAAACGTAAACATTTATGGAAGTATTTAAAAATTATAACTTTATTCCATTGACCACAACAGCTTTTAAAACGAAGCAATTGTCTTAAGAAGTCTTCTTTCTTCTCCTGGTGAGGATTTCACCATCCTCTGGTATTAGACTTGATTAACCCGCCCTGCCTTCTCCCCCTGGAACCCTACAGGCTTGACATGACCTTAGATTTTCTCACAATGTTTTTCTTCACCGATGTCAATGATGTCCAAGATAAAATCAAATAATACGTATCGAAGAAGACACATTGGTACATTGGACACTTGGCCGCCTTTAAAATCACGTGAGGGTCGAGGTGATTACCTCTCTGGGCCATCACGACTTGTCATTAGGATGTGTGTGTTAATTAAGGAGAAATCAAGCCAAAGTTTACATGCAAAGCAAGTAACGGGAAACAGCACAACAATTTGTAATACATGGGAAAATGGTACAAGTATGATGAATAAGTAATTCCTGATGAGAGAAAGTAATAGTGGCCATTAGAGACGTTCCCATACTGTTTGCACATCATTATTCAGTTCAAACTTTGTGTGAATGTTTAATGAACGTATGTTTAAACTTGTTTAGAAGTTAACATTTCGGATTGGTTGAATGAGTTCAATTTGATTAGTTGTTTAGAGTTGTTGTTTCATATATGATGCTGCTGCACTTGTAACATAGCCAATACCATCCCTATTGTTATTTCGACACAATTTGAAGTTTTTTTTTTTGACGACTAAGTATAGCAAGACCCTCTTGCGACTGAAGAACACTTTAACATCTTAAGCATCCCCCATGCTTAGAACGATAGAAATATTTTTTGGGTCCTATAATTTTGTCTATTTTCCGGCAACAAAACCCGTACCGACCTTTCTGTACCCAAAAACTTTGTTCTTTCGATCTATCTATACCTAAAAACTTGATTCTTCCGATCTATCTGTACATGAAAACCTGTTTAATTATTGAAATACCTTAAGACAGTACAGTACAATTATAGGACTCATTAACTAGATTGAAAGATTTTAATACAACATAGCTAGCTACAACAAGAGGCAGATTAGCTAAACCCCTCGTTCCGTTCAAATGATCCAATTTGCCAATTGACTCGGACAACCTACGTAGAATGCAAGGCTAATTCACTATGCAGTTTGTTACAGATGCTCGCAAACTTTGTTACATGCGGTGTTTTGGCATCGGGGCCATAAATAAAGGTTTTGGTAACAAACCGTTGAATACATAGAAGGTTTTTCCAATACCTAAGGAATAGGTTCGAGTTTGGACTAGTGAAGATATGGTCCAGCGTGAGCATGCGGATGGCGACTAATGGGTGGCTCGCCGTCCCATCAGCGACCTTGCCCGGGTCGATGGCTCGTCGTGTTCCACACGCCTTTCGAAGAGCCGTCAGCAATTCGCCAAAGTCTGCTGGGGTCGCGGAACTATCTCATCCGTAACCGTGAACCTGGGACGTAAAGGATTATTCACGGAGCACCGTGGATTATTGTCAGTAAAAGTCTGACAGAAGAGTGGGAGGACTCATTTCATGATTTTACCATGATAAAAAAAAATGTGGATGACAGAAGTAACCTATTCACTATTGACTTGACTCAAGATACTGAAAATGAACTTATGTTTAAATATTGACCTCGCCCTATAAATTTTCGTAAGAATAGCTGGTCTTGGTGAGATTACAGCGACAGAAGACGCGACGATGAGCGATGAGAATTATTTATTCGCCATAGCTCTTTGAACAATCTTGACTTTGTCCGCAATCTCTTTATTGACTTCATGTTCTGAATTCTTAATTATGCCATTGTTCATAACTTTCTTTTTCTCTTTAAAAATGCCATCCAGATGTGGCCCATCTCAGTCATATGTCTGTTTTGAAACTAGTACCTATATCAGTTTAATTCTAGCCTCAACCAGCTATGAGACGAGATAGTTGAAGTCACAACGGAAAAATTGACCAATCAGCAAGATTGCTAGTGGAACTGTCTACAAAGGGTGCGCCAGACGTACTCAAGCAACGTCACTCGTTCTTTTATTACCACCCATTCGTTTTATGAAACTTACACTTAAACCTAGATCATATAAGATTGTAATTCATTTGTCTCATGCTATACAAAGCGTAGCAGAAACCAACACTGTCGGTCAATCACAGTAATCTTCTAAGCACATGACTAGTTTTGCAGCAGTTTTCATAATAACAAGCGAAAATAATCCCTAAGATATTCCCGCAGAGCACTTTCATGAACAATAATGCGATTTGATTAGCCATTGTGTTGGATAGCCTGAAGGCCGGACGGGTGCGTGCTTGCCCTGTTATTAATTTAACCGCAACTCTAATTAATCTTGTCCGTTGCGGATTCCCGCCGCACTAACATTCGAAGTGGCCACATTTCAACCAAATTCCCACTGACATGACTTGTATTACATAAAGCCTGCCGGACGGACTGACAACCTAAATTGAATCGTGTAAATGTCATAATAAACTATGTTTTAGCTTGTCTCATCACATCTATTTTGTGTGGGTTTATGGAAAAGTCATGGTTAATCGTCCGTGTACAAATGGCAAGTTAAACATTGATGGGCAAAGTGATGTTGTGGATTGTTTGTCTGCCCCACTGACCTTTATTGTTATTTGAAAGACAAAAAGTTCACTGATTTTATTTTGAGCTGGGTTTTGCTGGCAAAATGTTTTTGTCACTGATTCTGTTATATCTATACATAGTTCCGTGCCTTTGTACCTATGTCTCATTTGACGACGCAAGAAATAAATTCAGTTGAGTAAACTTTTAATAACGAGATAATCCGTGATTTTATCTAGTATTTGCATCAGTCCCGAAAAATTTACAACACAAAACAAAAAACAAACCTCTTGATATTCTAATGATAGTGTTAGTAACCATTGCAACTAATTAAAATAAATAATGAACTTCATTATAACAGCTTCAAAGTTAAATGTAGCTTTACCCTAAAGAAAAGCACAACAAACACCTTTTTCTATAAAAGAAAACAATAAAAATGTATCGACAGAGCACAAACACTAGACACCTCTGTAAATAGTTCTTGTCACCTCTGGGGCGATCATCGATCGTTACTCTAAGAACATTGCACATGTTCGCAGGTCGCCACAGGCGTCAGCTTAGATTTCTTCTGCTTGTATTTTTCTTTATTTGCTCCATTTACTCTTTTATCTGTGTTTTCTATAAATTAAGAGATATAAGCCGGTGCATTGAAAAAAGGAACCTAAAATGGTGGCTTGTCAAGGACAAGCCACCATTTTAGGTTCCTTTTTTCGTTGACAGATAGTACAGCGAGCATATAAGAATTCAAATTAAAGCTTTTTCAAATTAAAAATAATAACAACAAGACTGGGTCACAATAATTTCTCAAACTTATCCAAACAATAAAACAAAATTAAAACAATAATAATCAAAAGGTAACAACGGAAAAATAACAGAAAACTATAGTAAATATTCTTAAAAAATATCACTGAGCGCGTCGAGACATTTAGACTAGGTATTTTTTTCTGCTAACGCTACGCTAGGAGTAGACGGTACTAGTGTGCGAGCGAGAGAAAACGATAAGCGCCGCCATTTATGAATCCTTTCTTCAATGAACCAAGTTATACTTCTTTTGTTGATGTCTCGTAATAGAAGAAAAATCGCAATGAGTAAAGAATTTACGATGGCTCCCAAAATTTTGATACAATGTGTTTTAAATAAGTTTTTAATGTCGCTATCAGATCTTTTTTGTTCGAGGTATTTATAAATGTTATTTATTAAATTGGTTTATCGATTAAATTAAACATTTTGAAAAACCCTGTTTACACTTTGATAAGAATTGCCTTTCAAGTGGGACAGTTAAATCTGGTATTAAGTATGTTATCATCTACCTTATCAGTTAAAGTTCAAGGATCTATTAAAAAAAATGTTTTTTTTTAATGTTACGATAATTTTGTTGGATCACTATCTTGACTGATCGTAAGCGATGATGTGGTGGACGCCCAAGTAACAATAGGTTCTATAACCTAGGCGTTTATCACCAAAGAGTGATATAGTAGGCCTTTAACAGTAACCATTGTGACTGCATGTACTATAAACGTTTATAACAAACCATTTTGGTTCTATAAGATTAAAGAGCATTTAAGTTCTATATATAGCTCTTAGAACGCTTACAGGGCCAAACAAAAGAATCTTTAAAGTGTTGCTCTGTAATAGAAATGAAAAAAACGATTTTGGTACTATTTAGTACTATAGACAACCTTACTGACACTTTTATGTATCTATTTTGCTCTAATAATGCGTCAAAATAATTTTTACAGTACTAGGACTGTAGCAGTATTGAAAACGCTATTACAGGATCAATTTGCACTATAAAAGTTTCTTACACAACCATTACGTATTACAGGATCAATTTGCACTATAAAAGTAACTTACACAACCATTACGTAATCGTTTAGCTTCATAAAAGCTCCCTCAACATCGCTAAGGGGCTAGTTCTGTAAAAATCATGAAAACTCTTCTATAGTACTAAATAGTACCATAGCGACTCCTGGCGCAATTGCTAAATCTTAAATTCAAATAGCTCTTAAATTGAGTTGGTGTTACTGAAACGAGACTAAAGCGTGACATAAAAACACTGAAATTGATCATAAATGGACTAATTTGACCTTTAATGGCTTTTCAGTAACAATTACATCACTAGTATTTCTTATTGTCGATTGTGACGCGCTCTTTTTGATCGACTCGTGGCTTTAGATTGCTACAACTACAATCCCAAATTATGCCCTAGTGTGTATTTAATGCAACTCCATCAAAGAAATTTATTTTGTCTTCACTATTTTATATTTGGACAAGGACCCCTAATTAGAAAATATGGCCGCTATTTTCTGCCGCGATAGCACATTAGTAGCACAGCTGGAGCCAATGTGTACTATAGGATCCGTATTCGGGACAAGTCCTTATTTTATTAATTAAAATTTAATTAAAACACGAAAATAATGAGGGCGCATTGTCAAATTCGAAATCAGCATAATGATTTTAACGATACAATTATTTTCGCAAGTGCAAGTTATGGCAGTTATGGCAGAGTTGCATGTATTTTTTATTACAATGATATACGTTAGGCAACATGGCAAATGATATGAGTCTTAACTTTTTTTTTGTTATTTTGAGGAGCACGACTGACACAACACGAACAAAAAATTATGAATAATATAAGTGTCAGGAAAGATCTCTCAACACGCTTACAGTGCAAAATAGCACTTTAAACATGTTTTGGTTAATTTTATAGTGCAAATTCGTGACATTATTGCACTTGTGGCTCTTTTTTAGTACTAAAAAGCGTTTCACTACACTTTTACATCTCAACTATCGAGCTGATTTATCACCGTGAGAGCCTTTATGTAATGTTTATAGAATCAATTAGTGATAAAACTGGGGCCTATTCGGCGTTTTGTAAACGTTTACAACATCGTTATAGTACTAATCGTGGAGCTTTTTAGCACGCTCCAAAACGTTCTCAGGTCTATAATAGTACCAATTTTTGTTACTTGGGCGGTAAAGCACGCTTGCCAAGAAGTAACCCAATTATTTCTTTTTTTTTTTTCATTCCTAGGAATTTCTACTGTGTCATCGATGCGGTAACAGACATAGAAACTCACGTACATAAACATCGAAACACAGAACAACTACTTGTAGGTCATACAAATATTTGTTAAGTGCGGGAATCGAACCTGCGACACGCTGCGCAGTGTCCAATCGCGCAGCTACTGCGCTAACCGTCTTATTATTCTATACCTATGTCTATATTCTTGATACTCTAGGTACTTAACTTTTAATATTTTTGCTAAATTATAACAAAACTTTTCGGGAAATAAAACTCGTTGCACCGAATATCGTAGCTATTACTACTTCAAAGCAATGGAACTATCACGCAGTTCCCACAAAATGAAAAAAATATTCATATAACTCTCATATCCACGTTGAGAGGCGCTTTCACGAAGCGTGATTGATAAACCAGTTGGAATACTGAGTGAGGAATATGAAGTGTCATCGAATATACTGTTAATCTAAAATCTTTAAACGAGCAATTCTTGTACATATATTTATTTATACAAATATACATGATCAGGATCTCGGAAACGGCTCCAAGGATTTTCATGAAAGTTACAGATTAAGGATTTTTCGGCTCAATGAATCGATTTATCAAGGTTCGAGAAAAGCTCGGTTCCCAAGATATAGACATTTTAAAAACCGCGTTTTAAGAAGCGCCATCTATAACGCCATGACCGATGAGGGCCGAAAACAAAAAACCGAGCAAAGCTCGGTTAACCACATAATAACATTAAATCACGCATTATCCTCAAAGGGTTAAGCAGAGGTGTACTTTAAAACAACTACATTTCACAGTTGTTTGATTTAAATATCATGATTGTAAATGCATTCAAACATTTACTACGTGATTACTTTTTACGTGAAACTATTGTTATCGTTATTCATAAAAAAATATAAGCCAACTCTTTTATTTCTTACTCGTCATCATCATCAGCCTCTAATGTTCCCACTGCTGGGACATAGGTCTCCTCTCTGTGAGAGGGAGTGATCATAATCTACGCGGGCCCACTGCGGGTTGACAGAATAAATAAAGAAGAAGGAAAAATACTATGGTGAAAAGATTGCATATACAATACATGATAACAGACCCAAGAAAACAAGGCTTTTGTCATTGACCTAGAACAATGACATTATTATGCATATTAATTTTCATGAAGAATAATGCGGTTGCCTTCACCAAATTGTCTGTACCATGTAACTGGTATGTAAGTGCCCGAAAGCTCAGTTTTCACGTCTCCATTGTTTAGTAGAGGGGGTAAGTCAAAAGATGATCAATACAGTAAATATCAGATTTCTGAAAAGAACAAAGGGTGTCGTGTTATCAATGAGGGTTAACAAGGGTATTTTTCATGGGGATACGGTACGGTTAATGATTTATATTGTTTTGATTACAGTATTGCCAACGCGAAAAATTACCATTACATTTAGGGGAATATTTAAGGCGTATTTTTTTCTATGAAATGGCGTCGAAGTGACCAACGTCGAAGGGAGGAGTGTGCGAAATTCGACGTAAACTATTACATTTACATTAAATATTTTATTGAGGTATGGTGATAGGTATAACTATAATTATTGTTAGTACATAAATACATCAAGGGGCCTAAAAGGCCACAAAAGAATTATCTATGAACTAGCACTACGCCCGCGACTTCGTCCGCGTGATTTTCGAACTTTGCCTTAGTGAATTTCTAGTCCCAGCCACCCACCCTCTTTAAGGGATACTGTTGGAAAAACTAAATCAATATTCAACAAAAATTCTATCAACCCGCAATATTCCGTTTTAGGTACACTTAGGTCCTAAAAATAATCCACACAAAATATCAACCCCTTGGGGTCTATAAAATACCGGAAAATACCCGCAACTACGTCCAAAAAAGAATCTCTATGCAAAATTTGAGCCTCCAAGCTATCAACCCCGAAAAAGCCGCTTACGGGTCGAATTCCGCAAAAAACTTAGTGAACATTTAGGTCTTAAAAAGAACCCCTCGCAAAATTCGAGACGCCTAGCACTTGTAGTAACAAAGTTTCATACAAACTATCAAACTAAAAACAAACCCCTTGGAGGTTGAATTTCGCAAAATCCCGCCATGGTGTGCATCTTAGCCCTATAAAGGAACCCGGTGCAAAATTTGAGGCTCCTCGCACTTTTAGTGTCAGAGTTTCATGCAAACTTTCAACCCCAAAAACAACTTCTTTGGGATCTAATTTCACAAAATCCCGTCTTAGGTATTACTTACGTCCAAAAAAGAACCCCTATGTAAAATTTGAGTCTCAAAACTTTCAACCCCAAAAACAACCCCTTAGGGGTCGAATTCCACAAAATTTCCGCCTTGGTGAGAGTTAACGTCTTAAAAAGAACCGCCAAGCAACATTTGAGACGCCTAGCGCTTCTAGTAAAAAAGTTTCATACAAACTGTCAACCCCAAAAACAAACCCCTTAGGGGTCAAATTTCGCAAAATCCTGTCATAGGTACCTCTTACGTCCTCAAAAGAACCCGTATTCAAAATTTAAATTTCCTAGCACCTGTAGTTACGAAGTTTCATACAAACTATCAACCCCAAAAACAACCCCTTAGGGGCCGAATTTCGCAAAATCCGTTCTTAGTGCTCACCTACATGGTATAAAGAGGGCTTATGCCAAATTTCAAGTTTCCAGGCCCAGCGGTTTGGGCTGTGCGTTGTCAGATCAGTCAGTCAGTTTTGAATTTTATATACAACATGTAACATAATTAACGCACATCCTCAGACACCCCAATTAGAATATTATGTTATAATCATCATACATATATTGAATTTTTAATTTAACATGTAAATGCATTGTTATTAACTAAATTAGTTATTTTGCAGTAAGGTTTATTTTTCTTTATTTTGTGAAGGAATGACGGAATTTGTATTTATACAAATAAAATTGCACTTTTAAGTCTTGTTGCCTTGATTTACGGTCTATCTTAGTTTGTTTTGACTGTACAGACGTTTAGGGGGAATTTCCGTAGTTTAAATTATTTTTGAAAAAAAAATATTACCCATATTAAAAATGATAGAAATCGATTCAGTAAACGATTCTGAACAAACTAATTTCAGGATGTGCGTTAATTATGTTACATGTTGTATATAGATTGCAAAAAAAATATTGTTATCTTTTAGGTATCTGTTCTACGAGTATTACTGAAACAAAAGAAAGTCTCATGAGGAGGGATGAGACTCATAAGACTAGAGTGATGAGTATGGATGTTGATGAATGGAGAAGAACAGGAAGGCCACAGAAAATATGAATGGATTGTCTAAGGAATGATATGAAAGAAAAACAAGTGAATGATGCTGTGACGTCTGACAGGGGAAAGGAGAAGGAAATACCCCTTGTACTCCCATTTGAGCAACTATTTCCCACTAATACTAAAAATGTTTCTACGAATATAATTGCTCAGATGGGAACAACCCAGGAGAAAACGTGTTGCGCCGACCCCCTTTTTCTCCTCCGAATGGGATAAGGCCAGGAAGATAATGATTGCAGAAGCAAATGAATAGAATATTCCATGTTACAAATCTCAAAACATAAATAAATTGGTAATGAATCTGCTAAAGCGAAACTTTGAGACTCCCAGACTTAGGTCTGGGGGTCTCAACTGAATTGATATTTTTAGACAGTGGTTCTATGTACCAACTATCTAATTTAGTTTATTCCGGTTAGTTAGACTGACTCCAACATAGTCGTGAAAGGCTATTTCATGTTCGAGTTTAAATTCAGTAGAAGCCGCACTAGTTGACTGGCCTGTTGGTCTAGTGGTTAGTGACCCTGACTGCTATGCCGGAGGTCGTGGGTTCGATTCCCACCCAGGACAAATGTTTGTGTGATGAGCACGATCATTTGTTCTGTGTCTGGGTGTTATTTATCTATAATATGTATGTATTTAGAAATATATAAGTATGTTTATCAGTTGTCTAGTACCCATAACACAAGCTCTGCTTAGCTTGGGACTAGATGGCGTTGTGTGATAGTTGTGGAATATTATTATTATTATTATAGTTTTACCGATTTTCAGGTGATATTCGGGCCAAGCATAAATATTCACTAAAAAGTTCGTAGGACTAAAACTAAATTACGTTACTGGAGACGTGTAGACAAGGTTTTATGTATATTTTAGTCTGGTATATTAGTGGAAACGTGGGATGGGGTACTGTTAACCTGATCGGATTATAATGATGACAGAATACGTTTGATTAATGTCGTACTTTACAGACGTAGGCCCGCAAAGGGCACTTACACTCGGTACCTATGTAATGTGTTACTACTTACCAAGAGTACACAACTATAGTTTATTGTAATGGATACATTGAATAATAGGCAATTTGAGAGAATCAATAAATTGCAAAAAGTCCGTCAGATAAAGTTTTGCAGAATCATGGGTACGTATTTTTAGGGTTCCGTAGTCAACAAGGAACCCTTATAGTTTCGCCATGTCCATCCGTCCGTCCGTCCGTCCGTCTGTCTGCAGTTTAGCTCAGAGACGCACAGTACTAGAGAGCTGTAATTTGGTGTAAATATACGAATTTGTTGTGCCAAAAAAGTGGTAAAATAAAATCTCGTAAAATATTTTTTTTTTAGGGTACCTCCTGTATTTACACGTAAAGTGAGGTTTTTTTTTTCTCGCGTACCCCTTAGTGTGGGGTATAATTAAATAGGCCTTTAAAAATAATGATAGTCGACCAACTTATAAAATGTACTTGGATAATATGTTTTCTTAAACAAAATGTATCGGAGAACATGCTCTTCAACTGCAAATGTAAGTTTGTCAACTTTATTTTTACAGCTTTAATAGGTATGTTTTTACGGTTTGTTTTTTGGGGATAGGTAGGTTTTAACGTCAACTATTTTTAACTAACTTCAAAAAAAGGAGGAGGTTTTAAATTCGTCGTAATCTTTTTTCTTATGTATTTTCCCTGATTTCTCAAAGACTCCTGGACCGATTTTGAAAATTCTTCTTTTTAAAATTAAATTCAGCGAATCAGTTTAGTTACTTCGCATAAGTATTTTGATGGGCAACTACGGAACCCTACACTGTGCGTGGCCCGACACGCACTTGGCCGGTTTTTTTTCGTTTTCGTTGAATCAATGCATATTTGTCATACAACTAATGAACGTATCAAAATTTTATTGTTGGTGCTCATGATGTTTTTTTTTTTTTTTAGGTGGTAAAATCATCAAATGAGTCCTCCCGCCCTGGGTGGGGCGGAAGGGACTGTCAGACTCTTACTGACTAAAATCCACTCGTGTTCCTTCCTATGCCCTTTACGTTCCGGGGCCACGGTAACCTGGGTTAAGAAAAAACCCGCGACCCCAGCAGGCATTTGGCGCGAAACACGACGCGCCACCGACCCGGGCTTGGTCTTTGGTCGGACGGCGAGCTACCCATCACTCACCGTCCGCAAGCCCGCTCCGCCGCTGTGCCCTCTGCTGATCAGAGTTGAGGGACACGCCATGGAGCATCCACACGACAGGCTATTCGCATACGGGCAAAGAGACCACTTAGGCACACAGTGCCTAAGGAAGAGTTTTTGCCCGCATCCCAGGGTGCACCGGCCCGAAAAACTGGTCTTCCCCCCGGACGTATCCGAGAGGGAACTCCAGTCCACGGGCGCACGTGGAGGTTTCCTGTCATAGCACCCCTCCTGTCATAGCACCCCTGGTGCTCATGATGTTAGAAGAAAATAAATATTGTACTTGCTTGTGATGTTTCGTCAATTTTAAAAGTGTCTCTTGCGTTGCGTTGCGTCGACGCAACGCAGTTGTGACATAAAATGCTTTGTTCCATTGCGCGACGCAACGCAACGCGCTTATAGGGTTTCATTGTTACAAATAATTAAATTACTATTTCTGGTGTTTAGAGTAGAAATCAGCATAATTATAATGCTGATTGCATACGAGTATAATAATTAAATATATCCTTATGGATATGCTTTTGTTTCAGCGGAGAATATGCCTCGAATACACCGTCCGGGGGCAGTATGATTATGCGGGGTACCGTTGTCTTTGAAGGAACCCTGCCTGCATACATGACGTTTGCGACCTTTCAACGGTAGCTTTCGCCTTCTTCTCTTTCATCATCATCATCATCAGCCGAAGGACGTCCACTGCTGAACATAGGCCTCCCCCTTAGACCGCCACGCCGAACGACAATTCGCCACTTGCGCCATCGGCTTCCCGCGACCCTCACCATGTCGTCGGTCCACCTAGTGGGAGGCCTGCCTACGCTGCGTTTTCCGGTCCGTGGTCGCCACTCGAGAAATTTTCTTCCCCATCGGTTGTCAGTTCTACGAGCGGTGTGGCCTGCTCATTGCCACTTCAACTTGCAAATTTTATGAGCTATGTCGGTGACTCTGGTTCTTTGCCGAATATCCATGTTCCGGATTTTATCCCGCAAAGAAACTCCGAGCATAGCTCTTTCCATTGCTCGTTGACCGACTCTTAGTCTCTCTAAAAGGCCAGCAGTCAAGGACCACGTTTCGGAGCCATATATCATCACTGGCAACACACACTGGTCAAACACCCTTGTCTTGAGACACTGTGGGATTCTCGATGAGAAAATATCACGTAGCTTCCCAAACGCTGCTACTTCACAACATTATTTGCCTTTTCACGGCTTTACGTGCCCTCCGTGCTTCGGAAAGCACGTAAAGCCGTTGGTCACGGCTGTCATTTGTAGATCATTGACAGTCGTTACTCTCAGTCAGAAGCTCTTAAGTCTGACAACCAGTCATACCATGGGGTATCGTATTACCCAGTTACTGGGTTGGCTCTATAGGCAGTTGTTCCATGTAAAATACTGAAATTCAACTGCATCTGGTTCGACTGGAAGTCGACCCCAATATAGTTGGGATAAGGCTAGGCAGATGATGATTATTCATATAAATATTAGATTTTGTTGTCAAAGCAATGATTGATTATAAATAGGACCAAAGCCCGCAGACGAAAACGTGGTAACACTGCTTCAGGGCTTTCTCGAGAAACTCCAAAGTCACGTAAGTTCTTTGAAAACTAATTTTGCTTTAAATTTAGACTTACACCGCGTCGTGCGTGACATTACAAAATCACAGACAGACTCTAACTTATTCTGTAGACCGTACAAATATTTGACCCATACTGAAATCGAATTTCTAAACTACAGAACTAGAAAGATAGATACGTAATCATCACTGAGATCTAGATCAAAGTTTTCAAAGACTTCCACAGTAGACACTTCGCTTTGGTTACGTCAAAATATTACATATACAATTTCCTTTCATAATGTAACGTTACTAAAAAGTAAATACGTAGTCAATATACTTTTAATTCATTTTTGAAGACACGGTTGGCTACGGGCCTGCAGGTCGCGGGATCGACTCTCGTATGGAGAAAATAGTTTTTGTAAATCTGTAGCTCGAACAGGTACATCCTTGTCAACTGTTCCGGGTCTAGCCATCAGCATAAGTGAGCTTGAAAATGTGTTTTCACGAAAAAGAAGATTTTATTATGGGGTCAACTCTCCATTAAAAAAGAAACGCTAACTTAACATTATTAAGGCCTACGTGATCCACAATAACATATGATTAATATCTAATTCCATAAAGACCGTTATGTATACAAATATGTGTTTTCGTTGCAATATTAACCATTAATGCATAGAGATTAGAGATCACAATCAAAATGCAAAGTTGTTATTAACATCCTAGCTCCCACCCAATTTAACACAAATGAATTCCAGCGCCCTTTATTGTGTTATGCATTAAACAGCAGTGCATTTTGAATCTAATGTCGATAATTCCATATTCTAACTGTTTCACATTCGACGTTTGTATTGTAGGGGGATAAAATAGAATTAATGCTAAACATGATTAAAACATTAAATTCTATGGCTCGAAATATGCTTTAATAATAGCGGGATCAAGTAATAGGCAGTCGCTCCATGTAAATCACTGATATTCATCTGCATCTGGTTCGACTGGAAGCTGACCCATAATTTGGAAAAAGGCTAGGGAGATGATGATGATAACAGGATCATCATTTTCAAACAGACCTAATTTTTATAAGCAATAACGCCTGCGTCGCGTCTTCGCAAAGATATTTTTCAGATTGCGAACAGAGCTCGAACCTGCGTCATCTGGATAGGTATTCCAGAGAAACTGCGTCTTCTGGAGTACCTACATATCAAGAAGACGCAGGTTCGAGCCCTGTTTGCAATCTGAATTTTTTCGTTTCTTTAAAAATATCTTTTCAAAGGACCTGCAGTGCAAAGAGTTACAGACGGTATTTATCGTGCAAACTATTGGTCGCACCGAAAATGTATAGAGAGCTTTTTTGCCGTCTTGTAATTTTTGTCCTTATTAGTAGAATAAAAAGTTGTAGACGAAAATTGATGAAAAATATCGGTCATTTCTTTGAGTTACGTACGATGGAATACTTTATTACCATTGTTATTATCCAATAACTATGAAAATAGCTTTAATGAGAAAATAAAGGTACATACCTAAGTATTTTATTCAAGTGACAACTGTCAGATTGAGGTCATTAACACCTTTATTCACAGTTGATCTGCATAGTACTTTCATCTACATATTGCACATAAGGTCGGTCATTCACCTCGCAGCCTTTCTCCCATCGTCGCTCACTAACTCCCAGGGGACAAAGGAATAGAAACTAGATCCTGCTATCATATCACATAAATCTGTCTCTTCATCTGATTCAAACGCCACATTGTGTACGAAGTGTGGAATACACTGACAATTGCAAAATATTGTGTATCGTAACTAAGTTTGAATAGTATGTCAATATGTCTTGATAAAATAAGAGGAAATATACAGGGTGTATTTTTGAACTAGGCGTCAATGACTATAGGTAGGTATCCGAACCTATGAGGAATTTAAAAACGTCGAAAGGAATTTCGAAATTCGTAACTAAGTTTGAATAGTATGTCAAATTATCTATTTGATAAAATAAGAGGAAATATACAGGGTGTATTTTTGAACTCGGCGTGAATGACTATTGGTTTCCAAATCTAAGTATGAGGAATTCAAAAACGATTAAAGGAATTTCGAGGCCGATTTTTCGGAAACTAAAACAGAATCAATGGATTTTTGAAAAAATCTACAGCCTGCATTACTCGTATTACATCATTTGAGTGTTGCTAATAAGGATGAAATTCCAGGAAGTAATCATCCTACTAATATTATAAAAGCGAAAGTTTGTGAAGATGTATGAATAATGTGTATGTGTATGTGTTTGTTCTCTTTCACGCAAAAACCACTGAACGGATTTTGCTAAAATTTGGTACACAGATAGTTTATAACCTGGATTAGCACATAGGTTAGCTTTTATCACGATTTGATGTTCCCGTGAGATAATTAGGCTAGTATTAGTTATATGGCAAACTTAAGGAAAACGTCTTATTAAACTAATGTATTTCACACAGGCGCTACGACTAGCGCTTACTACCTACTGCATCGATTTTTTTTTAAATTACAATAAAATATAGTGAGTTTCCTCAAAGCGTCATAAAAGCACGAAAAGCTAAAAAGGTGATCCTGATTGTCATTTGCAGACTTTGGAAATTGACCTGTGTAAGTGTGCAGCTGTTATTATAATATTCACGAGCTCATCAGTGGTCTCATTAAAACGTTCTTCCAATAATAATTAATCTATAGAGATACAATAATCCAACTTAACTCGGTTCTTAATTAAAAAGCATGTTATTTAATTTTCCTTTGTTTTAGATTTTTAATAAATCCTTGTTATGGACTCGGTTTATCGTTTTATAATCTGAAAGGTTGATTAAATATTTTATATTATGTTGAGAATTTACAAATTTTAATGGAAAAAGGAACCGCTACTAATTTAATTCTCAAAAAATACTTCTGTTTTATTAGGGAAAAGCATTTAAAATTCAAGTTTAAAAACAAATAACAATAAAACAAGCTGAGTTTAATAAATTTGTATGCGCGTGCGTGCAACACTTTTTTTGGTTTATAATCGTCAAATTGGTCTTCCTACCCTGGGTAGAGAGGAAGGCACTTTTAGACCATACTAACTTAAATCCACAGTTTTCTTCAATCGCTCTTTACGTTCTAGGGTGACGGTTCCTTGTATAAAAAAATACTACTACGTGTGTGTTTATATTTTTGTTGTTTATTGTACATAAATAGTATACTTAATTTTCAAGTGCTTATATTCATTATAGCAACATAATTATGTCTTGGATAAAATAATTATCGCCTCAGTTATTTTTATCTTATCGGTGCCCTTTGTACCCATTACAAAACAATAAGAAAAAAAAAACAATGTCAAGTTAGATTAACAATTTTCATATTTTCGGTGCCAGATTAAAGTCAATAGGTACGATTTTACCATTTACACTCGAAATTAATATTAAGTACATCTCAATTCAAATCCTAATCCATTTTTCCAACGGCAGCTTCTAATTTGACGTCTTGAAACTCGATTATGCCAATTAGGTCGCTGATTGTTATAATAAAACACTAAAATCCGGATCGGGATTGCGACGGAATGGGGATGGCAACTCAAAGCTAATCGTAGATGGCGCTGCGATAGTTGGTCCCCACGTCTACCTTGTACAAAAAAACAAACAAGATTATTTGTTATAAAAATTGAGTATAAATACAAAACAAATATGGAAAATTATTCGTCCATGCAAGTACTATATACTAAAAGAAGAATTAAGACGCCGCGGCGCATCTACAAGAGGAAAAAAGTGATTTAATTGAGTGGTTATACATTTGATTTTACCGTAATAAATCCACAATTACTTGTAGTTGAGGTTTCAATTTTTGAGTTTAGGTATGTTTTACCTGTCCTCTCCTTTATCAAGAATATAATGCTGGTTTTGACTTTCTATTTTGATAAAATATCATAATGTTTTAAGTCAGTAATTTTAACCTTTTTTTCTATTTAGATTCGAGAAATATCACAATATATTTAATTTCTTAACACCACAACTATTACAAAACTCGTTCCAGGTGATAATTCTTCGATTTTCGAGCGATGCAATACTGGTACTTAACCTCCAAAAGAAAAGTAGATATTATTTTGAAAAGTGTATTCCATCATTTTTACAGCTTATTACACAACATCTAGTCATTTTACATCAATAAATGGTTTTTTTTTCTGAAAATTCCTTTGATTTTACAGTTCTTTGGGGACCAAACTGTCATTTTCACTTTGACACTTGCCTTCCCCATTAGTTTATTTATTACCAGCGCCTTAATGACCTATGCAGATTTTATTACTACAGTCCTTTTAAGTTTGGTTACAACCAAAACTGTTAAATTATCATCACGGAAGATCTAAAATAACTTTGACCTAATTTCTATTCCAAATAGTGTAGTAATTATTGTTTCTGAAAACTACCGATACAAATCGACACTGAATAGACATCTCGCGGAGATACATGGAACTTATTACTTTAGTTCCAGCTTCAAGAAATAGATGGCGCTGATACAAGAAAGTTTTGAATGGAGAAGTTTGAGACAAGACGGACGGAAGAAAGCTTTCAGCATTATGACGTGACACAATATTTATGTAAAAAATATTTCAGTGCAAAGACATTTGCGAAAAAATTAGGTACGTACGTGAGTAACGGAAAATAAAAATAAGTTTACATGGAGTGTGCCAAATGTATCTTTCATTTTAGTTACTGTGTAATATTTTTACATAAGAAAAACTTTTTTTATACGCTAAGTATGTGTGATGACAACCCCTCCCTTGTCCCTTGTGACCACATTATTTGGACATCTAAACAACGTATAACGCCAAACGCAAAAATGAGATGCAACATGAGAAAATTGGTCGGGCACATCTGTATGAAAAACCAATTTTTTTTGCGAATTTTCAAAAGTTTTATGACACAAATTGTTCAGTTACAATGGGCTGAGTTACACGAGAGGTTTTGCGCTTTTGGCGTTACACGTTGTATAAGATCAACCAATTCTTGCCAACAAGATACTTAATTATTTTTATGGACATTTTTGGATGGAAATAAAGATAACATAATTATACGTACTTAAAAAGGTTGTAGTAAATATTAATAAATTCAATCCAACATGAAATAATCACTCCGCGAAAATCCACCATTAGTTCATATCTCTCTCACATCGCGCGCTGCAATCGATTTCATGTCCGTATCACCGTGTGTGCACATGGCGTATACTACTTAGTATGTCACCTGCATTCCAGTTACTCCCTTTTCACTTGTAGCCCATGACTGGGAACACGGCTTAATAGTTACAATGGGTCGGGATCAAACCCACGACCTCTCACCTTAGCCAGTGCACTTAAGCTGCAAGACTTTGTACCTTTTAATCTTATCTCTAATATTCTTAGAACTAATAAGATTCGCTCAGTTTGTTCTTTGTATAATCCTTTACAAATGTAACTACGTCGTAATCTCGATACCAAATTAAATAGGAACATTAATCTAGCTAGAACAAGCAAAGAATTAGTTAGGTAGGTACCTTTATCAAACCAACTGTCAGAAAACATTTTTCGGGTGCAAGGGCTGCCGCAAAGTAGTTACAAAGTAGTTACTCTGCTACCAGTGGGCAGCAGAGCTAAGGGAGATTTTTATGCAATGTAGCGATACTATAGGGAAGATGACCACGCATCCATATCACGCCTCTATAGCACGCAGCCATAGCACGCATTCTTCCATATTAAAAACACTTCTTAGTTGAATCCGTTTCCAGCAGTGCTGTGCTATGTAAACCAATGAATATGATTGTTGGATATCAAATGCATCCGCAGCAATTTAGCATAGCACATCTCTGGTGAAAAAGCAGCCTAAATATTTGTAAAGGCCCTGACGTTTTAAGAAATAATGTTAGGAAATATTAAAAATAATGACAATGTTATTTTAATGCGAACCCTCAGATCAAAGAAATAGGCAGATGGAGCGCTCAGAACACGCGAGTGGTTCCACCAAAGTTAATACAAAATCAAAATCGAATCACTGTACCAAGCTACACGTCGTACCAAGCTGCGTAACGTTGTTGTTGCTTGCCAAAATATGCCGTCACGTGTCTTTAACCATTGTAAAAGTTGTTCTCAAAAACAAAGAAAACATTATGGAATGTAATTCGATTTGATTTTGTATTAACTTTGGTGGAACCACTCGCGTGTTCTGAGCGTTCTATCTGCCTATTTCTTTGATCTGAGTGCGAACCGAACTTCAACGTATGAAGTCGATAAATAAAATGTAAGTGACGCATGATGTGTCATTTATCAACAACATTTGTACGCAAACGATTCAAAAGTCAATGTCAATAAAATAACATACAAAGAGCAACATACAGGGTTGTTTCGGAATTACTTCCAAGTGACTTTTCTCCTCACCGGACACGGAAGTTTCGGGAGGTACCTGTGTCTGATGCGAAAGGAGGAGACGCCTGGGTGTCACCACTGCGAAGATCGCCCGGAGGACACGGTGGAGCATATGATGCAAGACTGCCCAGCTTGGGCGGAGCACCGACGTGTCCTCACGGCTGCGATAGGCGGAGACCTCTCGCGCCCGGCATTGGTTGCGGCCATGCTGCGGGGCGAGACGGAGTGGGAAGCGGTCAGCTCCTTCTGCGAGGCAGTAATGCTCGTAAAGGAGGAGGCAGGCCGCGAGCAAGAGAGGACAGCGTCCTCCCTCCGCCCCAGCCGCAGTGGTAGGCGCCCACGGCGACGGACGTCCCTCGATGATCTCCGGCCACCGTAGGCGCGGGCATGCGGGCAGCGAGTAAAGGGCAACTCGCTGCCCGACCAAAGACCATGCCCGGGTCGACGGCGCGTTGTGTCCCACGCGCGCCTCAAAGAGCGTTAGCATAATGACGGGGCCCCCCTCTCAGAGGGCCAAAGCCTGCCGGGGTCGCGGGATTATTCCCTTACCGTAACCCCGGAACATAACAGGCTATGAAGGACACCGTGGATTTTAGTCAGTAGAAGTCTGACAGTCCCTCCCGCCCTGCCCGGGGTTGGAGGACACATTTGATGATTTTAACACGCTAAAAAAAAAAAAGAAAGTGACTTTTACTACCATTTTACTAACCTACCCTATTTTTTATTTTATTTTAAATTCTTATATTGTCAGTACAGGTTACAAACTTAATGCGATAGTAAGACTACTTATAATAATGATTAACTACATATTTATAAATAACGTCTATTACTAACAATTAGACAATACATTTTCAAACTATGTAGAAATCATACTCTTAGGTTAGGAGTATGATTTTTTATTAATTCCTCATGGTAAAATCATCGATGATACGACACACCGTCGACCATGGGCATGCTGCATGATCGGAGAACGAGTTGCCCGCCTAAGAGTATATTGGATTTGGGTTACTGATGCAGCTGAATACCAGTATTTTACATGGAGCGACTGCCTAACTGCCCTCCACAAGCCAGTCTCAGTACTTTTTTACTGTTCCAACCTTTTTCCTTTATTTTTAAAGCTTTGCATTTTTTTAATCGGAAATAAATTTTACTAAATTGCTTCCCTAAGTGATATGTCAGCTTTGAAACTTCTATGACGGATTTCGGTATGTTTTGCTTATTCTATGATATCTGTGCTGAAGAATATACCTACAACATAATTTCGATTTTTACGAAGATATTAAACGTAAATAAGTTGATGTAAAGGTTGCACAAAATAAAAAACTGTCAGGATTTCAGGACCATACCAAAACCTGCAACGAATGAGGATTATTTCAGGACAAAAAGAAATATAAAAAATGATGATATGAAAAGTTAAAAAAGACACAATTCCGAATCCCCCTGTATAAAAAACACGCGTGTGTGCGTCGGGTGTCCCCCAGTGATGTCACTTCCGCAGTCAAATCACTTCCGGCGCGCCTGCGGGCGCTTTGACGGGCTCTCTTTGTTAGGAGACTCACACGTAAAATTATCTCCTGGATGACTCGTATGATTAGCCACGTGGAAAATGTACCTAGGGTACTGTTAGTATCAAACAGAGGAACCAAGTTGTGGGGACTTTTTTTATCGTGGTTAAATCTTCAAATAAGTCCTCCCACCCAGAGCAAGGCGGGAGGGACTGTCAGACCCGTACTGACTAAAATCCTCGGTGTTCTTCATTAGCCCTTTTGTTTTAAGGATCGTAGCAAGCGGCGTTTTGTAGTTTTTGCCTTCTTCATAAGCCGCGTACAGACATCGCGAGGCGTGCGACACGAATGGATCGTCTCGCATGCCTCGGGCTGTGTGGACGTGTGTGCTCACAGTGAGCATTCGCGCCATATGATCGTTGCGAACGCCGCCTCAGTACGAGCCGTGCGCTCCGGACAGGTGTTGTTTGCTTGCTCAGCTTGAGCATGTTTCGTTCGGGACGCACGTATAAATGTACCATCGTTTGCCTCAGGTTGAGGCATGCGAGACGAACCATTCGTGTCGCACGCCTCGCGATGTCTGTACGCGGCTATAAGTATCCAGGTGACTAACGCAATAGAAATCCATAGAGGTTCGTACATAGACACGCGTCAATGGATACCAAAGTCATAAAAGTATCGCGGAGACTTGCGTCTTCTAGTATACGAAGGGGATAATGGCGCATCCTTATGTTTTGTATTATGCATCACTAGTCTAATGTCAATAAATTAAATAAATAAACATTTACACCAATCATTGTGGGTTTTTCCTTGATCAAGTGCAAATAATAAATGATTGCGGTTTGGTTCAAGGTTACTGCGTTTTTATGTAAGTAATGTCATGCTTGCAGGAGTTTGTAGTTATAGGTATTATCTAATCAATCTAACTATCTGGCTAATCCTATCCTATTAATCCTTCTGTCAGGTTCCAGTGAGTGAACGAGATGGCGCTAGACGACTTGTATAGCTCTGTCACTTTCACTCGCCGAAACAAGTCTGGATATAAGACGTTGTAATACCCTGGACTTTGATTTCGGATTTCCCGTTGGAAAAATGTCAAAGCACCTAAAAAGGAGTTCCTAATATACAGAATTTCTTTAAATACCTATAGTTATTTGTTTCTGTATCGTCACAATACAACACGGCATTTTAAACGCAAAAACGGCAGAAACATGACTATACCTATTTTTTTTTACCGAAAACAGTATTGTTGTGATTCATAAGAATTATACAAGAGTTCAATGAATGTCAAGCGACAAAAAAAGTTAACCAAATATAGCCAAAACCCACGCACCTGTTAATTTATACATCATACTTACTTCTAAAGGAAGAAAATGTTTCTAATAATCTTCAAAAAAGACGAAAATGGAAATGTTCTGACAGGTCGCTTTTTTGTCACCATCCACGTCTTAATTTAGACATACATATTATATTTTTAAACTTATATTTATCTACACTAATATAATAAGGCTTAAGAGTTTGTTTGTTTGGTTGACCATGCTAACCGCAGGAACTTCTGTTGGCCTACCATGAACTCTTAACGCGATCCAGTTTAGGCTGTGGGAAAGAGATGGCGCTAGACGACGTGAATGAGCTATACACGTCATCTAGCGCCATCTCTTTCCCATAGCCTAAACTGACCCGTCTCTTTCGCACGACCTTTTAAACCTTCCGTGAACTTCAAAAATAATTCAAAACAAAAATTATCCACATCGGTCCGGCCTTTTTGAGTTTTAGCAGGACTAACGAACAGCAATTGATTTTTATTTATAGACTAGCTGACCCGGCAAACTTCGTCCAGCCTCAAAATCACCTTTTAAACCTTCCCTGGACTTCCAAAATTATTCAATACAAATATTAGCCGAATCGGTCCAGCCGTTTTCGAGTTTTTGCGAGACTAATGAACAGCAATTGATTTTTATGTTATTGATAATACGTATAGATAACAAAGTCGCTTAGTTGTGTTTGAGCGGCAATACAAGTAATACAACCCGCGACATGCAGCGCAGTATTTTCTTTCTTATTCAAGTTTTCGAGTGACCACTGAAAATCAGCGCCGTGCTGTGGGTCCCCCATAGCACAGCTTTATGCTGAGTGGGAAGCCTTTCTTGTCACAGTCATGACATACAGGGGCCTTATACCTACATAATTATAATTATTAGGTTTTGAAGATTTTTTTTTCTGTATGCTACAGATTTAGTTTCGTAATTTTTCTGTTTAATACGTGTTTTTATCTTTGCTGAATGTATCATGTCTGTGTCAAATAAAATATTTTTTCTATCTTTCAGTACAGTCACGAGCAATAACATGTAAACACTTAACAACATTTAAACGCAATTTACTAGTAAAATGCTGGTCTCCACTTTGAAGTAAGACCTATTTCGTTTTAGTATGGGTTACAGAATAGAAGTCTTACGAAAACATCAGAATTTTAATCAATATGGTAGCAGAACATCGCTTTTGAATACTGCTTAGTGTTTACATACTTTTGCTCGTGACTGTACCTAGTTCAATCACTCAGCCACTGCCATATTGTATTCATCGAATCTGTAATTGACGAAAACGCATTTTGTTTTCAAAGATGAGTAAAAGTTTATTGTGGGATGCTGAGCAACTTCACTTGTCTAACAGTTCTCGATTACGTAAGACGTACAGCATCCGACGTCAAGCGTGTTTGTTAGTTTCCAGATATTTTGGGAAACTCATTGGTAAGTGATGTGGTGTATCGGGAGGTAAGAGTTGCTACATTGATGATTGATTGGCGAGCAGTTTGCTGGGTTCCTTTTGGCAGCAAAGTCTGGTAATTCCTTATGAATTAGATGGTTCTCATTCCACAATTGAAGTTTTATGCAGTACTATGTACTGTTGCGAACGGATTCGCCTACGTGTAACTGGAAAATAATGCTATCTTATGTATTATAATCATAGATCGGAATTAGGTAGCGCTATTTATCCTACTACTATTATAAAGGCGAAAGTTTATAAGTATGGATGTATGGATGTTTGTTACTCTTTCACGCAAAAACCACTGAACGGATTTGGCTAAAATTTGGTACACAGATAGTTTATAACCTGGATAGTTTTTATCCCGATTTTATGTTCCCGAGGGATAATTTTCGAGTTGTAGCGGGTGAAGCCGCTGGCAACAGCTAGTATACTTATACATATAGCGAAAGAATAAAGTGGATATGCCCGAAATCCCGGATATACTTTTTGGTTCGGTTCTGCAAGTATTTGTTCCGGGTCTGGGTGTTTGTGTATGTGAGTTTCTATGTTTCTAAAGGTATCCACAATACAGAAGAAACTCGTAGTGATGTGATTAATAAAAAAAAAGAAATGAACGTTAACTGTGTACCAATTTTCATCCAAATCCATGTAATATTAATATAAAGAGTTATAAACATCCATCCATCCTCACAAACTTTTGCATTTATAATTATAAAAGTAAGCATCACGGGAGCAATGCAAATATTATGAACAGATCGTTAAACAGTTATAACAGCGATTCATATTCAAAACTCATTCATTAGCATTTCCATAAATATATTATAGCAAAATACAAATAATAAATAAGTAACAGGTTTTAACTCCCCATGTTTTCATATTGTAATATTTTTGTGTCATAGTGTTAATTTGGAAAAAAAATATGATTTAAATTCTCTAGAATCCTGGCAAACAACATTACTTCCAGATCACACATATTTTTAGCCTAGACTATGTCTTGTTATAAACTCAAATATTTTTCGAAAAAAATCGACTACAGTGTAGGATGATAGTGTATGCTGAAAAATGCAAGCAAAATATACAGACTGCAGATGGTTGGCAATATAAATAAAATGTTAAAGTATTTGACGTAAACGGATACAAAATTATATGCGATTCGCTCACTGGTATTTTCACTGCAGCTCGAGTAAAGCGAAAAACATCACGAGTATTTTTGTCCACCACGTCTACGCTATATTAACTGAACTACCATGTCGAATTCATAGCGACAGAAGTTTTATTTTAACAGCAAAACACACGACCATAATGTGACAAAAGTTTATTTTACCGTGGCAATACTCAAACATTCCCATAAAGAAAATTCCTTCGCCTCGACGCAAATCCGATTTTGAAACTAATCGATTACAGGAGCTAATTGGATCGATTGCCAAACATGTTCTGGAATGCGAAACATCTTTCTCGTTTACTGCTGGCCAGTTTCGTCTTATTAAAAACTTTCCTTCTTATTTTCTCAGCCTAGAGCTGGTAAAGATCAACATAATCCGATAAAAAAATCCCAAATATGGTTGGGTTCCAGTCTAATCTGAACTCTAATATTTCTCTATTTGAGATTTCAAAATCCAGTGACTGAGTAACACGTCTAAGACCAGGAGATAAAACTATGCATTGGGCCCTGGTCGCTCCTGTTGACCATGCTTTAGACAAATTTTATGTGGATCTACATATAATTGCTTTTAGTTTGGTTCAAGAGGAAGATTGAAGACAAATTGAATGCTCTTGTAGCCGTAAAATCAGGCCCATCGCTTGATGGAGGATAAATCAGGTTATCATTGTCACCTTATAACGACTAGCTAGGATGCCAAGACTTAATAATAAACCTAAGTAAGTTCGCAGCACAACTGAAAAAGTTGAGAACCCCGAAGAAAAGCTAAGTTGAGAAGCCTTACAGAGCTAAATATCATCTCGTTATCTCCATTTATCATTTTCATATAATGTGTAGAGTGTTAAGTCTGCATATGAACATGGATAAGTTGATTACATTATTGGATAAAATATAGCAACGGCTGATGTTAATTGAAATGCCATCGTTATTGCCCTCGCCCCGACGGAGCGTCGTGATTGGACAATTTAATTGACGCTGATTGATAATTTAGATACAGATTATTGCTGACGTTGACGTCAACGATTTATTATTTAAACGTTATATCGCGCCTGTAATGCCTAAACGGTTCTGCAGAAGTAAGTGTATTAAAGAGTAATGGGTACACCTACAATCACGAACAATAGTCTGTATATATTGTATACACTATGCAGTATTCAAAAGCGATTTTCTGCTACCATATTGATTAAACTTTTGCCTTTTCATTAGACTTATATTTTGGAAGCCATACGAAATAGGTAACCTATTACGAAATAGTTCTTATTTCAAAGTGGAAACCAGTATTTCACGAGTTACGTTTACATTACGAGTTGCGTTTACATGTTATTGCTCGTCACTGTACATTTTACAGCTAATCCTGCTGTCTTACTAATCCTACATCCTAATACTTTCTACTAATACGAGTATTATAAACGTGGAAGTTTGGATAGATGGATGATTGTCTCAATGAGGTCATAAGGGCAGAACACATATGATACCGTTAATCTTGGTATCCCATGGGATAATTTTCGAGTTACATGCAGGTGAAACCGCTGGATATACTTAGTGGTGACATTGTTTTAGTCCCACGTAAGAGGGGACCATTCTTCAACAACAGAACGTCCGATAGAAAAACCCAATTTTTTTTTCTGAACAAACAATCATTTAAATAAAACTCTTTTACATAAATAACGGACATTAACACAGTTACCATGCAAAACATAAGTAAACACAATAGAATTGTTTCAGTTCAACAACAAAGAAAACGTAATTGTGTTGAAGAAAATAATTGTTACTTCTAATTGCAGTGCATTGCAGAATAAATTGATGCTATAAAGTACATTAACAGTATTATACGATACGGCCGATTAAGGGATTCAATTAAGTAAGTAGATAGGTTTAGTGACTTTCACATAGCGTGTGTGGAAACTTAGATAAGTGGAAACTAATGAAAATCAATACATGAACAAAGTTTCAGTACTCGTAAATCTATACCAGACTGGCCTGTTGGTTTAGTGACCCTGGCTGCTATGCCTGAGGTCGTGGGTTCGATTCCCACCCAGGACAAATGTTTGTGTGATGAGCACGATCATTTGTTCTGTGTCTGGGTATAATTTATCTTTATCTTTACATATAATAAAATCGTAGAGATGTCATTCCTGTACATTGAATATTTTTTTCTTTTTGTATTTTTTTCGAGATAAGGGATCGATTCTAATGCCAGATCAACTTTTATTTTTTTTCGAAATTTTTTATGTTTTTTTGATTTGATCTATCTCCGAAACTACTGTAAAGTTGTCGATCAAATTTTCCTCAAATATTCCTAATAATATGCTTCTGTTTATATGCTATGTATTATTACGCTATTTTTCCTGGGAGATAAGCAATTTTGAATTTTGTTGTTTTTAGATGTTTGTTGATAGTTGGAAGCTAAACCACTGGATATTATTTAGTCAATTTTTCCTCAAATATTCCTTAAACTGCTGTTCTATTAATAGGATATGTATAATTACGCTATTCCCCTTGGGGGATTAGCAATTTTATAATATGTTGATTTTCAGTCATTGTTGACATTTGTACAAGAACCGCTATTTGAAAATCATTGTCAACGTACTAGCCAGTCCGGTTGGTAACCTGCTTGACTTTCGTGCAAGGGGTCTCTGGATCAAATCTTGCAGTTTTTTATTTCTCTTTTTGAGTTTTTTTTTATTTGTCCTGAGAGTTATATATAATTAAAAAAAAATGTGCATACTTTTGTTTCAATGTTATTCGCGATTTAAAATAATTACTATTTTTTTTCAATACTTCTCTAGGATATAAATCTACACCGATTTAAATTGTAGGTAGTAAGTTGGATATTTTTTTTTATTGTAATTGTTTCGAGGTGTGGAATTTTAAAGATTAGAAAAAAATCAGGGTTTCTATAATTTGTGTTTATTTATGTTTTGAATTGGTGCTCAAACCAGTGCATAGATTCTGTTTTAAACGACGACAAGTTGTACTCATCGAGTCAGATAATTAGTTATTTTTTAGGTATCACGCGGTATGCTAAAGGGAGAAGAGCAATGCTATCGTACAGACGCCAGCATGTCAACCTACCCGAATCTGTCAGATTTTACCATTCAAACCTTAACCTTCTACTCTTGTGATAAGGTTGAAATTTTATTAAAGAAATCTGACAGATTGTGGTAGCTTGATGTGCTGGCGTCTGTACGTTAAATTTGCAGCGATACTTAACTGTAAATCGACCCAAAAATGATAGTCTAATGTTTAAATAAACACGGTTCTTTGAAATTAATGTTGTTTAAATAAACACGGTTCTTTGAAATTAATGTCGCTCAAATAAGGACGTTTCCTATGCAAACTATGTACCTAGATATAACATTATTGATCTAAACTAATAATAAAAATGTAATTATGTTTGTTTTTTACCTTTTCACGCATTACTACCTACTGAATCGATCGTCCCAAAATTTAGCATAAACGTTGTCAGGAGTATAGACACGGATATAAGGTATCTTACATCCCGAATAACAGAAGCTGTTTCCGAGAAAACAATTACGTTCATATTCCAGATGGCGCCACACGATCCGTATTGTTTCTCAAATTCTAAAATAACGCAAGCGAAGCCGCGGGCAAACACTAGTCTATAATAATTATGTATGTATTAAGAAATATATAAGTATGTTAATCAGTTGTCTAGTACCCATAACACAAGCTCTGCTTAGCTTCGGACTAGATGGCGTTGTGTGATAGTTGTGGAATATTACTATTATTACATAGCGTCTGTGTGGAAACGTAGATACGTGGAAACTAATGAAAATCAATACATGAACAAAGTTTCAGTAGTCGTAAATCTGTAACAGCTTTTATTTCTGTCAAGTTTAAATTGAAAATAAATGTAAGAATTATGAATACCCTCGTTAACATAAATTACGTTCTCGTTTATGTTTTTAACATTTTTAATGGACTATTACATACATATTTTAAAGGCAGTGCAAATAACAAGGTATGCGTTAGCGAGTTTGAGTCACCAAAGGCCATTTAGCACAGATTTAGACGATCCAAATATTTTCACGGACGACGCTCCTGCCTCACTCGGCAAGCAAATTATTCTCGTCTGATATAGCGAAAATTGTACACGACACAAATATTTGCTCACATGCAGATTTATTCTTTGAAATTGCTTGGTAGACGCTTACTTTTTGAAATCGTCCAAAGAATTAGATCATTACATTCTAATAAATTCTTTATTCTATAGAATCATCATAACATCACACCAGGAGGCCTACCATAAACTCTCAACGCGATCCAGTTTAGGCTTTGGGAAAGAAATGGCGCTAGACGACTTGTATAGCTACGTCTCTTTCCCACAGCTTAAACTGGATAGCGTTAAGAGGTCGTAGTAAGACCTCTGTAATCCTCAAAGTATTTAGCAGAACTGTACCTAAAAAGTACACCTATTTTTCAACAATAGTCTCGGGAAAAAGCTGGAAAACTGATCAAAGTAATTAGTTCACGGTTTAATACTAACTTTTAACGGTCACTTAGTTGAATCAACCCGCGATCATGGCGCTAACAACAGCATCCAAAAATTTCGGGAGCACAAAATAATTAATAATCACGGAAGATATCCCGCAAGTGACAGTTTAAAGTGAATTGTTATGATAATTTTGCAATAAACATGTTTATCAAATAATTACGTACGACCGATATAATTTGGTCTCGATCTAATTATCATGTTCGTGATTGTGTGCATTTGTGATAAGACTTATCTAGTGACCGCAGTCCGCAGCGACTCAGACGTAATAATAAACAGCTGTTTGTCACCTGTTCCGAGCTGCTAATACACTGTGAAATTGTTTTATTTTAAGGCTAAAAGTTAAATGCGCATCAATAATTCTTTTTGTATATCAAAATGGATAAATGGTCACCTAATGCAAAACTCGCTTTAGCAAGATTTCAGGGACACCCCGAAGTTCGGTTTGGTTAGGTTCCTTTAAACCTTGTACACAGAAATAGAAGCACCGCGAAGCGGGGCTTCGTAGACCCTGCTTAGGTAGATTTTTTTTATTACACCTATTAGGTGTATTTCTTTATTACTTAGGAAACGTTATTTGGTGACCATTTATCCATTTTGGTAACCGTTTAGAATTTTTTTGGTAGTAAAATAGGTACTTTTTTGGGTGGTGTTTAAACACAAGCCTTATTATAATGTTGATTTGAAGTGTGAATTTCTATCTGCCATACATTTTACAGGAACAACAAACGTACAATGATCATCACGTGCTAACCGAACAGCATCTTCAGTCAGTAAGGGATTTTCAAAGCAACTCCACACTAAAACGCTGATGGAAAATGCCGTTAATTTTCACGATAACAGTCTTTAAAATGTTCTTATAGTAGTAGTAGTTCTTGTAGTGTGACCCTAGTTTTAGGAGTGGAATTTTCTAAACTCATTTCTTAGCGGATAGCTTTGTCATTTTAACTAGTAGTTCAAGTTTTTGTCTGTTCTGTCCAATAGTTTGAGCTGTGCTTTCATGAGTATCTTATATCCTGATATGGTAGTAATAATCACTAGTTGGAGGTTTAACATGCTAGGCACCCACAGGATGTCCTGGTTAAGCAGTCGACAATCTTCTAGACGTTGTTTTACGAAAGTCCATCGACCAAAAAAAAACAACTAAAGGTACATAATCATTTTCACCTTCCTGCCCATACCCTACTTAATTTCGTCGCAACACGTTTTCTTCTTCCATTCTCTCCTGTTTGTTTTTAAACATGAATAGTGTATAACTACACTGCGTCAGACCAATACACCGGGCCAGTCAGACCAAGGCATTATCAGAATCGTAAAACGAAAATACTGAAGTAATTTGAAACAGTTCCAAAATGAAAATTCATTCACGCTCTCATTAAAATTTGATTCGGTTTCGAAAATTAAGGTGAATACATTGGTGTTTGCTTATTAGAAATGAAATATACAAGCGTTCATTTGTAGGTCACCTTTAATTTATTTCGTTTATAAAATGACTAAAAATAAGGATATTATGTAACCAGAGATCATGAAAACGAACATAACAATGTGCGGTGCATGTTTTTAATAAAACAGTAGTTTTAGAATTTTTGGATATATGTATTTAAAACACAATACGCAAACTCATGCGTTCATAAAATGTTCTGACTCATTTCCATTTAGCAAACGGTACTCGTAAAATGATACATAGGTAATCTAAAAAGTGTAGAGGGCATTATGTTTGACATGTAAAGCAAACGTAATTATAAATTATGTAAATAACTTACCTGTTTATTCTAATATGCTGATGTAATATAATGTCGGCGAAGTGTCCAGTAACTAGATTAATGATAGGACTAAAATAAATAATTTGTTACAATTTTGGTTTAACATTTCATGCAATGCTACACACAACAATACACACTAAAGCATTCGAATTATTTAGGGCATCAGTCACAATGTACATGTTTATGTTAGTCGTCATTTGTTTCGTAACAATCGCAAAAAGTATTTGCCAACTGCTATCACAATTATAATCACTGCACACAAAATCACAAGATGCGGGGATGCTGGTCCAGGGTCGGACTCACCAGAGCTGCTCCTGCCCTGTTCACTGTCTTTGGCCGTAAATCGAACGAACTCTTGCAGGTGACTCGGTAACTTTTTAACGTCCTTCTCTTCACCTCCTTCAATCACTTTAATTTTATGTTCTATCACTTTGGGTTCTTTATACACATTAACATTTTCTCGTTCGTCTTCAGTTTCGGGGTCTTTAATACCTAACTTGTCCCACCGCTCCCTAGCTTTACATATGAACTCCTTCTCGATTCTATTATTGACCTTTCCGTCAAGAAAGTCGAGTGTTGGCATACTTTTTGAAATTTTTATATTATGGTTTGTAGACGCTGGAGTATTCGTTATTTTTATGACTTTGTGTTGCTTCCTTTCTTCACGTTCCGCCATTTGAGATACGTACTCCGAATACATTTTCTCACGAAGTAATTCTTCCTGGCTTTTACTGAATGCTGACAACTTTGCTCTTCTAGATTCGGATTCTTGAGAACTTATAACAACATCTTTTTTACGTGAAATGCTATAGTTATTTGCATCTCTTATTCTTTCACTTATGACCTCTTTTTCTGATACTAATGGTGCTTTAGGTCCTTGTTTTTGCATTTGTGGTATATTGCTTTTTAAAGCTTCAAGGCGTTGAATTTCAGCTTCTACTTCCTTTTCTTTTTGCCGGATATATTCCATTTGCTGTTCACACAAGTCTTTAGGAAGTGATGGCCTTCTCGGACATTTCAAGTCTTTTATTTCATCTCTGGTATCGGTAAAGTAGCGATGCATATTTTGTATTGTTGAAATATCACTCTCAATTTCTTTATTTAAGTTTCCAGTAGAGTAATGGAAAAACTTCCTCTCACTTTTCATTGAACGCATAGAACTATCGGTAAAGTCAGAACTTTCATCACTTTCGTAAAATGAAGATGAGTATTTTTTTGGTCTTGGTGGAGGAATTGGCTTGAATGAAAAATCTCGACTTGGGAACCGGTCATGATTGCTTTTGGTAAATGTTGTAGTCGTGCGCTGTTTTTGTATCTCATCTGTACTACTATTCAACCTTTGGTTCAAAGAATTTATAGTATTTGTTAGAGTTGGGTCACGAATTAAAGCCAGCAGACGACTTCCGGTCTGCGATTTAAACGGTATAATTGGAGTAGTATCGACTTCATTTTCTTCTCGCTCTTTTTCATTTTTATATTGCTCGTTGTAGCCTCTGCGATCAACATATTTTTTATGCATATCAACAAGGTGGCTCGCCTCGTCTTTTGTAATAACGGTGTTTGTTTTTTCCATCAACATTTTTTGGGAAGGAGACAGACAAACGTAGACGGGTTCGGATTTAGTTGGTATACCAGTCCAATGCTCTTCCTCATGTGATGATTTTCTCAACGAGGAACGTCGAGGTTTAATAGGTGGTGGTACTGGATCCTTTGGTTTCGTTGGTATAGAAATTGTCTCAATAGATGAAAGATCAGGCAGCTGATAATGTGGCATACTTTCGACTTTCCCTTGGTTATCGATTGTCTTTGCTGATATGCCATAAAGTGCGATATTTTGCAAGCGTTCAGAAACAGATGCTAATTCTTCAAGTATTTTCTTACCATAAGGTAAAGTTGCTATATTTCTGACACACAGATCTCTGAGTTTTAGGGGTTCTCTGTCATCGTCAGTTTTGGCTTTACTTTGTGCTGTAGTTCCTGTAACACATTCAAATACATCTTTGACATGACTCGTAGTTGAAGACAATTGTTCCGAATTTATCTTATTATTCACATTGGTTTCATCATGCGTCATGTTAGATATGTCATTAAGGGATGAATAATTGGGGTTATATTTTGCCGTACACTGAGAGGAATCCACACTACTAGAGGAGTCTTGGCGAGAAAATGATTCTTTCAAATTTTCTTTGGTTTCTTCTGATTCAGAGGATACTTCTTTTATCAAGTTATTTATGGCATCATTAAATTCACATTTTATTATTTTTGATTCTAATTGAAATTTATTTTGTTTTGTTTGAGTTTTATTATCTTCTTTATTTACAGGTTCATCAACATCTTTGACATACAAATTAGTTTTAATGTTTTCTGTTGATAAAACAACTATTTCATGAGAGATTTGACTAGAAACCTTTTCTAATTCTTTTTTATTTTCCATGGAACTGTTTTCATACTCAATATTTATGATGTGTTCCTTTTTGTTTTCATTGGTTTTGCCAGTAGGTGGCAGATCCTTTTCTTTTAGATCTTGCTCACGTGTGATCTTTACGATATGTTCATTACTGTTACCAACTATGTTTTGAGACTCAGTTGTGGTTTCTGCGTCCTGAACTACTTTTACAATTTTCTCAGGACCTGGTGGTATAGGCACAGAATTTGTTGTGTTGTGACTTTTACCATCTTCTACTTCTATTTTAATAAAATGTTCAGAAGTAATATTATTATTTTTCAGTTCCTCATGCATTTTATCGAATACATTAATTTTTTCAGAGCTTTCTTTGATTTTATCTTCTCTGGTTTCTTGTCTTTTATTTAATAAATCCATTTTTTTGTCTTCAGCATTTGAAATAAATGTCTTTTTGAGGAAATTTTCCGTGTCCGTTACTTCGATAGTTGGTGTGATCATTCGTACCGATGCATCGGTATCAACGCCATCATCTTCATCTTCAATTTCATGAAGAGAACTAGTACTGCTAGATGTGTCCGTCAAGTATACTACCTCAGCGCCTGTCAGTTTTTCGACAGTTTTCATAGTCCAGTCTCCTCTGGCTTCAGATACTTCAGGTTCTTTTATTTTTGCACCAACTAGAACACATTCTTGGGGAACTAATTGCCCAAAAGTTTTTTTATGAACCGCAACAGACATCATTTTCTTTTGCTTAGTCAGTTTATTTTTATTGTCTTCAAATACATCATCATCTAAGTCTTCAACATCACTTCTCTTATCACTTAAATAAGACTGACGACGTGAAGCTATAGATGATCCACTTCTACTTCCTTCTTCATCAATTACGTCCAACATCCTAGGAGGTCCAATTCGATGCAAGAAAAAGTCATCAGCTGATGCTTTTTTGCGTAACCTGTGTTTAACCTCTTGGTTTATAATTTCTTCAATTTCTGTTTTGACTTCAACAGCGTTTAAGCCCTCCGGATGTGTTGCTAGATTAAGAGTATTCAAATAAGTCCTTAAAGATTTTTCTTCATCAGGTGTCAATGACTTAGTTTGGTCACACTGTGCTACACTAAGTGGAATCGTGGTAACTGATAAAGTTCCAGTAGCGAGTTCTTGTGGCTTTGTGACGTTAATTTCATTAAGTTCAGTAGCATTCTCCCACTCTACATCGGATTCAACATGAGTAACCACTACATTTTGACTGTCAATTAGAGCTAGCGCATGTTCATTTACCGGCTCGGCTTCAGTTTCGTCATCAGAAATTTCAATAATTTTTGTAGCGTCATCATCATCTAAACTTTTACTTTTCACTTTATTATTTAACTTAGTTTTATTTTGACGGGATTGGTCGGGAACTTCTACGACGTAAGCTTTGGTATCTACAATCTCATGAGTAGTATCTTGGCATTTTTCAACTGGAGTTGGTAGCACATCGTCAACTACTTGATTACTGTTATTATTCAAATCACCATTCAAATGAACTACATCGTTAGAAGTACTACTTGCCGTGTTTTGGTTATCTATTGAAGGTTGCAAAATTTCGACTTTTATTTCCTTTGTTTCAGTAACCTCACTTTCAGTGCAGTCCACCTCGTTGTCATTCTGAGTGGTACACGATTCACTGTTATCTAATTTTGTTTCGTCACTATTACTTTTATTCGCATCAGGTCTATTGTTTTTATTTTTACGTTTGTTTTTATTATTTTTACGGCGCTTCGGTTTTTCAGGCATGGTTGAAGATCGCTACACTGTTATCACTAGCACAACGTAATCATATCAAAAACACACACGGTCCATTCACAGTCGGTTCACGCGTCTCGCGACACCGGCATCTATTGCGTAGGAGTGACGATTAGTCGAGGTTCGTCTAAACGTATTTTAGGGTTTTCGCGTCGTTTGTCGAACAAGGGCCCGGTGTTTAGGGACGTGAGATTCGAGTTCGAGGTTACCGATCGTGATTTTCTTTTAGGCGAGCGGTCGCCGGCCGCGGCAGTCATGCACTCGCGCGGCGATTTACTGATAATTATAAATGGGTTGAAGTGCGAGAGCGCGGTCCGTGGACTTTATTTTTACGCGGAGACGTGTACGCTTGTGGTGCGCGCGCGCCGGTACACTACGAAGGGAGCCCGCGCGCCGCCGCCCGCTACCAATACTGTCCGACTGTATTATCATCGAGCGCACTTCAAATCGTATATTGCTAATTAATATTGCACACACGCATCTCAACCATTTTAGGGAGGAATAACGGGGAAGGAACTCGAAAACACAATGGCTTCTATTACTTATTAGGATTTGTATAGGACGCAAACAAAATTCTAAGTTTAATTTGCTAAACAATACAAGACTTAGGTAAGTTTGAAATTAGTTGTTTGTGATGATTCAGTGTATTTAAGTAGTATTGTGTTGTGAATTTGTTGCGCAGTATTTAAAGTGAAAAATACATAGTTGTCGAAACTGAAAAAAATGTTTAATCAGATGGAGTCCTTCTTGCATATTTTTTTATAAAACATTGTGATGGTATGAGGTTCAGTTATTTATTATTTCAGCAGTCACATTCAGTAGTGGTTTACATACAATTCTACAACACAACAACTTTGAAAACCCTTTATGCAAAAGAGGAAATCGCGACCTTCGTCTGTGTCGTTTCATGTATTGTAACTGAAACCTGTATTTATATGTAAAATACGGTTTTCAATTTGATAGCATCGATGATTTTATATGCGATGTAATCCACGATACCAATGTTATCTCGTTCACCTTGAGATCACAATCAAAATGTAGCTACAAAGATTTTTTTCCGTTTTGTAAGAATCGTAAGTGTTAAAGTATCGTTAAACAATTTAAATGGCGTATTTAATAAGTTAACTCAATAAAAAAAACAGTCGCGCAAATATAATTAAAATTAACTAATTTTTATGCCAAATAAGTAATGAAGTAAATGAATAAATAATTATAGACACTAAATAGTTTTTCTTTTGCCAAAAGGTTCGCTCAAAAGTCATTATGAACATGATATTTTTATCATCAAAGATAATTTTCTTAGGTATTTTGTTATATATAATCTTATCTTTTGCTCATTACGGAAATGTGTTAAAAACTTAAACGTATGCCAATCTAACAATCTTTCATAATATTTTCATTTGTACAGACATCAGTTCATCAGTCTGTCACATTTATTTAATAGATTTTCAGCTTTATCACAAAAAAAGAAAGTTCATTTACGATTGGCAAAATTCTATGGTTTAGGTTAGATACAATTATAGATTCAATAAGTGCCTGATAGATAATAAAAAACACTTTATTATACATCAAAATTATTACAAAAAGTGTTACGATTTATGTCTATTTCAATGGCGGTTGCAAGACTGGCACTTTTCCTGAATGATTTTATAGGAAAATTATTTTTTTGATGACAGTTATAGTTTTGATGACATAAATTCAATGAATTGCAACGACGCTTTACGGAACACTTCCTGAGTTAAAATCTAGTAAACGTAGAAAAAAAACTAATGACAAAAGCAATCAAGCGAAATCAAGCAAAAAGCTGATGTCTACAAAAACTCTTTGATGTTAAAACAAATGAAACAACTGAGTTTTATGAAAATAAATCAAGGTAACTTCAGAAGAATTGACCTAAATATTGAAACAAGAATTGGGAGAAAAATATTGTTTTTCTGAATTCTTTACAAGTTCAATGAAAATGATAAAATATAAAATAATTTTCCTATAGTTTATTAAAAAATCCTACACGAGTGTAGATTACACACTTTTTGCACAGTGGAGCGGAAGGCAAAAACCTGTTTTTTAGTTTTAACTTTCCTTTCGACTCACTCTCCTTTCTATCCTTTGCGTCCCAGTGCTGCGACAACCTAAGAAAAGATGCACCTAACATAGGACAAGCTGAATGACATAAAACATTTATCGCGAATCACGAAAAATAAGCTAGTTTAATATATACATCCTCAACACGAATCTAGGTGACTACATACACAACCTTTATACATAATGTATTCCGAACAGAACATCCAACTATTAACTAACACCTAACTAGTAACAATCTCAAGACATTGGACATTATCAAAGTTTCCAAGAAGCAACATAATACAAGCCTAGGTACATAATACATGTAGGTAAAGTGAGTTCAGTACCCTTATCACGGGTTTTCACTATTTTACTTTACAGCGTCTTTCCAGTATTTACAGCGTTTCTTGAATGGAAAAATGGAACAGCGCCTCTGGTGCGCGAAGAAGGAACTAATTTTGTACTTGAAATTTGTCAAATGTCAAAGTTCCAGTTTACTTTACGTCAGAATAACTGAAAACTCATGATAAGGCCTCAGAGAGCCGAGACAGGTCACAATCAATGAACAAAAACGGCTTTTAGATTTTTTACTTTATTTTTTTGGGGATTAAGATGAATATCTATTAAAGATTACAGAGCGATTTAGTTCGTTTGTATCATAGTATTTAATAGAGATTTACAACTTAATGCTCTAAAAAATAAAGTTCTCATGGTGAGGACTCATTTGATGATATAACCATTTTAAAAATGGAGCTGTTATAGTGTTCTTTTAGGCCCCTAGGACACAATGTGTACCTACAAGATTGCATCCTATTACGTACTACCCACGTCAGCAAAAACGCGACCCGATTTAATCCGTACTAATGGACACACCACATTCAAAAGTCATTCTGTCAGCTTGTTCGTTGCTCATACTCACTGTAACTGTCAGGCAAATTTTGATTAAAATTGTAACATTATTAGGTTGATAGAATACTCTTTATTATGTCCGGAGAAAATAATGAATGCTCCTTTTTTATTGTGGTAAAATCATGTCTGATCTGACTGTCAGATTTGTACTGACTAAAATCCACGGTGTCCTTTACGTTCCAGGGTCACGGTAATTCGATAAGTCCCGCGACCCCGGCAGGCTTTGGCTCTCTAAAAAGAATGAATGGTTTTGGGGGAGATCTTTATTTTGTTGTAAAAAATCATCTAAGGAGTCCTCTCCCACTCTAGGTAGAGCAGAAGGGACTGAGTAGACCAACCGACGGCTAGGAGAGAGTCCTTTAGACAGCAGTGCGACAACATAGTACTAGGTACGAGATACTTTTTTTTATCAAAGCAGCATGTTCCCATATATTTGAAATTTTGACACCATTCAAACACATTTTGTCTAAAAACTATAGGAGGAAAACAAGCACTCAGACCCGTAACAAACTGCTTGTAGATCATAAAAACATTTGCTCCGTGCGGCAATTGAACCCGCAACATGCAAAACAGCAGTCACTCAGCCACTGCACTGTGCCAAATGTCACTTTATAGATAGTAAAAGTCAAATACCCTATTTCCTTAAGGAAAAACCACAGGGAAAAGCAAGCTTCCAATAAAATCAGTGTACGTAACTGCATGACAAGTCAAGACGGGATATTACGAGTTAGGTAATAGGTTAGGTAGTTCTAGCCTGGATATAGAATACTAGACTATCTAGATTTGCAGGTCATGTGGACTGATTGACCACTTCCACTGGCGCAACGTTGTTATAACCAATCAGTATGTCCTGGTTGTATATGGAGCTAGTGCATATTATATGCGGGTTTTTCATTGAAGCTCATTTAAATTCCAATATTCAGTGGGAATCGATGTATATTATGTGTCAATTTGAGAGAAGGCGTATGTCTAGCTTTGGAGATTTTTTGATAATTTTGTTTTTGAATTGTCTATGTGTAAATTTTTACTATGGACACTTTTAGTTAAAAACTTGCTACATCATTCTCACGTAATGTACCACCTGTATGATGTAACAAATGTTCTGTAATAATTCTGGCGATACAAAAAGAGTGTCCATGGAGTTTCTTGCACGTTCTTCTCCATAGAGATCTACTTCTTGGAACGGGCATCTACGGTACTTTCACAGTTTTTATGTCTTGTGACTGGGACTGTAGCACCATAACTTTTTATTGTTTAATAATATTATTCCTTTAATTGTCTCTGACATTCAAAACTGGCCTACTTGAAATAAATGCTTTGTTTTTGATTTTGGAGTGTCTCGATTTTAAGTCAAAGTAAATATATTTAGGGATATTTTAGTTTTAATAGACTCCGGTATAGATTTGGTATTTTACTGAAAATAATAAATGTTGCTCCACGCTAAGGGACTTTACCCACGGCGCGATGCGACGCGATTCGACCGATTCCAACAGCGAAAATCAACCTTAAAACTGAGAAATAATGATGCGATTCGATTGGATTGACTTGACGTCGTCGTGGCGATCGAGTTTTGTTTTTCATTTTCCCATAGATAACAGCGTGTTTTATACCGTATGTTGTAATGGTAAGGTTTTCACTTGTAGTTGGAATCTGTCGAATTTTAATCGCGTCGCGCCATGGGAAAAGTCTCGTATAATTTCTGTTTGTCGTAGGTGCGCTTACAAACGTTTAAACTCTCATACAAAAACACTCATATCTACTTGTAGATCATTACTTGCAAATGTTTGTCCTGCGCGGAAATAGAACCTCCGACAAGCAGACCTCCGCTCGACCACTACGCCAACCGTGACGTAAAATACGTGATTATAACGACTAGTTTAAAGTCATTACAGTTAACTAAACTTGTAAATTAATATTACGAGTACTTTTAGGTTAAAATATTCCCGTCTACCAAATGACACAGAATCACAAAACACAAAGCGAAGTCTTACAAAAAGAAAAACTGTAAACAAGTAGCTTTTCAGAGCAAAATTCTTGGAAAAATGTAGCACTTTGACTTTCAATATAAAACCTTCAGTATCCAATGGATATAATGTTTTCTCTCACGGAACTCGCAGCGGTTTCACAAAGAGGCACGTATAGAAAATGCAATGGCTTGAAAAGATATAGAATAAAAGATGCAATAAAGGAAGGTGTAGTGTAGAATACTACCGCATACGTGTTGTTATCGAGCTGCACATACAAAGTACAATTAAAATGCTGTACATTTACAAGCAACGACGATATAATGCTAGACTCCTAATAACAGGCGACCGATGTCTTTCAACACATTAGGCAAAAAAGTCTTATGTTCGTCTCATTTCGACCAATCATGTGAGCCGTAAACATACGTTGAGACAGAACAGACCTTGAGTTAGCCAATCACAACGCAGTACCCCGTCCCCCTCGCTTATGTAGTACCTCAGCGAGTTGACAGAATAGTTTTTGTTCCTTAGATCGTGCCTGCGGAGTCTAGTATTATATCGTCGTTGTTTACAAGCACGAATACTATAATACTTCAATACATTTAAAAGTGATCATCTAACGAAAGAATTCCATCGCATCGGTCACCCTATACGATCTTTCTAGTATCAGTAAGATTTGCCGATTCGCACTCCCAATGACCCCATCACTTTCATCATCATTCACTGATACTTCCAGGAGAGCAATAGGAAGCCATCATAGTTTGTAGACACAGATACAAATCGACTCACATCATTAAGTCGTCTCCGTCGGGGACCAACGTGACTATTCGTTCCAGGCGTCTGCCACCTTTGAACTTCAAATTCAGTCAACAATATCATTTAGATACAACCTGTCCCTTCCTATCCTTTCCCTCGCTCTAAGCAGAGGTTCGTACTCAACAGGACTGTCCTTAGCTTGTGGTTGCTTAGGTTCTTAGCCCCTGGCTAGGCCTTATATTCAAAGCACACCACATGATTGTCCTCTCGGTAGACCTGTGAGACGGCACTCAAAAAAAAAAAAAACTACAGAGCAATTTTAGGTACGTATATATTTTTGGTCATTATTTCCGCATACTTTTGGGAGGAACTTGTGGCTGAATACATTAATGATAATAGGTGGGCTGGTCGATCAGGTGAAGTTGAGGCTGGGTGAATGATAAAGGTAAAAAAAATGAGCTTGCATGAATCGGTTCATGGATGGAACACCAGTTATTTTCTACAAAACTTATTCAGACAGCGCACTAATCCGTTGTCCGTTCTGTCAGGTGAGATCTTTGACAGTCGTAGCAGAAAGGAAAAAGGAAAGAGAAGACTGACAGTCAGTCTGACCGACTCTTACCTAGTGATATCGTGTAACCTAATGCTAACTGCGTGAAGTCAGATAGGCAGCCACTTCATGAAAAATACAGGAAGCCGAGTAAAAGTTGGGAAAAGTCCAGATAGATGCTGACGTATTTAGTATTTTGGAACTCATACTGAAATTGCAATCGTTATTTCAAGAGAAATAATCTTCTGAATTTTCCTACTCATCCTCAAGTCTGCACACACAATGTACAAATACAATGTTGTACATGAGAACTGTGTAAACAATACTGCAGACATTGACGTAGATGTTATTTACTTTATTCGACGGGTTTTGTTGGATTTCAAGATAAGATTTGTAAAACGTTTGCTCGGATCAAGTAGTTTTGAGATCTCTATACAAACGTAGGATATATTTGTTACCTGTTTGATTCATAACACCAAGCTTATAATCCCCGAAGGGTTACGCAGTGGCATACCCTAGTAGTATTCCCTTATTTCACCAAATATGTTTAAGTCGCGTGTAACGGGAATGGTAGGATCAGCTAGAAATCAAGACTTCGTGGCTGTATCTTGTGACTTAATCGATTCGTAGAATCTTAGTTTTATACAAAGTTAGGTATTGAATGCATCTACGTCAACATTAGATCACTACCTAAGATGACTATAATTTACGCAGTACATAATTGATTGATCATTCTCGTAATTTATGCGCACTTCTATTGTTTTTCTCAATTTAGGGCACATAATATACGACGGAGCGCAGGGCGGAGCATTATTCACTGTCAAACTAATGTCTACATTGTCTTCATTGAAATAGTATCCAAAATCGAATGAACGAACAGTCATAATGTCACTTCGATGCTCTTCAGTACATGATTATGTTAATTGATTAGGATATTATTTCAATGAAGACAACGTCGATAGTAGATTGATAGTAAAAAGTGCTCTGCGTTTGGCTCCGTCATTTATGTGCGACGGACCTTTCGTTCCTAATGCTTAAAAACAGAATGACTAGCTGCTAGATTATCTAGGTGCCTACCTACCTACTACATAATCAGCATTGACGTCACTTCATGCCTTGAACTAATAAATTGTTCAATACTTTCATTAAAAAGTGAGGCTTGATTGGCTTGGCCATAATGGTCCATTATTTTTTATTGCACTTTGGCCTACCTACCATTTTATCTTTGAAAATATCTGTAAATTGTCCCAAAGTGGACATGGATATTGCTTTTCATTTGTTGTTGCAACAAATCGTTGTTGACTGACTGATTGCCTGTCATTTATGACTGACACGAAACGTAAAATCCAAACAACGAGTTACAAAAACATGCATTTTAGAAGCTTTGTTTCTTAGAAGTTTTCAAAATGCATTAAGTATATTTCTTTTATCAACCTATAACAGATCAAACAGGGATCTTGTATGCAAATATGTCAGGCCCAACATAGCCATATTTCTTCATAGATTACATGTTACACAAGAGTAAATCTTTAACCTAGGTAATTTTCCAAAAATAGCGCCCCAGTGTGCCACGGAGTCGTATCTTTCGATGCCGAATCACCTAACGCCAGGGATGAGGTAACGCTCTATAATAGCTTTTAATAATACGCAGTTAGAGACTATAATACCTACTAAATATCTGAAACAAATATTCACATTTTGACGATGACATAAGTATCCGCATCATTCCGAACTAAAAGAAAATTCTTACGTGAAAGAATTTACGCAGTGTGTCATGAAATGTTTGAAATAGAGTGTAATTTTAATAAAATTCAAAATAGTTTTATGTGTTGAAAGTATGTATATGTTAAACAATATAATGAGCGTTGAAACCCAGGTATAAGCTGTAAACAATAAAACAATATCTGTTCTAGAAATATCGAGCTTTTTTTACACGATTCATTCAAGGATTACGTGCAGACGTAATTATAAAATTTCCTCTCTAGTTTAGCTTCCTACTGTGGAACTAATGGGAGGAACTTGTATTTTCTAAGTCATGTTTTATAATTTGCAAGTAATGATAAATCAAAATGTAATTCATTTTGATAGGATTACAAAACACGGTGACAGCAAAAAAATAATTGAGAATTTAAGTCGTCTGCAAGTCAAATCTTTGAAAATGTTACACTGAAACATTTATACATCAAAACACAAGAAACAAAGTCATAAAGAAAAACACGTTCATACAAATAGGTCAACACGTTCTCTCTTATATTAAACGAGTTTAAATCGGGATTTACTCTCATTCAAAATACTCAGTTATTTTCAGAGCCACAATCTAGATCAGCTGATGTTTTCAAGTTTAGCTGTCTCAGATCAAATCAATCAATACAGATTATTGAAGAGCACTGCCGGATGTTCGGCGCTGGGTGTGGCAAAAACGGATCAAATCTTTAAATGTTGAATGCAACATCTGCTGATGGGTTTATAATTCGAGAACAATTCCGAGTTTAGAAAAAAATATTATTTTTGGCTACGGGTTTGAGTGTCAACTTATACCAACCATAGTCATACCAGAGTCGCGGGTAAAGTTCATAATATATTCATAAGTAGTTTTCGAACAACTAACCCATAGTTGTGGTAGGTGAAGAGAAAACAATACCCCTGGACGCATATAAAATGAATTTAATATTAAACAACGTGGGTGAGGCAAATATGCGAACTGCAATTGGCATCAAAACGGCGATGCAACGACCTTCCAAGTTCCAGAAATATAATCGACCGTCCTCTGCTTTCTCCACAATATTAGCGCCATTCCAATATTTGTTTGAGAGAACGAAATAACAAACTGGGATCTCGATGCATGACATAATCGCCACATAGATCCGTGCCAGTGTGCCAAGACACGGCGACCGCTAACTCCGGCGCCGCTTTTCTGGCTCCAAGTCAAGAGGTTATAAGGTGAATGTGAGTAACCGAACGTGTTTTATTGTTACATTTAAAAATACATTTAGAATCGTGTCTTCAATGCTTCGTACTTGCTAACAATTTCTAATTAGGCCGGTATTAACGAGCGGGAGAGGAACTCGCGCAAACTGAGTCTGAAGCTTGAGCACTAAGGTTAAAATATGTTCGTGGAGTAATGAACATGTGTTTGCTTTTGTATTGTTATAAACAGTTGGAGTATGCACCTTGTCTTTCATTGCCGCGTATTTTCAGCCTATTGCCAAAGTGTACAGTGCAACTGTGTATGTTTATTAGCGTTTGATCGGCTCATCCATTACTGTTGCAAATTACTGGCTTTGGCGCTGTGTATCAGTGTTAGATCTACAGGCTTTATGGATGTTTTGAGTTATTAAACGTTGCTTTCATGCCAAAGTATCAGCACCAAACAAATATTGAAAAAGGACTCTGTGTTTGTTAAGTAATCACCTTCTTTGAAAAAACATACACAAATATTTAAATCTCCATGCTATACAAAACTACACTCTGAAAGTTTAACCAAGTCTTTTCATGTCACAAATGTTTAAAATATCATTCCTTTGTTTTAATGCATTTAACAATTTATATGCAACCAAATCTAAATAATATTCAACAACAAAATTTGAAGGACGCATGCATCCAAAACAGGAGCAAGTAAGTTAGGTCAGCGCATGACAATGGTGGCATTTTACTTGCTAATAACACTGACCAGCGTATAATGTAGCCTGTTATCTTGTAACTTGTCGTGTTTGTGTTGTATCTCGATAAAACCTAGCTTCTAAACAATGTACTATAACACGCCGTAAGTGTTAGAGATGGCCTTGTTGATAACACTGTTGCTGCTGTTAGAAGAGGTTTTCTTTTTGTAAAACAAAAGGGAATAGTAACTATAGATAGACATCTTCAAAAACAGAAGATAAAAGTTGCAAAGACATTACAATGACAAATAACTACAGTACCTTAATACGTTTGTGTTGTGTTGGTAAAGACGAGCTCCTGAATAATGAACTATTGAACACACCTTACACAATGTGTAACGTTAAATGCGCAAAACCTCTCGTGGTAACTCAGCCCATGTTACTGAACAATGTTTGTTCTAAAACTTTTGGAGAAAAAAAAATGGTTTTTCATACAAACGGAGAAATTGATCAGGCCCATCAGTATGAAGAACCATTTTTTTTCCCAAAAGTCTTAGCACAAAAATTGTTCAGTAACATGGGCTGAGTTACCTACCCCACGAGAGGTTTTGTGCATTTAGCGTAACACGTTGTATGTGTTCGCAACGGCCTTGCAAATCCTTGTTCTTGCTAAAGATAAGTAAAAGTATATTTTTTAGAGTTAGTATGTCGGGTCATGTTCTACCATCTTATTCTGGGTTCGTTTGGAGGATTACAAATAAACACTTCCCATACTTCCCACAGTTATTTGTTTACAGCTAGGGGTTATATATCGTATCTACCAGAAATGGAAAGACTAAGGCTTTGTTTGAGTATCCTTGCCTTTCTGCGACAAAATTGTGCCAGTGTCTAACTTGCAAGCACACCTTACAAAACGATACACTATTCTGCTTAGAGGCAGGACTAAGAACGGTGGTATGAGCACATATTATTTCAAATTACTGAAGTTCCAAAAACCCTTCAAAAATAATTCTACTGAGAAGATATTTTTAAGTTAGAGAGGCATATATGCACAACGGTGAAGTTATACAATGAATAAATTGTGAGACTGGCATTACTTTTTTCTTTTAAATGTTTCTCTATATTTTGTCGTCATCTCAGTCTATACCTATATAGTAACAACGTTCCTAGACATCTTTTCACTCAGTGCATTCTAATTATGCCCCTACTTTTACACAGTCATTCACATTCGTGCTCAAAACATGACCATATCATGACTACCTACCAGTTTTCACACAGATTTTCAGAGAATGAAAAGATCGTCAAAGAAGAAAACAAATTCAATAACGTTGATCAATGTGTTATGATGATGTGTTGTAACAACGTAATGCGGAACGATCTTCCAGACTGATAAGATAAGATATTGCGGTAGTGTGTTACGAATTTACGTAAGGTCAATCAGTTGCGTCAAAGAATTTATTGATGGTAATGATTAGAGATAATATGATAACGGATGTTATATCGATAACATTTGAATGTAGGTAATATTCTGTACCTACATATGCATAGTCTTCTGTTTCGAAATGTAAAGCTGATTCAGTGTTAAGCTTTTTGGACAAAATGGTGAATCGTCCATCAGTGGCAAAACATGCAGTACGAAATTCGCCTTTACAGCTTCGAAATAAAGACGCCATAAATGTCAAATTGTTACAAAACCATGTGTGGTTGACGGACCACAGTACCTTTTTGTCGTTTCCGAGAGTGTAGGTGTAAGCTTCACACTTTTTGCGTTTCAAAACAAAATAACTCAATGTTTAGGTCGTGTGTTGTTCCAAAGTTTCAGGTTACGTAAAAACAATGGGATTTTTTGTTGAAAACAACGGGTCGTTTAGTACAAAAAGGTTTTTACTCACGTTTCGGTGACGGGCTGGGCGCTGTTGGCGTGTTCGGTGACTTCACAGCCTCGTTCGGGACCACCTCGGCCGCTTTCGTCTCCGCTATAAACAAAAAGATCGCATTACTAATGGTAATGATATTATTCTTCTATAATTGTAACGATGTTTGATAAACCTGTATCGAATTTCTTAAAAAAAAATAATTAAGAATATGTTTTTTAGGAGACAGTCTATTTATAAATCTGAGAATATTTTATGAATTTTAGAATACAATCTATAAGATGAGTAATTGTACTGCTTCCAATTATCAATTTACGTGGGCGGTAAAGCATTCTAAAGTTAAATCACCTAATAAGTGCCTGCCTACGTATGTTTACATTGTCCTTTCATTCTGTAGTATGTAGGTATTATGACTAAGCAATGATGTGCATGAACCAATGCAGTGACCAAACCACATCCTTTAATAACAAAATAAACAATCATCCAATCAGCCTTAAAAGTACAAGGTACCTAAAGCCAAAATATTGCAGATTATATCCCAACAAACACATCAAAAGCGTTTAGTCATATTTATTTAAACAAGAAAGCATCAGAGGGCAAACTCGTAATCGCACAAAGTGTTTGAACAAACGTTGTCACAAAGGACAGCACTATAACGTAAGACGGAGAAGGAAAAATAAAAGCAAATATGAGGATTGAAGACGCGTCTTCAGAAACAATAAATTATTCGAGAGCAGAAGATTGTGCTCACTTTGTTTATATTTGCGTGACAACCCTAAGACTTGTCCCAATATTACACAACACTATTTGAACAAGAAAGGATTTTACCGGAAAATTTGTGTTAGCATTGAAAATGCGAGGAAAAGAAAAGAATCATATTTCCTGATGACTGTTCCAAGAACTAAAACATGAAAGATATTTCTTCTTTGTGAATAAATGGACGATATTATTAACCAACTAGAGACAAAGAGAAATGCATTGTGTGACGTGTCATATAAATGAAAAATTAAAATTCACTTCGGTATTCATGGAAGCTCGAGAATCAATTGTTTCCGAATCGTAAAAGACAGACTTATAGCTTCCAATTAATATCTGCCTCTTGGTGGGTTGTTGAACATCGCCTTAACATATATTTAAAAACAAACATCCGTTATTTAAATGCATGTAGAAAACAACAAAACAGGAAATCGATCACCCAATAATTCGTCCAAATCTCGTCACTACACTACACACATTTCATTCAAATGAATCATATAATGAATTGCACAGTCGACTCGTTAACGTAAATAGCCACCCACATGTTCCGAGAAACAGTAGTCCACTTACCATAATATCGAATCAAGTAAAACAATACGATTAGGAAATGTCATTCGAACAACGAAACAGGAGCTGTTGAAGATTTTACTGACGTAAGAACAACTGAATTGGATTCCGATACATCTAATGAGCACAGCTGGATTAATTTTCGCTACGGTTCCGATAAGTCTAAAATTAGGCACGGCACACTGTTATTTATAAGGGGTGTTGTTGTAATGAAACCACAGCACTTCCCGGCAGTGCGTTGCGATTAGCTGACCACTAACTACAGAGTTTAAACTAAATGCGATGCGCGACGCCTCCGTATAGAATCTGAACCAGGAAATGCATGTGATCGGGGCGTTTGGCACGGAGCTGTGTCCCAACAACCTATTGAAACGATACTTTAAATAAATAATTTTATTTCGATCACAGGTGTGTCCTATTATAAGGTGAATTAAATACCTGAAATCTTGAAGAGGTTAGAAGAAGGGCCTGATCTACACTAGATATTTTCTCTTGAAGTGCTGCTAAATATGACGCTAATCGTTGCATTTCTTACATTCAAAACTAGAGTTACTAAACCAGTTACATATAAATGTAAGAAAATACCTAAAAGTCTCATTCTATTTTTGATATTAGTTTTAAAGTATTTTTTCTCGATTTCAAAAGACTGAAAAACTGTTTTTATAACACCTCTGAAATATGAAGAAGTTATAAAAGATTTTTCATCTAGGGGTGTAAATATGATATTTTATGGAATTTTGTTTTGAGTAAAACAACAAACACGTAAATATTTCATAACACATTTCGTGAAATGCAAGTTGATATGAGAAACCAATAAAATATGAGTTAATTTTCAGTGTAAGAAAGCTTATACCTACATTTATTTTTATGTTAGCGCAGCCAACTTTTATTACTTTCATATATTAATGTAAATATCTGGTTACATATCTGTTACATAAAACCGAGCTAAGCTCGGTTTTGCTCGGTTTTATGTTTTTGGCCCTCATCGGTCATGGCGTTATGGATGGCGCTTCTTAAAACGTGGTTTTTAAAATGTCTTTATCTTGGGAACCGAGCTTTTCTCGAACCTGGGACCTTGATAAATCGATTCCTTGAGCCGAAAAACCCCTAATCTGTAACTTTCATGAAAATCCTTGTAGCCGTTTCCGAGATCCTGATTATATATAAATAAATATACAAGAATTGCTCGTTTAAAGATATTAGATTACGAAGATGATGAGGAATGGAGGAATAAAGAGCAGTTGAGTCCAAGAGGTAACGGGCCCAACTTACGAGTTGCGAGTCATGGGTTCGACCAGACGCATTATTTCAAAACGGTGAACAATAACACATTGAGGATACAGGCATATCCTAGATCCAACAATATGATACTAATATTTTTATGTAGGTAGTTTTTGAATACGGTTAAGAGTGTTGTGCGTCTAAAAAGACATCTTAGGCAAAATTCCCAGGAATAGAAGAATAGCCAATGACGTTAGGAATATTGCTTAAACTGGCCGTTTTAATTCAGATTATCAGATCGCGATTTGATTCTTTGAAAAATTAACCGCCCTAAAATCAATAAATGTTAATAAAGAATGTGGTATTTTTAAACTTGTGCGTATCCATTAGTAATAGTATCTTATAATAAATATTCGCGCCTAGAAGTAAATTATTTTTATAAAGGTCCATACACACAGTCATTATTATATCAGGACCGTATCCAGGACGTGACAGGGTCGTATCCGGGACGTCATGGGCCCGTGACTAGAAACAGGGCCCGCTCTCCATCGTCACTGCACCCGTACCCAGACGCATGTGAACGAGTTCAAAATAAATATAAAATATACACTCTGATATATTTTGACCCCCTAATGGACTATGGTTCAAGTGCCGGGCTCGGCCCTAACATGACGTGTTTAAAGTTACAATTTAAAAATGCCTGAAAACCCCTATTTAAAAAATTAAGACAAGTATTCTACCTTTAGTTACAATTTTTTTGAGGCTTCAACTTTTTGGAGCTTAATGCGACCAAAAAAAAAACTTTCTTACAATAAAATCATTATGTTTATGAGGAAAAAGATTTTTTCGAGTTTTGATCATTTCAGGAGGTTCTATTGATAAAAGCTTTTTATATTAACGAGTTTATAATACATAATTAATACTAGTATTAAGAATATTTCGATGAATAGTAAAACAAATAGGTACTGAAGAAAGCTGTTACTTACAAAAAGTAATTACAGTCACCGAAACACTACGAGTATACCAACAAATAATATTAGTTGTCGATAATTTTCGTTTGTAAGAAATATTGTGTCTTTATTACTAGAACAAGCTTTTTTTATTTTACTTCGCTCACGTTAATTTAGAATTTGTCCATCAATGTGGATCTTTCATGTGGCGCCATCTATTATCGTGCTTTTTTTAGAGTGGTAAAATCATCCAATGCTGAACTCAGGGCAGGGCAGGAGGGACTGTCAGACTTGTGCCGACTAAAATTCACTGTATCCTTCATTAGTCCTTTACGTTCCAGGGTCACGGTAATGATATAAGTCCCGCGACCCCAGTAGCTAACGGCGCATCTATTATCATGTTTTTTTAGCGTGCTAAAATCATCCAATGCTGAACTCAGGGCAGGGCAGGAGGGACTGTCAGAATTGTGCCGACTAAAATCCACTGTATCCTTCATTAGCCCTTTACGTTCCAGGGTCACGGTAATGATGTAAGTCTCATTATCATGTTAACGATAGTTTTGTATTTCTCGGGAACAGTAATGTTTTTCGGAATAAAAAGTACCCTCAGTCCATCTCTGTTCACTTGATAACCAATGCAATATTTCAGGACGTCGTAGGTTCAGTGATTAGGGCGTGAAAAGGTAACAAACAAACTTACTTTTGCACTTTTATGTTAGTTAGAATAAGATGATGAACCTTTTATTACAAATCCAAAGGCTCGTCTTTAAAAGATTCTCCAAAGCTCCAATCAATGCCGGTTCTCTTTTGACGAAGAATTTCAGCACTGTTCAATAGGTAATTGTTTATACCCAATAAATATTTCTTAATCATTAATTTCTTCAATTGACTTTTCAATTAAGACTCGTTTTGATTCTTTTTATATGGGTACTGAAGAATTTTAAACTAATTGCTATCTTAGGTAAAAGAATTACGTTGATTTATAATCTTAGCTTGATTAAATACCCAATCAAAGTGATTTAATTAAAATCTCGTTAGCTGATAGTTAACCAGGCATGCTGAAAGTTGCTCAATTAGCGCTAAAAATAATGTGAAGTAGGTACTGACCCAAAAGCCAATTAAATTCAGTACATTTTGTGTACTACTATTAATTTTATCTCACCGCGGTTATGAAACTTGTGTAATTCATAAACCATAGTTATAGCAACCCACAGCTGCCATTACGCACGAAGCCGCAAAAGCTTTTAATTAAAACAACAAATAATAAACAGAACTTACTTATACAAAACTCCGATTACATGTATTCAAACGTCATTGCAAAAACATGCGCGAAAAGGAATCACAACACTGGAGCGATAGGCAATAGATTATAGAACACGAGGAGTTCTAGGTTCAAATTACCGCGGGTCAAAATAGACCTAATATGGCGACGGTCTAGTAGACCACGCTGGCCTACGGAGGCCAGAGGGCAACTGTGACAGGGCGCGCACTCACAATGGACACTTTCTGTATGTAAATCACAATAAAATACCAGCTTTGTGCTCTGATTGCGACACGCTAAACTAAACACCGAACGTCATCTATGGTACAGTTGGTTTTTATAAGCGAATATTGACTCTATTTGGTGCATGATACGGTCACAGGTTTGCATTGACGACAGGAATAAGGGGGAATCAAAAACGTACGACAGAAAGGTAGAGGGAATTTGTAATGAGGGATTGGACGAATGTGCAGAGTAGTTACAAAATTGGACAAATTGCAACAGGTAACTAGGTGAAGCCACAGGAGAAAGAGACAAAGTTCTATTCAAACGTAGAACAGGATAAAATAGTTTTTATACAGAAGAAAAACTTAAAAGAAAATAATACTACTAAAGACACAGACGTAAATACAGACGTGAAAGATGAATCGAAAATAAAGCTGCAAACAAAACAAACACAGTAATGCAACCCATAGCTAAACATAACACAGGAAAACTAGATCCAAACGAACCTATATCACCTATTTCCAACATCAATGAACAATACACTAGGGATATATGTATCAGGTTCTGAGCATAAACGCAGCTTACAGCATGTAACCGATACTTAACAAAAGCGATAGCATCAAATGCAAGACTATAGGAGCCGCGCTAACTGAGCGTTCGCGTAGCTAAAGAGCCCTTTTGGATTTTACAACATACGACACGGTAACTGCAGCGATATTTTAGGAACTATGTAGTTAGCTTAAATTAGATTTGACAGAACCGGACCTAAAATTTACATCCCATCCGTAATTGCTGAAGAGTTTAATGGAGGCGTAGATAATTAATAGCCGTACACCCACCATTGAGTTTCATTTATTCAGTATTTGGTATTGATTCGATTGCAAATAAAACCAGACTCCGTAATAGAGTAGGTACAGCAACAAAGTTAAGTAATTCTAATAACAGTGACATAAAACCCAAGTTTTATGAGAAGATTTTGTAGCATCCTATTACCATACGATCTCACAGTGATTCCCAATTCCGTTTAGTTGGCAACACGATCATTGTAAGGATCATGTTTAGCAATGAACATTTAGCAAGCATCATTACAATGGTCAACGTTCCTCGTATCGCTATCGTGTCGTATCACATAAAGGCGATCGTCCACAAACCGAATGCACAATTCCGTGCGTGTTCGCAGTGATTGACATACAATATATTGTTCGATGGCAAGGTGTGGTGGATTGTCAGCCTAATTGTGCGAGACCAAAGTTTAGTTAGGACCATCCATCACTTTGATACATGTCTGGCCTATTCAACGCCAACCAAAAACTGGGACACGGAAACGCGAAATAATTTGTCATTGTATACTTGTTTATTAATTGTTTGCGGTCTGTGCTCGTCTACGATTATGTCAGTTTGATTGATATAAATAATGGCGTAAAGAGTTTTTTTCATATTTAAAAAATGAAGTTGATTTTTTTGTTACCCTCTTTTAGGAAAGGGAGGCAGATATTAAAATACATAATTCCATATCGAATTAGATCATTAAGAAGCATTATAAGACCACTAAAGCAAGTTACTATCGATAAAGGGCCCAGGAATGGGACAAAAATAATAATTATAGGACAGTAGACATAAGTCTAAATTAGTAATTAGAAAATCCCATGAAAGAAGCCGGTAGCACAAAACTATAAATAAACTGACTACTCTTATTGCAAAAACAAATACCTTTAAGGGTGGTCTTAACTTGTAAGACAACCTAGTTTCCCAATGCAAGTTGTACAAAGGCTTCGTACAAAATGACAAACAATTTATACAATAATACTAACATATAAATTGTACTAATATCATCAATGAAACCAAGCACCTCATCGGTTCTCGTTTATCCGTACTAAAATACCAGGAAAGTCGTAATAAAATCATACTTTGATCACTAATCCATGGTGATTGTGACGACATTCCCTTGAGAGGCATTTGTTTATAAGTTTTAGGGCATTGTAGGGCCACTATGAACTTATTTGTGAAATAGTTATTCTAAGAATCATTTTTGCAGAGAGAAATAAAGGCTGCGAGCAGGTTTTGACCCTTTTTTTTGCGTAGTATAATTATTACTTGAGTCTTAGGCTGAAGAAACAAGCGTACTTTTTGGGTCGTGAGTCCGCAATCATACTCATTTTTTCGTTATGAAAACAAATGAATGTGATTGGTGGATTTTTTGATGCTGGCATCTCGCATGTCAACCTAAAAGAGGTTGTGAGCTGCTTAACCGGACTTTACTGTGGTTGCCAAAGATGACTCTAAGGCCTCTAGCCAGGGGGTCGTGAGTCGCAGAATTTCGGTAGCTTTTATAGTCGCTTTTGCGTCGCGGAAGACTTTTTCTACGAAAGCAACCGAAATTCTGCGACTCACGACTCAAAAATTACGGTCGTTGGCGTCACCCTTATCGATCTCGCTCAGTACGGAGAGGTAAAAGTAAAATAACAGCAGTAAAATAAAAAAAGCAGGGCAGTATTTCCCACTGAAACCTTTCAAAAAGCTCTCTAATATTTGATTATTGGCTGAAAGGCTACCAGAATGCGTTTTAGCTGGAATACGGAAACGGAACTCGTGCAAAATAATATAATTTGCCTTGCCTTTTCCCGAATATATTAGGGTTCGTTTACAGAGTAGCCGGACATAGCTGAATACTTAGATGGTTTTATTTTTAACACGCAGGATTAATAAAACAGAAAAAATAGGAGACGATAGACACCAGAGAGCTAATTAAAAAGTAAATCATGTTTTATTTTTTTATTTAATTTCATGATAAAATATTTAAAATGTAATAAATAAGTATAAAAAACATGAATAAAGAAATCATTCCGTGAATTAATGTTGTTGTAAAAAAATTGAAAACGTGAAATAACAAGTTGACCAAATTAATAACAAACAAATGAAATTCTGATGATAAACAATCGTCGCACAAAAAGGCAAATACGTGCTTATTTATTTTGCTGAAGATATATTCTCACGACAAAATGCAAATCATTAATTAAGTTAATGGATCTAATCAATTAATTAGGACAAATTAAGAAAAACGTGTTGTCCCTGTTAATAAAAACACGTAATTTTATTACGTCAGTTTCAGGCTGTATTTTAATGAAACTGTTTTTTTTTTGTTATTTTGTTACGTTTTTATCCACTTTTCCTGTTGTTGGATTACCTAGTCATAGACAACGGAAAGGCCTAATTTAAAAAGCTAAGGTTTTTGTAACGTGTGTGTGTAACCGTTGTCCTGTAAGGCTAGAAATGAGTTTGATGATTAGTTGACACATTCATTTTGGAAAGAGTAAAAATAATACACTTAATTTTTTGCCACTTTCGAAAATGTTTGTTTGCTGAAAGTGCAGGGCAGAAAGCATGCCAGGGGGGTATTACAACGTCTTAAACCAGGCTTGTTCCAGTGAGTGAACAAGATGGCACTAGACGACTTGTATAGCTCTGTCACTTTCACTCGCCGGAAAGGTTTTAAGACGTTGTAATGGGGCCCAGGCCATAGTAATGCTTAGCACACTATAATTTATCACTTAACAAATGTCTAGCCTTACAGGACAATTAATACCCGAAGGGTTCACGAGCTCTTAGACTTTAACCTCCTCCAAGGAATGGCAAAAAGGAAAACTTGGATCTCCCACGATCTACTTTCATTTAACTAAACAAGTTTAAAAGTAACAAAGACTTGATACACCCTATTTAATTTGAAACTAGTTGAACAACAGGTACTGAACTAAAATTACCCTACTATGCGTATAGTTTGCAAAGCTCCTATAGACTTACAAATCATTTAACAAAGCCAATTGAGGGGCAATAAAATAGAGTACATATTACAGATTGTAAACATTCAATGTACTACATTCTAGTACCAATTACATCATGACAATTCATTCGACGTGGGAAGGCGCGTCCGCGGTGTCCTTTCGATAGCTTTCATCCAGTTTCCACTACCAACATAGCCTGACCTACACAAAACAACCACACTAATCTATCTATTACCTCAGTAGAGCTCTCGATAAAATGGTTACATTTATTTGCGCGGGAAAAATCTTGAATAGCATAGTTATGCAAGCGTTGTAAATGTACGGTACCATTGGACCATGTCGAGTCCGTTCGGCCAATCAAAAGAGCGGAAATATGGGTATCACAGTAACGCAATGCGTGGCCGCACCCTTATGTGAGGATCAACGAAAATGTATTGTATTCCATCCGGTGGTTACATAAAGTTTACGGGTATTATTATTTTCGTAATATAGTTGTATATCAACTGATGAAATTGTGTGTTGTGTATAGGCAATGGGCCAGAAACCTGTCACAGCGCACACCGGAGAGAATTTAAAACTCAATTCGTAATTGCTTTCAAGCACCATACGTCCTGAAGTATTCAGCGCTGAAAGCGCTCGAACTTCGAATCGGCGTAAATGCAAACATGTGTAAATAAATCTATTTCTGTTGCTAAATATATCGCTGTGTCTGTATGTATATGAAACCCGGAACGAAAACACAGTCTCATTCAAGAAACTCGACTAGTCAAGTTAATCAGAAATTACTGCAGAACAATAAATAGAGTAGCAATTTTCCCTTTATCTTCAAAACCTTGACCTGAACATGATAAGAGACTTACATTCCCTAGGAAATAGTCTAGGCTAGATAAGATAGCATCCGCCATCTTTGAATGTCATAATGTAGAGTATAGTTAGAATGGAGTGTTAATGTATGCGTAAGCGGTGCTCAGGTCGACAATAGGAAATAAGCCATCATGGCGTGACAAGACAATCATATTTAATTATTTAATATTGTTTGGTGACTATGATTTTAATTTTATTTTGAGGAAGTTCTGTCTCCATTACGACACAGAACTGTTAGCTTTTAAAATACCTTTTTATACCTAAGATTGTCTGGATGATGTCGCTATTAGCGATAAGATAGCCGTATTACCCTTAAGATTAACCATTAGCGGTACTTGTGTGGTGTGCAATAAAGTTAACATACCTAGAGTCAGTGAAAAAAGCACTTATTGTTTACCTAGCATTACAGATGAATAAATGTCATGCTCTATGATTACTCCATCCTTTCATACTCTTTGCCACCAACACAACACAAATAGGCAGGCACTAGGTATCTACAATTAATACGAGCCACATGGGCCACATGCTACCATACACGCGATGTAAACAGAGAAATTTGTTTTGCATTATATGGGCCACTGAAACAAACTTCCTGCATAACGTTTTATTAAGGACTGCTCAGGAATGTTATGTTTTATGAAACGAAACACGTTACGTATTCCATAATATGAAACTATGGAGCACACGGATAACATAAGAGGAAAATATAATAAGCATTCGTAGATCTTTGACAGTCATTGCGGGTATTCAAAGATAGCCTTAGCCATACCCTTAGCACGAATTTTCAGTATTTGAGACGTAAACTGGAACTTTGACAATTTCAAATTGACAATTTTCAAGAAAAAAAATAGTTCTTTCTTCGCACACCAAAGGCGCTGTTCCATTTTTTCATACAAGAAACCCTGTAAATACCGGAAGACGTGGGTTGTGATTAGATCTAACGATATAAATTGCCTGGTCTACAGATTTTTGAATCAGAGATCATGATACAAGTAAAAACAAAACTAGCTGCACAAGAAAGCAAGATATTTTCAATTGAGTACATACTAACAAAACCAAACTAGCTCCATAAGAAAGCAAGATATTTTCAATTGAGAAAATTCCTGCAAAATTACTGTTGTTGGTGCAATAATGTCAATGTAAAACAGACCTAAGACCAATAATAACTGTTTGGCAAAGCTACAAAATGTAACTATGCGTTGCCTATTTCGGGAAAACGTACATACTTACAGGCACAGCCGTAACGGGTCAAATGGCCTAGAATGGCCGGGACTGGCCAGGACTGGCCGGGATTGTCCGTAACAAACCATGTGCATTTCTATGCAACATAGTGTGAGTGCGTTGACCCCATACAAATAAATAGCGGGCAATACCAATGCGTGTTTCCGATCATTCACGGAAACGTTACATTGTATATTCTTGGCAATATTTATAAAATGATTGAAATCGTGGATTGGTAGCTTAATAGTAGTGGCGTTATTGTTTTAAAAGTTTACTTTATCTACTAAACTTTTGACCTGAGTCTAAAAAGGCTACATGAGCCATATTGTAATATGCTTTGCTAAAAAATTCGTAAATAGAATATTATATTGTACCTACTGCTCAAGTAATCGAGTAGATAACATAATAGGTAAAGAACAATTTTTCATCAATGCTATTAGCAACATTAATAAAGAGGCATTTTGAGATCCCCAATTGTATGAACGTGGATAAGGAAAATGGATACATTTTGTTTTTGGTAAACCCAAGCTGAAATTATAAATGCTTTGAATAAAATCACAACACGCATTCTAGTTTATGTCTACCATGCGACGAAAACATGAGTTCATTACTGTTTTTTTAGTTTATTTGGCAAAGATTCAGTAGCTGTTTTGATGTTTTCTGACTTTAGTGGAACTGTTTTTTTTTTATTACATTGTCGTTTAATTTTTTTAACGCTATTTTCATGACTATTTTTTTATTGTAGAATCTGTAACGGAGTGTTACGTTTCATTACAGGTGAAAGCTCGTGGTGAGTGAGCCTTAATCGTTAATGCAGATTTTTAAAATAATTCTGTTTGTAAAAAAGAGAGTGAATTACAAACAAGAAAAAAAGTATTCTATTCAGTTTTTCTATCTATCTGCCCTATTTAGAATCATCCCATAGCAAGAAATAAACAACCTAAATTGATTTACTTTAATTGAATAACTTTGGAATAAAAGGTTTCCGACATAGCCTTCACTTTAAGGCTTACACGATTCAATTTAGCTCCTTCAAAGACAATTCATTACCCGACCTGATGTAACATTAATAGATTTAGGTATATCTGTTGATTTACGGGAATTTATACGTAGTAAACAGTATTCGTTCTATATGTTCAATGAAATGGATAGGAATTAGTGAACTATGTCTACTACGCGACGAAATGTACAAGGAAGGTTTGATAACGCCATATTGTGGTTGGCATGGACCTACAAAACGACCTTGTAGTTTTGTAGGATCATGCCAACCCATGAGTTTTAGTAATATAAAAGTACTGCATCATCATCTGCCTAGCCTTTTTCCCAACTATATTGGGGTCGGCTTCCAGTCAAACGCAGATGCAGCTGAACATCAGTATTTTACTTAAAGCGACTGCCTATCAGACAGTACTAGGCTAACATGAGTTCATCTAAACAACTGTTGTGCTGTGACGTTTCTGTTCGTGATAAACTCAAAAACTACTGCACCGATTTTCATGCCGTTTCACCATTGGGAAGAGTGGTTTTCGGGGAAGGTTTTGGTATATAAATTGATCCCGAACCCGAGCGTAGCTGGGGTGGGTCGCTAGTAATATAATAGATAGTTACCAGCTTATAAGTAGAGTTGTGAACTTGTAATATGCTGCATTAAGGGTGCTTGTACACGGCGCATGTAACCCGCGCAAGTGCCTCAACATGCTCAAGCTACATGCGCCGTGTACAAGCACCCCGCAGGTAACTTGATCAAAAGCTTGCGCATGTTACTCGCGCGGATAACCCGCATCTTTACTTGCGCGGGTTACATGCGCCGTGTTCAAGCACCCTAAGTGAAATGATTCAAAAACTTAAACTGTTTTCAAAAACCAAAACAATGCATTCACAACACTACATAGACTCCATCTGCCGTTGTTATTTTCGCCGAATAGCCACAACAATTTGAGCCAAAACAAATCGTGTCTTTGCCAAAATCAGCTGTTGGACTGAAACATAGATATTTAAAAACGGCTTCATGTGAACGTAGATCTATCTAGGTCAAACTACGTGAACTATTTCTGTGAATTACGAAGCATTACTACTCGTAATGTCAATGTTTTCAGGACTGTTGAACTGTCCTCTTTTACTTTACAGTATTTACAGCGTTTCTTGTATGGAAAAATGGAACAGCGCCTCTGGTGAGCGAAACAGGAACTAATTTTTTCCTTAAAAATTGTCAATTTGAAATTGTCAAAGTTCCAGTTTACTTTGCGTCTCAAATACTGAATATTCGTGCTAAGGGTACTGTTCAAGTTTTGAAAAGCAAAGGTAAGCTAATGACGTGTTGCCGTATCAGTAGATCATAAACGCTGGAAATAAGTAAGCCACCTCGGTCCATCTTGACCCATATAGTATTCTTAGTCTGTAACCTGTCGACATCCGAATTCGCTCGAAGAGGATAATGAGGAAATGTCGAAAGGCTTATACTTAGATGTCCAATCAGAAGCAGCTGTCAAAGAAAACTAATCGGAATTGAGATTGAGATGTAATATGAATTTGTATTATGTTATTATTCTTATAAAGATAATTATGGCCTATTCTACCTTTGTAATTTTACTGAAACTGGAACAGGTAGTAATTTCGTCATTTACAGAAGTGTATTGAAAGTTTTCTTATTAATTACGAACAAAACTGGAAGTCTATACCGCTGTAGTCGATCATAACGATTTGTAACGAATTGCTACAGTTGCTTTCGGAATTTGACCCTTAACATTACAGAAATATAATTTAAATTGTGTTTCTTTGACGCATTGCCATAGAACTTTTTTCAGAGCTAAAGATAGGCTTTTCATTTAGTTAAAACTACAGGCTGCAAAAGCTAAAGTATGAGATGCTCTGTTTCAAATTAAGACTCTTTTTTTCCGTTAAGTCTCCAGTTTCGAGATAAGACTCCTCGGAGGGTATTACAACGTCTTAAAAACAGGCTTGTTCCAGTGAGTGAACGAGATGGCGCTAGACGACTTGTATAGCTCTGTCACTTTTACTCGCCAGAACAAGTTTGGTTTTAAGACGTTGTAATACACCCTGTGTTCCCAGTTATGGCTTCACTTCCTTACCTAATATAACCGTTAACCTCCAAAACTTGTATCTAATACCGCACCACACAGTTTGGTGAACCCTCTCATTAAACTCGATTGTTTAGAACAAACTCTTCGCGTGGTTTATGATCATCGCTGTATTATACCCTATCTGCTTGTAATTGTAACGTTTAAACGGGAAACATTTAGTAAGGGAGTGCTTGTATATGCGTATACTAGCTCTCCTCATCTGCGGGGATTTCGTTTTCATCTTTAATTTTCGATAACCCTTATAGGGTTTGAATTTATAAAAACAATCGAAGTTTCAAATAAATCACATGATACTCGTATTTTAATAAATTTTAGAACAATCTTATTTTTAACCACCTTGCGGAAGCAGACGAATTTCCTTAATCAATCAGTTCTGAGTGTACTCTTATAAGGTCACCTAAGGAACGGTTGTACAAAGTTTCGTGCTTTAAAACCCAGTGGTTTCAGCTCTGAGTTGATCGATCAGGCAGTCAGTTTCTTCTTGAATATACAATCTGTACTTACAGAGGTTAGTTGAGTATTACGAGAACCATAAAAAAGATCATAAGCAGAATGTGTTGCATATGGCACCCGTTTTCAAAGGTCAGAAAAATCATCAGATCAGTAATTTTGCCTCGCGGATTTTTTTATGGGGGCTACCCCTCAACTTATCACAAATGGGTGCACTTTCTGAAAGCCAGAATCAACAGTGGCGACCATCACAACGCTTAGACTATGAAGCTAGACGTGTCCTGGAGAATGAATTTAACTTGGACTGTCAGACTCTTACTGACTCAAAAGTCACCCTGTTCCTTCATATACCATTTGCGTTGTAGGGCCGCGGCCGTAGTGTCCTTTTTACCACAGACAGACAGTCTCGCGACACCGGTAGTAAACATCAAACTTTCAGTTTCAGCCAAAATAAGCGGAAGTTTTGGCCCAAGCCGAGGGTTTCTAATAAGCCTTGAAATTGAAGGAGCCGTTACGAATACGCAATGAAAGAGGGAACGTGCGGGAATGTTAAAAAAAGTATTTATGTTTTTGAGGTTTCACAAGTTTTTTTTTTAAAAATATTTTTTGTGTGTTTGCGTATTTTCCTTTATGCCTCTACTTTTATACTATTACTTAGAATACGCTATCTTGGACGTAGAGTCAGCCCGATTCTCAATACAATTCAATACCTGCACCGAATATTAATGTCCATACAACAGTGCAATTTTATGAAACATGGTCTCCATGGAATACCATCTTTATGTTACACATATAAACACTTATTTATCAAAGCCCCATCAAGCTCGTCTAAATAATACCATCACACTAAAGTTTCATGCAAAGCAATTTGAGCTTTATGTAGCGTTTAATCAAGTACCAACGTCGTTTGAAACAATAAAGCTGATTGGCTGGGGTATCATGTATCGTTTGATTAGTATTACAGTTTAATCAGAGTGTCAATAAGGTATTTGACCTCAGGGTAAATTGACACTTGTGTGTTTGTTCGGTAAAGGTAAAATTGTTTGCAAAGGTTTTGTGAAATACCTTTAAAGGGACGGAGTTTTGAGAAATTTTTCGATTCGTTTACAAACCGCGTTTAGGTAAGTAGGTACTTCGTTTAGTGGTTATAGGACTGCCTAAGTAAGTACATTAACTCTAATTGAAACAATGTTTACAAACCGTTCCTTTTGTAAAAAGAAAAATTATTCAACGAAAGTAGCTCTGTCTGTTTTTTTTTAAATTGTTTCGCGCCTTAGTTATGGCGGACGAATTTGGATAATATTTTAGTCTCACTCAAATCTGAGATAGAACAATATTTTACCCCAATAGTAGGTACACTCCTATAGAATAATATTCAAAATCGATCGATCATAAAATTACAAAAGAAAATTGTTTGTGAAGTGTGTTTGGACGAGGATTTGAAGATTTATTTCAAATCCAATAATTTAATTTCTGTTTCGAACAATAAAATCGTTAAAATCGAAATCACTCAAATCAAACACTTTTTTTTCTTTTTTTTAACCTGGAAAAATCATCAAATGAGTCCTCCCACCCCGGGCAGGGCGGGAGGGACGGTCAGACTTGTGTGGACTGTCAGACTTGCACTGTAAAATCCACGGCGTCCTTCAATTAAAGAGCAATTTATGTTCCGGGGTCACGGTGATGAATAAGCCCTACGAACCCGGCAGAAAGCAGAAGTGAACAACGACTCTTACATCAACGAGGAATCTCGGTTTGACGTTCACAGTTTTTTTAGGCAAGTGTTCCTTTCTTATGGTAAGACGGTTAAAGAATATCATCGCAAAAATCAACGGGAAAAGCCGTTAGTTTAGTCCGGCGCTTAAAGAAGTTATTTGACAATCAATCTTAAATAACGTTCCAATTTAAAATTCAAAAGAATTAGAATAATAATTAATGGGTAAGTAATATATGATATAACTACAAAATCTCTAAAACTTACAAGAGATAACAACTGAACATATAATTTTATTTGATATAACGATCTGTTAATATAATAAACGATTGACATAATTCTATAATGACTAATTTCTATAAGCATAACAATCAATGAATATAAAATCGTTTTGTATACCGCTCAAAAGACATAAAACTTATTTGGTCTAATTTTTTTTTTCTTCCTGGCGTGTATTCTAACACTGATGTACCTAGTAATAGTACCACCTGCCGTGAATATTCGACGGAGCCCCGCTTCGCGGGGCTCCTATTTCTTCGTACAGGGTTTAAAGTACCTAACCTAACACGAAGGGGATGGCGGGGTCTTTCAGACCCCGCCATCCCCTTCGAACCTAACCTGTCCGTGTCGGGGTGCCCTAAGTCCCGAGCTCGCTTCGCTCGCTTTTGCATCCTAGGTCAAATAACTGATTACTACCAGTTATGCTGGCAAAACGGAGCCCCGCTTCGCGGGGCTCCTATTTCTGGGTGCAAGGTTTAAAGTAACCTAACACGAAGGGGATGGCGGGGTCTTTCAGACCCCGCCATCCCCTTCGAACCTAACCTGTCCGTGTCGGGGTGTCCCAAGTCACGAGCTCGCTTCGCTCGCTCTTGGATACTACATTTTTCTAATAACAAAAGCAATCGTGAAGGCGAACAATCAAAGTTCAAAGGATAAGCCAAAGTCATCAAAGAAAATAGTTTAAACGGTAAATTATACCTTTCAAACGTTATATGTAATGATTTTCGCTTAATTAAACGTTATATCAAATAAAATTATATGAAATGAGTTTTAGAGTAACACAAACATTATATGTAGAGAAATTATATCAACCGTTGGTATAACTCACGTTGATTATATCATGTGAACGTTATTGAAATGAAAATATATCAAATAACTTTATATGAAATGAGACGCACCCATAATTAATCGATCTTTGGTCTCTACACGACCTCTGTCTAGATAAAACTACTAAAATGTGACCTAGATTTGTTTTCATCCCAGGCGAATATATGACCCTTTTACTTGTGAAAAAACCGGCCAAGTGCGTGTCGGGCCACGCACAGTGTAGGGTTCCGTAGTTGCCCATCAAAATACTTTAACGAAACTGATTCGCTGAATTTAATTTTAAAAAGAAGAATTTTCAAAATCGGTCCAGGAGTCTTTGAGAAATCGGGGAAAATACATAAGAAAAAAGATTACAACGAATTTAGAACCTCCTCCTTTTTTTGAATTTAGTTAAAAATAGTTGACGATAAAAACCTACCTATCCCCAAAAAACATACCTATAAAAGCTGTAAAAATAAAGTTGACAAACTTACATTTGCAGTTGACTCCGATACATTTTGTTTCAGAAAATATGATATCAAGTACATTTTATAAGTTGGTCGACTTTTACTCGTAAAGTTGTAAAGCCTACTTAGTCATGATAATTTTCTTTTAAACTTCGTTATATATACTACTATTATGAATTTTTTCACACCCCCAAACATAACCGTTTAGCTGGTAGAGGGGGGGGACACTCGAATCGAGCAAAATTTAGCACTTTAAAGCTTAATATTTCACAAACGAATTTTTTTATCAAAAAATTGTTAATGGAAACCATCATTATTTTTTAAAGATCTATTTAATGATATCCCACACTAAGGGGTACGCGAGAAAAAAAAAATCCTCACTTTACGTGTAAGTACTGGAGGTACCCTAAAAAAAAATATTTTACGAGATTTTATTTTACCACTTTTTTGGCACAACAAATCCATATATTTACACCAAATTACAGCTCTCTAGTACTGTGCGTCTCTGAGCTAAACTGCGGACAGACGGACGGACGGACGGACGGACGGACGGACGGACGGACGGACGGACGGACGGACGGACGGACGGACATGGCGAAACTATAAGGGTTCCTTGTTGACTACGGAACCCTAAAAATGGAAAACCTAAACCATGATAGCAGAGCCGGCAGTGTACTAAAACGTAAATTTTATCGGATGTATGTAGGTCACAGTAAAACCTGTAGCGCCAAGTTATTTCAAAATGTTCCTACTTTGTATTACTTAGCTGTTAAACAAGATAATTAATAGAGTGCCTAGAAGAAGGCAATTTATTTATCAGGCTAAAAAAAGTTATAATAGGTAATCTTGAAAATTTGCTCAGCTGGTAAAGTGTTTGGATGTACAAAGTGGGTAATCTATTTCTTCTTATTTTATTAAAACGACTCTCGGAATTATTAAAAGCGATGAGATGGGCTACAATTAAATTAAGTTATAGTTTGAATTTATCTGGTGTTTTTTCGAAATGAGAACTTTTAAAGAACTAATCTAAGTTGTTTGAAAGTCGGGAGGTAACTCGAAAACAAACTTAAAAAAAAAAAAATACCTGCGAATACCTGCGAATACCTTACATTAGATTTGCATTCCACAAACGTAAACTATCTATTGCATAAAATATTATAAGGCGAGCGTCAAGTTTGGTACTAACCCTTAACCACCGAAGGAGCAGCAACTTTCTTCGGCTTCTTATTAATCTTAATATTACAAGTCAACTTCTCAATCGCTTTCAGTATCTTAATGCTGACTTTGTTAATCGTTCTAAGCTTCGGATCGGTGAACTTCGTTCGTGTTCCATCGCCGACTGTTTTCTCTTTACCCGAGTCTGCACTTTCGTCCGATTCAGTTGCTGAGGTGTCCGATACGGGGTGAAATATATACGGGCTGCCCGTAAAACAGGGCGAGTTCATTTTGTCTTGAAATTCACTGGGTTTAGGAAGGACACACGAGTCTTAGCATGTTAGATTTTTAATAAGCTGCTTTCAAACGACTATTCACTGCGGAGTCTAGAAGAACGTTGTGCTAAGTCGGCGACGAAACTGTTCAAAGTTTATGATGTTCTATCCAGGAGGGCAGTAGACCGTGACACCGCTCCTTAGGACAAGCCTCTCGGACCTTGGCCCGACTTATTACGATGTTGTAATTAATCAGAATTAGGCCCCATATGACTGTTCAATGGCAAATAGCATGGAAACGTCTCGTAATCAGACTGAGACTGAGGTAATCGACTGTAAATGGGTGAATTGAGTTTACTTGGGCTATGTTTTTTTTCTGGCAATTGTTTTATTCGTATTTAAGACTATACGATATTCTGAGCTACAGTTCCTACCTAGTTTTCATCAAACTAAGTATAAAAGGTTTTGGAAGGAGCTCTAAAGCTTTTGATTCTTCAAGTTAAATTAGATATCTAGAGACCTACTTAATCGATTTTATTTCAGTGGTCCAGATACCTATTTTGTTACCAGTATCATTGATTTAATTATAAAGGTACAAAGCCATATGTAAAATATTGCGATAAAGTAAGTACATCATGATTACTTATATCAAATTACGGGCAACAATATAAATAACGAAATAAAAATAAATCAAAAACGTCATACTAAATGAAAACATTCAGATATAATCCTTAAATAAATTAATGTCGGGACTTTGAGAAGAACTATTAAATACCATTAAATACCTAATTTGGTTCGTATCTGATATCAAAGTCAATTAATATAACCGTGCTACCTATTAAGTTTCCTCGAAGGAAGCCCAATTTCCGCTACAAAGGAAACATTCATAAAAACTAACTACTGAGGCAAGAGATAATCGTTTGAATGACAAAAAATAGGTCAAATGTCTATATCCGTCTCACTGCTCAAGAACTTTTATACAAATGATGGGTCCTTAAAAATAGAAACACTAAGCGCCTACAGAAAAATAATAGCAACACACGCAAGCGGGAAAACACGTTGCTTTAACATTTCTGTAAGGATCATTTCCAATAAAATGTTTACGGACGTTTTTAATATCTGCATCAATTTTTCATCACGATTACCGTGTTTAAATATTTCCTTTTGTTTTTTAATTATTTCTTCGCATTAAGAACCTTTCTACCAGAACGTGATCAGCTTATGAAAAGATTTTTAATTAGGTAAGTATCTTCTTACTTAATAAATATTCTTCACTTAATTACTCTCAGTGTTTTAAGCTTCCTTGACCTTGCTTGATATATTTTTAAGACTATTGTTTATTAGATACGTTTTCTTTTTATTACTATCTGCTATCTAAGTAAGTACTAAAACCTTTTACAAATGAAAAAGAATTGATAGAAATCTAGTATTCTTGAGACGTCACGTAAATACTCGTAGACGTGCATTATGACAGATTTTCACAGAAGTAAAAAGTATTTTTAGCTTTACCACTTTACGGAACTTCTCTTGTATCATAATTGCGTTTGCCAAAATTAAAACTCACATTACACACACACCTACGACATGCCTACGACCTACAGCGCAGCAGTACCCTTATCACGAGTTTTCACTATTTTACTTTACAGCGCCTTTCAGTATTGACATCGTTTCTTGAATGGAAAAATGGAACAGCGCCCTCTGATGTGCGAAGAAATATTTTTTTTCCTTCAAAGTCAATTTGAAAATGTCAAAGTTCCAGTTTACGTCGGAATAACTAGTGGCCTACCATGAACTCGCTACACGACTTGTATAGCTCTGTCTCTTTCCCACAGCCTAAACTGGATCGCGTTAAGAGCTCGTAGTAAGGCCTCTGAAAACTTATGATAAGGCCTCAGTTACTTTAATTGCCCAGCCACAACGTCAACAGGGCCGTCAAAATTATCAAAGACAGCACATATTTTATATTTTTTACTTGATAATAATTATCATCAAATGAGTCCTCTCACCCAGGGCAGGGCAAGAGGGACTGTCAGACTTGTACTGACTAAAATCCGAGGTGTCCTTCAACAGCCCTTTACTTTCTGGGTTCACAATAACCCGGCAAGAGAGTCTCATCCGTAAAAAGTAAATCTAATTTAGAAGTAACAACTATCCGTACTTTAAAATCGAAATAAAGCGCAAGATATCGGTCCCACGATGTACGACCGGTTGACATCTTAAAACTATGTTTACTGTCCGTAAAACAGTTGAGTCGAACAACTTAACGTGTTCTTAGAAACACTAGTCGTATAAACGAAGGCATAAAACACACATCAGACCAAGAAGTATTCACATAGCTTATGAAGAATGTAGAGATATTATTGATTACAGCAGTTTTCAGTCGGAAAAACGTGTATCTTACAAGCTATTGACTGATTGCCTGCCGGGGTCGCGGGATTATTTCCTTATCGTGACCCCGGAACAGAAAGGGCTATTGAAGGACACCGTGGATTTTAGTCAGTAGAAGTCTGACAGTCCCTCCCGTCAGGCAATCATCAAATGAGTCCTGGGAGGACTCATTTGATGATTTTACCACGCTAAAAAAAAAAAAAGAATTTGACTGATTGACTGGCCTGTTGGTCTAATGGTGAGTGAACTGTTTGTGTGATGAGCACGATCATTTGTTCTGTGACTGGGTGTAATTTATCTATTAATATGTATGTATTTCAAAATATATTTAAGTATGTTTATCAGTTGTCTATAGTACCCATAACACAAGCTCTGCTTAGCTTGGGACTAGATGGCGTTGTGTGATAGTTGTGGAATATTATTATTTACTTTTACTTGTCCGTTGTCTATCTGTAATCAAATCTTGTAGTTTAAAGTCACACTTCCAGGTTTGAAATTGAGCTGATATTTTTTTTAATGAGCAATGGGTTTTCTCTTGACCTTAGTTCTAGATCAGGAGTGACTAAGACAAGGTCGACGATGGAGCGAGATTACCCAGAAGAAGCCTGTTAACTCTAACTTTGAAGAGATTAGGGTTGTAAGCGTTCGGAAACACAGACGTATATGAATATTGTGTTACAATGCAATGGCAGTTATACAGGCCCTATAGCCAAACGGCAAGAGAACAACGTTAAAAACGTTGCTCAGGAGTTAGCAATAGATTTGAAACTTAATATCCAGGTCTGGCGTTTTTTTAAGCGGACAAAACGAAAAAAGAACACACGATTTTTAAAATATTTTACGCAGAGAAATTTCTGGCTACCTAAATGAGAACTTCTGGTTGCAACCGTGACAGCAAGACTCACTAGTTGACTTTACAACATTTCTAGTAATATTTAAATACTAAGTAATTAGTAGAGATAACAGGGACTTAGTATTTATTACTAGAAATGTTGTAAAGTCAACTAGTGAGTCTTGCTGTCACGGTTGCAACCGTAGTTCCGTAGTAAGTTCTCGTACAGGTACATTTCTCTGCATGTTTTAACTTTCACGTAAATTCTACTAAACGGATTTGGATAATAATTTGAGAATTTGGTACTTCAATTGAACAGATAGGATAGTTTTTATCCCGATTTTAGGGAAAATTTTCGAGTTGTTGCGGGCGAAACGGTTGACAACAGTCACACACTATCGGCCAGGCAAAACCCAACAAGGTTCGCAATGACCTACAAGAAAGGGATAAACCAATAATTCGAGACTCGACTGCTCTCGTACAATGAATGGTCATCCATTCAAGGTCCAACCTCAGGATAAACCTATCCTACTTACCAACGACCTTATCATAATTCACTATAAAACCTCTTTTACACAAAAATGTCTGAGATGGAATTTTTCCGTTTATTTATCCGAGTTCGGGACATGACAAAAAATCATACAAATTAAGCTTAGTTCCAGAATATACGAGCTTGTCTAAAGGTCTAAAAAGGACACGTTATCAGAATCATTGTAGTATTGAATACGCAGTGGGTCTCGGACGTCAGTACAGAGGGAGGAAATGCTGGCGTGACCACCTATAGACGCGTTCATGATTATTGAGAATTGGCAGGAGAAATCCACACAAAGAGAAGAGTGTAAAGTTTTGCGGCAGACCTTTTCCCAGTTTTACTTGACAGTTTAAAAAAAACGAAGACTGTTTCTTTTTGACAGGCCTGTTGGTCTAGTGGTTAGTTATACTGACAGCAGTCAGGGTCACTCATGCCTGAGGTTGTGGGTTCGATTCCCACCCAGGACAAATGTTTGTGTGATAAGCACGATCATTTGTTCTGTGTCTGGGTGTAATTTATCTATAATATGTATGTATTTAGAAATATACGAGTATAAGTATGCTTATCAGTTGTCTAGTACCCATAACACAAGCTCTGCTTAGCTTGGGACTAGATGGAGTTGTGTGATAGTTGTGGAATAATATTATTATTATTATTGCTAGAGAGAGAGCAATGGGCTGAGGTCATAAGAATGACATAACCTATTTCACTCAGGAGCAATGCAGCTTTTTTTAAATGGTGCCTGTTTGGTGGTGGTATTTTTTATATCGATCCAGTAGTTTTTGAGTTTACTCAATGCAAACATATAAACTGACATACACAAACGCCCAGACCCGAAACGACTACTTGTAGATCATACAAATAATTGATCCATGCGGGAATCGAACCCGCGACCCACAGCAGTCCAATGGCTCAGTCAGCGCTAACCGTGCCGTCATTAAACAACTAATTCGTATAATGATTTAGCTAAAGTGGCCTCTTTAGACCCCCTAGGAATAGCAATACCTAAACCCTTATTACCTACGCTAGGGATGAAGTAAAATAATTTTCTTGGTCTAGCTCCATTGAATTTATTGTACCTAGTTATTTTACGTAATACGAGTATATCACATTAAATCGCCCTAATTTTACCTAACCTGATTTTCATGAATATAAGGGTCAATACTCACCAAGACGCGAAAGAAAGAAGTCTTTTAAAAAATGTGTAAAGTGTAATACCTCGTATAATCAAGTCAAGTTAGCTGAAGAGCTACGTGCTTTTTAACCGACTTCAAAAAAAGAGGAGGTTCTCAATTCGGCCGGTATGTTTTTTTTTTGCGATAGTGCTTGAAGAATGCTGAAAATTTTCTCAAACTTCGTCAATTATCCTAAACACAGAATTGGTGACTAGGCTGATAAAAAAGAGTAACGAATGAAACCAAACGTATTTAAAGTTGTGATTTTTGTGGACCCAAATAAGTCCTCGAGGCATTTTGAAACCTTTACACTTTTAAAATTGATAATTTTAGAGAGGAAAATCAATCAGACAGATCATTTAGTTGAGATTCACGCCTAATTTCCTACAATACATTTTTCAAATTGCAACTTGTGGCGTCCGTGTGACAGGCTGGTAAACAAATAAGTATGTGTATTTCACACAGGCGCTATAAGTTGCTATTAGTTATTACAAGCTACTATGCAATCAATATTACTGCACTGAAGTTTGCATTTGGGAACATACCTTCAAAATTCAACTCAATAAACTTCAGTTCGAATCGAAATAAGCCACTCTAACAATCCGCGCAAATCCAACTGTTTTCATGGACTCTGAGAGTACAGTGTGCTATGCTTTAACATTATTATTTTCTACTTCGGATTGTTCTTTTTATTGAACTATTAATATAGATGGTAACGCGAATATAGTCAGTAATTCGAAAATTATAAACAAAACTGTTTCTACATGAAACGTGTGTGATTTTTCGGCTAAAACATACCTAAGTGAAACACCGAAAAAAAAACTTATTGCATTTGTTTGAAAATGCGGTGGAAAAGTCGACATAACCAGAAAAAAAACTTCTTCCTATGTTTGTCACTGTTATTTGTAACATAAGGGACAAACTTTTAAGATTTTTTGCAGTGTAAGATTTTGTTTCGGTTGAAGTTTTCACTTCATACTAGCACGGAATTAATATGTCCAACATTAATGTATGAATCTAAAACACTAACCTGATCTGCTTCCTTCGAACGCTGACTCATAAGGCCTCGTTGTAGCACTGTAGCTCCTTTCATCTTGATTGAACGTACTGTAATAGTCACTTTGTTCCTGTATCGGAGTAACTCGCTCATTCCTCAGTGATTGATGAGACAATGAACCAATGTTCTTAGTGCGAGGAACCTCACAACCGTTCATATTACTCTTGTTTATTGAACGTGGTTCAGTTTTAAAACTACGTTCACCACTATCCACTGCATCGTCACATCCATTCAGCACTATCTTCTTTATAGTCTTCACTTCTTCAACTTCACTTATCTTGTGTTCAGAGATCGTCGAGCGTTTTGTAATTTCCTCTTTCGAATGGAAATTACTGTCGCTGATGGAGCTCGACATAGTCTTACTATCATATTCACATTTTCCATTCAATTTGCCATCAGGTCGCAAGTATTTTTCAAAAGGGTCACTATTTCTTTTCGATTCAAAGGGATTCTTAGTGCTAGTTTGTGCGTTGTGAGGAAGACTTTGATTCTGGAAATGATCTAGATTATTTCTATGGGAGAAGTCAGATTTATCGTTGGCAGTGGTTGTCGGTGTATAAGTATGATATCCATTACTATTTTCGTTGTGATAAGAATATGGAAGACTGCTAGGCCCAGAGTCGTATGTTTGCGTAAAAAATGTGGGAGATTTCAAGTCTGAGCTGTACTCAATAGTCGACGGATTGTCTCTGAATTTGTTTCTATCTAAGCTGGAGAGCGACGCTCTGCCGTTTGGTACCGGTAGTTTAGACGCACTTGAATAATTCGAAGGTAAAGTAGTAAAAAATGGATTCGTTGGATGAAATCTTAGAGGTTCTTCGTTCTGTGCCACTGACTTCACCAGCGGAGTCGAGTTGAGGGCTGCTGGTAGAGAATTTAAGGAAGCCCTTATAGACGATGGTGATGGCCGATTTTGCGGTGATTGAGGCGGCCTGATGGTAGCGTACACAGGCGCCTGAGGAATAGCTCTGCCTCCTTGCACGTCAGCCATTATCTGCCCTGAAATATCAATAAAACAGGTTACAGTTCGCAAAGTAAATAAAACAAATCTAACTACAAAACTAGAAACGAACATCGCGGCGTAAAGTTCAGCCTGTCAATACATTTAAACGAAGTTGTGTCACTCGAGATTGAACCTAGCTGCGCGAACTTAAAGTTGAGTTAGTGATGTAGTGGCTTTCAACATTTCCTGGCAAACTGAGGAGCGATAAAGTCCCGGCTTCGCAATGGGGCTCTGCATATGCAGACGTGCGATAAAGTAATACATGTCTACTACACAAAAGGAATATTCCAGACTCGGAGAAGTATTCCACCTTCCTTGATTTATACGCAAGCTCATATTTTGTCTACATAACAAGTTGCATTGCTTAAGTTTGCGTGCATATGGTATTTGTCTATCTTATGTTTGGATTATTAGCATATGAGGATGGTATGATAATCATACGGTTAATGGAATAAATGTGAGATATTTCTGTTGTTTTGGTGCCTTAGGAATGCTGAATTTTGCGTTTTATGTGATGTGAATATGCGGAAACACGTGCAACCACTTTGCCGAACCGTTATGAATGAGAATGAGTGGAAACAGTCTACAGATACATATGTTGACAAACGTATAAATTGGGGCTGCTTACAATGTGCTTCAGAATAAATTAACGCGTTGGAAAATGACGTCTATCTCCTGATTAGTGCCTAGTTTGAACATTGATCTATCGTCACGCCTTTTGTTTTGTATTTTATCGTGGTAGGTAGCTGTTTTGAGCCATGAGAACCCATGGCATGGTTCATGATCGAGTGGCGAGTCACCCATTGCTCGCCGTCCGAACGCCCATGCCTACAGTGGCCAGACATTGCCTCGCGACGTCCGTCCGTTGCCCTGAACGTCTCCCACGGCGGCTAGGCCGTGAGGTGAAGGCTGTCCTTTCCCTGACGCGTTCTGCCTCCTCCTTCGCTAGTATAACTGCTTTTCATAAGGAGGTGACTGCTGCCTATTCTATCCTCACAACTCGGATTGTCTCCTTCAAGCTGTCCGGCCGGCCCGAACAGACGTGACTGCTTGGTAAAATGTATGAAACAGCAGATTGTTTTTACGTTGTATTTGTATCTACTTCAATACGCTTTTGACATTGTTAAACAATAACAAAAATATGTGACTAAAATCACAGATAAATACCAAATGCTAAACAGTTGCCTCTTCATTCATGCTAAACACATTTACGTAGTAAATAATAGTACCGCTATGAATACATAAACAAAATGGCGTTTAAAATACAAATCGATAGTGAACGGTGAAATACGCAAATATGGTAAAGTTTTCCCATCGGCTTGCGATATCGCTAGATTATCCAGGCGAAGCTATAAGCCAGTGTTTTTCAACCTTTTTCATGGCAAGGCCCCTTTGGTATGAAAAAATATTTCGTGATTCATTACCCGTTGCTTTTCATGTATTTTATTTTTTGACAAATTAATATTCAGTCCAACATAGATATTCATTTTCATAAAAATATATATTATGTCCTATAGTTAACATTTTTCCTTATAAATCTTTTTAAACTTTGGTTTCATAAGCCTATAATGTTCCCACTGCTGGGACACAGGCCTCCTCTCTGTGAGAGGGATAGAGCCATAATCCACTACGCAGCAGTGCGGGTTAGTACATGTCACATGTTTTACGTTTTTTGGTTCTAAGACATTCCGGTTTCCTCACGATGTTTTCCTTCACCGTTTTGAGAGCAGTGGTGTTGAAATAAATTACACAAAGTAATGCGCCTGGTGGGGTTCGAACTCACGACCTACGACTCGTAAGTCGGGACCGATACCACTGGGCCACCACTCCAGTCACACCGCTCCACTGCTCATTGCTATACAACGTGTTTGTGTAGAATAGGCATGGATATATGAAATTATAAATAGGCATGGATATAGGCATGGATATAGGCATGGATATAGGCATGGATATAGGCATGGATATAGGCATGGATATATGAAATAGGCATGGAACAAAAAGAGATAATACTCACGAATACTCGTCGAACTTTGGCGAATTGAGCTTTAAATTTATCTTGGCGTTCAGGCGTGGCCTAGGATTTAAAGGATAATAATTTAAAGGATTTAAAGGAAAACAAAAAGCGCTTTGAGTGATATGATACGAGTATACAAACGTAGACACAAACCGTCTTATCACAAAAAATTAAACACCCGTTGATTGTTGAACACTTGTCTAAAAAAATTGACAACGTCAAAACGACTTAAGTATAATATCTCCTTGATATAAGGGTCGTTATGCAGTTACACTTTTTTAGACAAACGTTTAACAGTTGTTTATCTTTTTGTGGTAAGCGTTTTAGTTTCCGACACGGCACACTATCACAGCTTAGGTAACCGTAGTTCAAGAATATGTGTATGTATAATTGGAAGCAACTAAACACAAAAAATGGTTACGTATGCGCAGGGAGTGGATGACTTCATACTGATTCTATAAAAAAAAAAAACATCGGTAGATAATAGTTTCCACTATGACTGCTTTCTGATGTTTTCAAGTAATAGGTAGCATTATGCCAACTTTTAGATTTTCATTAGATCATAATATCAGGCCTATAATAATCGCATATTGCAAAGATAACTTCTTATCTAAAAGCAGTGAACGAAGAAAACATAAAAGACATTCATTTTTAATAGCATACGTGGGGTGTTGCTGAAGACAAAATAAGAAGATTTTTAACTTACAATTTTCTTGAAAACCTTGTTAGTGACCTGTACCGCTTTGTCGCGATTCTCTTTCCTTAGCTATTGGATTTGAGAAACAAGAGATGAGTATCGAAACTTAGTATCATCTATTACACTTACTACAATACACAGTTGAAATACTGCTGGGACACAGGCCACAATCCACCACGCGGGCCCAGTACGGGTTGGTGGATGTCACATGTCTTCGAATTTGATGGGTTTAAGACATGCCGGTTTCTTCACGATGTTTTCCTTTACCGTTTTGAGAGCAGTGGTGATGAAGTAATTTACACAAAGTAATGCGCCTGGCGGGGTTCGAACCCATGACCTAAAACTCGTAAGCCGGGACCGATACCACTGGGTCACCACTGCTGTCATACAACATAATATAACATGTATAGGATAGTTTTATCCCGATTTTTTTGTTTACGTGGGATAATTTTCGAGTTGCAGTGGGTGAAGTTGCCGGGAAGCTTTTGCATGAAAGAGTAACAAACATGCATCCATCCAAACAAACTTTCGCGTTTATAACATTACTAAGGGCCTATGAACACCACGTTTTTTAAACGCGCCCTCGACCAACGGGCGCGTTTTTATCAAACAGAGCAGTTTGTTGACTTGTCGCTTGTATCGCTCGCGTCAAACGCGCGGCACCGACGCGACTGTATTGATGCGAACGCGCGGCAGCGGCGTGTCTGTATCGCTTCAAACGCGCGTCGACGTCGCGCTTTCAAACAGAGCAGTTTGTATCGCGTCAAACGCGCGGCACCGCGCACCGGCGCGTTGTATCTATACAAACGCGATGGTGCCGCGCGTTTGTCATTTAAAAGGTGTGCAAAGGTCTAGAGACTGCGTCTGAATTGCGTGTGTATCGCGTCTGTATTGCTAGAAACGCACGTCAACGGCGCATTTAAAAAATATGGTGTGCATAGGCTCTAAAACTTGTGTTAGGAAGCAGGATGCTTGTTCTAAGAAATAACCGATACTGAAAAAGGTAAAAACTCACCAAAATCTTTAACTGTATACAGAGTTTCTTTAAAATCGAGCCAATAAACTGTACAATGAGAAGTAGAGGCCTATTGAATTGATCAAGTGGCACAATTTTGGCTCGAAATTTAAAGAGATAATGTATTGAATATCTTCTCAACATTATGAGGACATGTTTTTGATACAGACGATATTTTTTTTTCTTTCAATAGTTAATATATTTCTTTTCTTTCAATGGTTCTGATAGTTCAGTAACCGTGGTTCCAATCTAAAATCGAAATACGGGCTTGAAATTCACATAATAGGTCACTTCATCATCATGACCAGCCTATAAATGTTCCCACTGCTGGGACACAGGCTTTGGTCATGGGTCACTTGAAATACGTATCTTTCGCAGCTGAATCACTATAAAAATATGAATGGCGCCTAAATGACATGATATACAAAGTGACTCGGGCGCTTTGCCTGGGCCACTGTACAGTGTACACATAAAATGTATGGCACTTTGAGACTTGATCAATATACAGTCTCTAGAACGCTACCTACAGCCAAAATATACAGAGCGCCCAAAGCGCGAACAGTGACAATGTTTGAGTGGAAAGAAGCAATTATACAGCGTCCAAGTCGCGCGTGATGAGCTTTTCATTTCAAAAAAGGGTAAGTAAATAATGAAAATTCTGATTATACATACTTTAACTCGTTTTCAGTACGTCTTGTTATCTATTATTTCATTGGTATTCGAAGTGAATAAGTGAATCAAGATTTAGAGGACTTTTTAAGGTAATGACGAAGCAGACGTAACGTACTTATCTAAATAATATACGTTCGTCTTATTCATTTACTTATTAATTCATATTTGTATAATTATCTTTAATTTACTGCATTTTTTGTGTTTCAATTTTTTTGTTTACTTATTTACAGTCGGATTTTATCACACATATTTATACATTTTTATACGATAAACATTAAACGGAATGACAAGCTTTTGACTTTGGCAGTATGTTTTTTTTATTTGACTTATTGTAATATTTATCTCGCTGTTTATTTTATGAAAAACCTTTTTTCTCTGTTATGACCAGAGCCATCTTTTCTTTTGGGTACTTTTTGTATTATCTTGTATATTTGTCTTTATAAATTATCCATCTTAGGTTATTTTTGTATGAACTTAGCGCCCCCTGGTTGTGACCAGGGGGTGCTAAGTTTATACAAAAATAGAATTAAAAAAAACGAATCCCATGAGAGTTCTAAAATATTCGAGCTCGAGTTTTTATCCTATGATTTTCTGCAGAACTGTAGGTATGTAATTTTTTTGTATGAATATAAAAAGAAAACCAAACTTGAGTTGCTTGGTTCATCTTGACATTTTTGGGCTCCATAGTCCTAGAAGGCCCAAAGTGTCTCAAATGGGTGAAAAACGGTGGTGTCCCCTTAGACATGCGAAAAGTGGTAAAGAGAAATCCCTCGATAGATCTTCAGGATTCTATTATGATTATCATGGAGGGAAGTATACTAAGGGGTTTCCAAATCGGTCCAGAAATCTTTGAGTAATCGGATAACACACGCAAAAGACAAACTTGAGAATTTTCGCATTATTAGAAATTGTAACTTTAATGCAAGCTAAACTAGAAAGTGATTGCACTCTTCAAGCAAGCAGAGAAAATTGACAAAGGAAAAACTGTAGTGATAGTGTTCCTTTGATATTGTTTCTTTCCATATTTTTCCATGAAAGCGACCTAAAGTCGTTTTTATGTTCGCACAGCACTTTAAGTGACACAGCGATCGTTAATTCAACTGCAATTGAACATTCATAGTATTAAATAAATCACTGATCTATAAATTATACATTTACTCGTAACACCTTTTTTAAACCATGGCCCACAATAAGCTTTTTTCCTGTGTCGTGGATGCGTGTACAAAAATTTCAACTCACTTTATACAAACACCAAACACCCAGACCCGAAACAACTATTTGTAGATCATACAAGTATTTCTTCCGTGCGGGGATCCAACCCACTTTTTTTTTTAGCGTGGTATAATCATCAAATGAGTCCTCCCACCCCGGGCAGGGCGGGAGGGACTGTCAGACTTCTACAGTCTAAAATCCACGGTGTCCTTCAATAGCCTTTATGTTCCGGGGTCACGGTAAGGAAATAATCCCGCGACCCCGGCAGGCTTTGGCCCTCTGAGAGGGGGGCCCCGTCATTATGCTAACGCTCTTTGAGACGCGCGTTGGACACAACGCGCCGTCGACTCGGGCATGGTCCATGGTCGGGCAGCGAGTTGCTCTGTACTCGCTGCCCGCATGCCAATCCAACCCACTTAGCGCGCAGCAGTATTCCCTATTCTTTTTCTATATAATTTTGGGTATTACTTAATTCTAGTCAAAGGCACTTTGTAAAAAACTAGTTTTAACTCGGGAAGACGACTTTTAACTGTACCATAACCATTCTAACAAAAACTAAGGCTCATCTCAAGTGACACAAGTTGAATGGGCTAAACACTCATAAGAGCTGTCGATCTACAACGTATTCAAAGAGACAGAAAATAAAGAGAACAAGCAATCTATCAACAGTTCCGTGAAAAGGACGTTTGCCAAAAAATACTTTAAACTACTAGGATGAACTCATCTAATTCTGTGACTTGCCTGATTATATTACTACCAGCATCATTAATAAAGTTCAAATGCGTCAGTAAAGTTTGGGGAGGCTGAGTGTTCGATATAATGACAACTAACCGTTAGTTGTTCAGGTATTTCAAGAATCTCATTTCACTCGTAAAGCCCCACGATAGTGCTCAAACCAAATATCACAGAACTAGGCGAGTCACAGAATCCGATGAGTTTGCTATACTATAACAGTAACTATAGGCACTAGTTACAAACTATGTTCTTTTACAAAGATAATAACAACTCATCATCATCATCATCAACAGCCTATAATGTTCCCACTGCTGGGACACAGGCCTCCGCTCTGTGAGAGGGAGTGGGCCATAGTCCACCACGCGGGCCCACTGCGGATTTGATGGATGTCACATGTTTAAACCTATTTTCAGTAGCTTTTTTAAGAGCTTTTTGGCATGACTTCAAAATATGGCGTTATCAAACCTTTCTCATAAATTTTGTCGCCTAATACCTACGCAAATATTGTGAGTAAGTACCAACTAAGTAGTGACAAATTCACAACTTACTTTTCAACTCGGAGCCTTTGCCAATTGATCTTCTTCGCGGCGACACCTCCCTGTCTCTGGTGACAAGAAAACTTAGATTAAAACTTGTGAATAAGGTAAAAACTTGAACAAATAATGTAACTTAGTATAACTTTTCAGGTTTCCTAGAAATGCTGTGTCAAGAATACGGAAAAGCGACAAACATTAGTTAGTTAATATTCTTTAGTGAAGTACTATTATGTATCAAAAACAACCACAAAAAACCGGCCAAGTTCTATAGTGAATCAAAATGAACTAACTAAACTGATTTTAATTTTAAAAAGAATCATTTTTCGGTCCATGAGTGAGAAATCGGGGAAAATACATAAGGAAAAAGATTACAACGAATTTAGTTAAAAATAGTTGACGATAAAAACCAACCTATCCCCAAAAACATACCTATAAAAGCTGTAAAAATAAAGTTAAAACTTCGGTAGATTCAAATTTAAAAAATAATCTTCATCATTTCTATAATTTATTATCTATCTTATAAATAAAAATCAATGCCACTTTTCGTTGTAATTTTATAACTCAAGAACGGGCTCACCTGGCGAAATATCCACTAACTAAAAAGAGTAAAATAACCTACAAAACTTTTCTTTCGGAAGTCGGTGGTTTTATATTAATTTCATTGTCTCTTTTGCCACCGACTTCCGAAAGAAAAGCTTTTTAGTTTAAATATTCAACCAAAATTCTTGTCAAATACATCATTTTCTTACATAATGTGCATTAGAATTTTGTAATCTAGCACCAAATGTTTATTAGGCTTTGTTCGAACTATTTAGTAGATCGTTCATGTGAAGTTTTGGAATCTGTAAAACTAATCGGGTAGAGAACCGCTACGACTTTATTTCGTAGCTCGTAGCAATGTGCTACGTTGACAATTTTAACGAAGGCACTCAATTTTTTACTTAACTTATTTAGGTCACAACTCAGCTTTAATACATACTTTTTTGGTTTTATTAGTTTTAAGTTTTAATGCCAATAAACACAACTTGCTTTCTTTCTTCCTTTTCTCCAATTATTATTTAACACACTTCATGTCATTGTACAATAATTTTATTTTATCGAAACATCGATAACAACAAAAAACACTATCCAACTGGTCTATATGTATATAAAAACTCAGCTTTAATCTTATTATAATCAATTTGCTTTCTTTCTTCCTTTTCTCCAATTTATTATTTAACCCACTTCATGTCATTGTACAATAATTTTATTTTACCGACATATCGGCAACGTCAAAAACACCGTCTAACTGGTCAAAACATAAACTTATCATCGTCCTTTCAACAAATCTGAATAATTATAACCAGTGTATGTTTTCCAAATAGAGAAGTTCTGTTTTACTGACACAGTGCATACAAAACTAAACCTATCATGCCCTCAGAGATTAGAAGTACAGACTTCTGTCGTGCCGACTTCGAGTCCATTTTGCAAGTCTGTATGAGACACGAACGTAAGAGGACCAATTTATGTCATGACTAATCTACAGATGACCCACTGTTCGATTCTCGTGTGAAACGCCGAACAGTGATCGGATTAAAACTAGAGTGCAGAATCTAACCCTTCTGAGAACTGAAGTTGTCGATGGAAATGCAGCGCGTTTGCAGTGAAAGCTTAAATATTAGGTTATGTTTCCTTTTTAGGATTGGCCGTCGTTTCTGTAAAGACCGTTGCAAAGGATTAACATAAGCCTGTCAACTAGTTAGTGGTGCACCGAAATATCAAAGCTCTTGAATTAACCCTATTGAAACTTTTAGATAAACAGTGTGAAAACTGTTTGAAATCGTGGCATTAACTTTTACTTTGGATTAGTAAAAAAAAAAAACAATCGAAACATCGTGTACTTATTTCAACAATAAACGCATGTTTCCTAAATTCTAAACGATAGTATAGCTTGATGTAGCTAAGAACTTGTCTGTACATTTTTATTAAAAAAATTAAGCTTTGTGACTCGGACTACTGCTTAACTTTTGTGTATTTATAATTCAAAAGTGCTTCTGAACGTCTGAAAAGATTACCTTTGATACAATTTTTATATAACTGACCATTTTTAGAATTTTATCGCGAATTCGTACATATTATGTCCCTTCTAAAGGCCTTCACCAACAGATCGCGATCCGTTCCGGTGATCCGATCTGTCGATGAGATCTGATCGTATGCGATCTCTAAACTGGAAATGGATGTATCCATATATGCTTTGCTATATTATCATTTGTTTATTTTCATCAATGTTATCCTTATTTATATATACATTTTAGCTCGCTTATACTAGGTAATTGCCTATAGATTTTTATTCCATAATTCTAAACTGACTTTGACATTCGGACACTCACCATAATGTTCATTTGAAAAGCAGCGTCGGGCATCAGTTTGTCCGACATTATGCTGAATGGGCCTATTTGGCACAGCCGTGAGTCACACAGTATAATAATTATTCATTCAAGTTCGGCTTAGTTATAATATTTATTTATTTTCAAAAATTGTTTAGTTTTAAGTTCTTTTTCTTTGTTTCTTGTTTACTGTGTGCACTTGTGGCGTGTGCCAATAAACGTTTTTCCTTTCTTTCTTTTTTCTTTCTTTCTCTCTACCGGCGTCAGATCGCATCGCATTCTGCCTTTATAGCGATCGCATAAGATCAGATCGGATCGCCGCCGGAACGGATTGCGCTCTGTGGGTCTTAATGAGGCAATTTAAAGTTCCTGGTCAAACTGATATTATGAATGTTAGAGTTTGATAACGGTTTAGCCACTTACTCGTTCAATCCAAGTCTCAGTACGGGGCCAGCAGACCGAAGCATGGCGTGAGCGTCCGCATTGCTCATGCTCTTGGTCGGCCGGCCGTTAATGGAGGATATCACATCACCCTCCCGGATGCCACTCAATGACGCTTTTCGTCCTGGATTCACCTGGAAAGAGGGGAAAGCAAAGATACAGTTAATTCAGCCATATTACAAAAACCAAATAAACCTTTCGGGATATCTTCAATAGGATATCGAGAACTCAAACCAAAAAGTATTACGGAAGATTTATCTCCTGACATTTTCCTAAGTGCATTGACATGATCACGCTTGATGCATGCCAGTTCCAACCGGTCTTAGTCGAAATCTATGGGAGGGGCTAGTGTTCAGCAGAAGACGTCCTACGGCTAATATGAAGAAGTGCATTGAAGAATACACTATTGATGCTCATTGCCCAGATTTTAACTTACAACATCGTGCATGAGAGGCAATGTGTTAACGTCAATGCCACCACGAATTTCTCTATAGAATGATTAAATGACGTTGAATTGATTTTCCTACGTCTGATATGAAGAAGTGCACTGAAGAAGAGACTATTGATGCTCATGGCCCAGGTTTTAACTTACAACATCGTGCATGAGAGGCAAGGTGTTAACGTCAATGCCATCACGAATTTCTCTCGGCCATCATCGGCCATGATGTTGAATTGGTTAATATTAAAGTCATATTATCTATAAGTGATGCAAACTCTAAAAAGACTTTCTGCATAATATTGTGCGTATTATATCTGTACCCAACGGTATCACCCGCTTCTCGACTTCTTTTGGATCGTAGCGTGATGGATCCAATACAAAATTATTTTTCCAATTTGAACGAAAAGTAGTTCCTGAGATGAGAGGTATTCCAGGAAGGGCACCCACTGAAATGGCACCTCAACGAATGGCTCCTAGCATGTTCAATCAAACATCCTCTTTAGCTTTATAATATTAATCATTTAGATTATGTGCCGGAAGTGGGTCAATCTCCGAGAGGCTCAAAATTAATGTCCTCGGCAATTTCTCGAGAACGTGTGTATATATATTTTTTTTAAGTGCTAGTCTTAAAAGCTAAATAATCAACAAAAATGGCGCTTTAAATCATCATCGTAAAAAGTCAATAAAAAAAAAGATATTAAAAAAAAACCACACAAAATTGCCATTTTTTCATGTGTCGCCACGGCACACGCGGGCTATATTTTGATGATAAAAAAAAATTTTGACTTTATTTAGCTATTTTATGTTGATGGCCGTAATTATACATAATCAATCTACATATTCTTGAAAACATGGGCAATACTCGCTAAGTAAATAAAGAGAAAACTCAGGGTCAAAAAATGTGCGTCATTGTCCTGCGCTATGTTTGTTTTCAATATTAAGTAGATTAAGAGACAGGAGGGAGGGAAACTGGTGGCTGTGCGAACAGACCTCCCCGCACCACAGCCGGGCGACAAGCTTTGCTGAAGATACAGGCGCTCGTTTTTAGCAGATATGACTTTGAAATTCGTTCTCCTCAAAATGTTCACTTCAACGTCATTTACATTTTCATTTATTAATCCGTCAAATATTTTTTTAATATATTCATTTAGCAAAAAAGTATGAAGGTTTTGTGTACTTACACAATTATGAAACGTTTTTTGAAATAGCATGTGCGCAAAACAGGTTTAACCAAGTTTTTTTCCGATTTATCATTTTTCTCAACATCATTGTCCTGGATTTGTACTGCCAGGATAATGACGCACATTGAGAAGAATGACATTATGGACATAAGCTAATGACTCACGTTGAGAAGAATGACGTTTTTATTTTCCTTATTAATTTTAACTCTTATTTTGGACATTAATATTACCTTTAAATTATAATTTAATTATTTTGGTGGTTTTTCTTTGCTCCCGCAATGAGACCCTCAGAGAAAACGAGGTTCAGATCCCCTGTTAAGAAGTTACAAATTATGTATCCTTTAGTACTTTGCTAAGATGATAACTTTATGAATAGCTGCTTGTTTCTGTATTATATATACGTATGTGTATGTCTGCATCTAATTTATCACAATATCTATGTATGCTTTTGGCTACTAAGTATTCCTGTTGCTCCTATTACTACCGGTATGACTTCTGTAGGTGTTTTCCATAATCGTGTTATTTTTGTTTTTAGTAAGTGGTATTTACTCAATTTGTCTAACTCTTTAGGAACTATGTGATAATCTGATGGTATTGTTAGGTGTATTTATCTAAATACTTTACTTTATCTAAATACTTCCGTGATTATATGTTTGTTTTAGTTCACGATATTTAGACACTGTTCCAAGCGCCATGATTGCGGGTTTAAATCAAAATCTGTGTACCCTCTTTCTTTGAAAAAAGAGGGTAGACAGATTTGTCTGCTCCTAACAATTTATTTTCATCCACCCGCAATCTCCAGTTAACCCGCGATCATGGCGCTTGCAACAGCGTCGAAATATCGGGAACTCAAACAAACATAATTATAATCACGGAAGATATATCGTAAGTGACATTTTAAAATAAACTAACAAAGAGAATCAAAAAATTTATCTACATCACTGTCAACGGGATAAGTGCCCAGAACGCTGGCAGCATTGCCTTCATTGCGACGTTGGATGGCAATGCTAATTCTTTGACCAAGAAATAGGCCAGCCCTCTGGTCACACGCGAAGAATCGACTATACGTTTTGCAAGTTCTTTAAAAACTCCAAACGGCTCAAATACATAGCTGCCAGTCAAGCCATTGTATTTAGGTATGCTGTTTGAGGTTTTCAGCACTTGCAGCAGCCGCACCAGCATAGCACGCCGTACCAAGACGAAGGGATGGCGCAAGGGTTTCGACACATGTTGCCCAGCTTCCATAGCATTATAGTCATATCATTTAGTCTCTTCCTATGGTCAGAGTCAAGAGCACGACGTATAATGTCATTTAAGCTGGCGTGCCGTGCTAACCGACCCGCACTCTTGCTGCCCGATACAGTCGACTGCTTCGCCACATTGACAGCGATGTGGAGCCCCGTAAGCAGCGCCCAAACGCAGGCATGTAGCGATCCGGAGTAGTGTCACTCAGCATGGTACCTTTGTTGAATGACGATAGTGCCTGAAGCCATAGACCCGATTCCCATTCGCCCACAGCCAGCAGGCCAGCACGCTCTACAGAATTGGCTGACGTATTAACAAGATTGTACCGTACCAACCTAGAGAGCGGCTCATCCCACTGCCTCTGGAAAGACGGGTTCACGGGCCCATCTGAATCCGGGCAAATAATTTTCCAGGCGTTCAAGCAAGACACTTAAAATCAGCCAGAGAAAGATTAAAAATCTTTCTAATTAATGTTTCAGTGCTGTGGACAGGGGACAGGAACTAAACTCACACTAAAAATTTTGCGGAAATGTCTATTAAATAATTCGGATACATAAATTATATCAGGACTATTTTGTGCTACTGTGATGTCTGTCTAGACTGAAATGTCTCACATTAATTCTGCAGACTCATTTTTTATTTATTTCTGGTTAATGTTTCTTAAATGCCTGCTAGTTTTTCACATCCAGAGATGATGTGTTGTGTGGTCTCATCTTTCGTTAGACATAACCTGCTCTCTCGGAACTGCTTATAGTGGCAAATATTGAAAACTAACAAAAATGATACCGGTTGCTTTTTTAGCCAATTAAAAAGATATTATATATCTATGTTTACTTTTTCTAGTACTGCTTTATAATACGGCCCATATTACAAACGAGTAGAGTAGAACCGGTACCGCGTAAGTATTGATAGCTTTTACCTGATTCCTAGCATTTAATTGTGGGTTCGCTATTGATTTTATCCTGCCAAAGTATTCTTTCTTTAGTTGGTCTCTTATTCTGTTATGACCTATTTTGCCCGCCTCATTTATATCTATGTAAATATTTGTACGTCTCCTCTTTTTTCTAATGTTCAAATTTCAATTTTTAAATTTTTGCTCTTCGCTAACTCTACCGGTTGTCACATAACTGTAGAACATTGCACTTTCTTAATCTAAACTGCATTCCTGTCTCTAGTAAATATTTCTTTTCTATCGAGTTAAATCTTTAAACGACTTTTATAATTTGCATAAACTTTAAATCGACCTTATATAGGAAGTGGTTCACTGTTACGGTTACGGTTGAAATTGTGTTTATTTCTAAACAAAACAGAAGTGGTGATAATGAATCTCCTTGAAATATTCCTCCGTGTATAACTATGGGATCAGTGGTTACACTAGCGTCTACGAGCCTTCATGATAACATTCCATGTAGGCATGACAGGACCATCTCTAGAAAGCCCATGATAGCACCCGGGCACTTGTATAACCTCAACACCTGAAGAAGCCATTCGTGTCAGATGCTATCAAAGGCCTTCAGAAAGTCTAATCATCCCATACTTAAGTTTTTCTGACACTGATGTGCGTCTTCTAGTATTGCTTTGTTAATCATGAGATGATCTTTACAGACCCTGGCGCGTCGCCTGCATCCTCTCTGTTCTGGATAAATAATGTCGTCAATTACAGTGTTTGTACAGTTCGTTAGGTAGCATGGAAGTAAACAGTTTATACATAGTCGGCAAACATGCAATGGGGCGCCAGTTTTGTGGTCCATGAGTGTTTTCATTTTTGGGAATCAAAATGATTTGTCCTGTCGTAAACCAATTTTCTACTGGGACTGTTTTTTGCTTGTTAGACTTTGTTAGATTTTGAAAACCGTGAGATTATAGTTTTGTTATAGTCGTACTTAGTTGTTATAATTGCCGCATGATCTTAAAAACCGTTAGTTTACCAATAGTTTTTAAGATCATACGGCGGAATCTTTTAATATTTTGAAATTAAAATTTTGATAGATACTTATAATTTACATAATCTATCTAACCTGATACTTTTAACCAAATAAAAATATAATTTAGATACTTAATTATCTTCATTGTTTATAAGTACAAAACTAAATTCATAAGCATTGTCATTGTCCTCAACATATCGTCATTTTCCTAGGCTTGAAAATCATTTTTCTCACATGACATCATTATCCTCAACAACAGTTTAAAAAAAAAAATTATTATCTCTTTAAATTCTTGTTTATCTGCTGTGACACTAATATGAAACTTGTTAACTGAACATGCCCGTTATTACCGCTAAAAAAGATGAGCGATGCACGCAGGTTTTCAAGAATCCACAAAATTCAAACAAAAATAATCCGTTCCAGGAGATTTACCCAAGTGCGACCGGACTTAACACATCGTGCATAGAGCAAGAAATAAGCGTAGCACATGCGGATATCCCTCTCTCCTCCCTCACATAGAGAAGAGACCCATTTCTCATTTTTGTACACTGATTATGTATTGGCAGTATTATACGCTGATTATGTATTGGCAGTATTATATGATGATTATGATTTACATTATGTGGACATTATAGTTTACTTGCTCTTGCCAGCTGCTTCGCTCGCGTGGAGTTCGTTAATTAAATTGGGTGCTATTTAAACCGGCTTCTATTTAATCCTACACTGGCCACAAAATTACTTAGTCAGCCACAAACCAAATAAAGTTTCCCTATTATGTGTAAAAAAATCTACCTAAGCAGGGTCGACGAAGCCCTGCTTCGCAGGGCTTCTATTTCTGTGTACAAGGTTTAAAGGAACCTAACCAAACCGAACTTCGGGGTGTCCCTGAAATCTTGCTAAGTGGCTGAGTTAGTAATTTTGTGGCTCGGTTTATTATTTCCCAATTAAATTGCGTATTGCGTAATGGATAAAAAGACTTAATTATGTCAGTCCAAACTATAATTTACATCCTTTTTTTATTGTGGTAGAATCATCAAATGAGTCCTCCCACACCGGGCATGGCGGGAGGGACTGTCAGACTTGTACTGACTAAAATCCACGGTGTCCTTCAATCCCTTTACGTTCCGGGGTCACGGTCATCTCATTAGATACGTGATCCCGGCAGGCTTTGGCCCTCTAGAGGGGGCTGTCATGATGCTGACACTCTTCGAGGCGCGCGTGGAAACCAACGCGCCGTCGACCCGGGCATGGTCCATGGTCGCGCAGCGAGTTGCCCTTTACTCGTTGCCCGCATGCGCCTACGGTGGCCGGATATGGTCTGTGATAAAAAATCGATATGCCGTTCTGAATTTCTTAAAATACTTGGATTTTATTATGACTTATACCAGAGCGTAGCTTAACAATCTCTTCAGTTCTCTTAAATATTTTTAGTACAGTTATTTTTATATTGACTGGAACAAGTTCTGTTTTCAGTATGAGAATAGGCCCCGAACAATTACAGAACTTGACAACCCTGCACAATGATATTATACGCTTGCACAGTTGGCTTGGCATAAACACAAAGGGCCTGTGGTTTCCTTGGCTATAGGTATTAACGTTCAATGCAATCTCTTGTTCAACAGTACCTATCTGTAACTGATGGTACAGTCCTGCCAGAATCTAAATAGCAGTGGTTATACGTTGTTATTTGGACCGCGCAGTTTGAATATTCGAGTTTGATAATTTGACAATGAGATTCCTCAATTAATTTGTTACCTACTGAAAATGCTAGTTTTCAGAGATTTTTTAAGAGTGCTCTGGGTGAGCTAGGACTCTTTTTGATGATTTTACTACGCTAATAAAAAGGAGTGGTAGTTTATGTTTTAATGATCGATCAGTCCAAAATAGTCAAATGTCTGTTTTAAAGTAAGTTTGATCCTACCTAAATATCACGAATTTTTAATCATTTTTACACTCTAAGTTCAGTAACCGTAATCCCAAAACATAAAGGGAAACCGTGGATTTTAGTCAGTGTAAGTAAAAGTCCTCCCGCCCTGCCTTTGGTGGGAGGACTCATTCGATGATTTTACGACGTAAAAAAAGTTCCTGTTCTCCTTGCATGATTCTTGATTCGTTTTTAAAGAAATGATTGCTTATAACGTAGCTATACAAATATACCTGTACTTAAAAAAAAAACTATCAACGGGATAACCAGTTACGCATGCAATATACGGATAATAATAATCCCTTAAGACGTAGAGTTGCGAACACCAACCCCTTAAACAATAATAACCTACTACCACTTATGACGTAACTACAGTTCTTCGAAGTCCAGATTGTATGATATTCCTTTTTGTGTTGCTGTGTGTATTACACAATGTTACGGGGATGTCAATATTAAAAGAGCAAAAACCCCTTTACATCAATAAGTGGAAAACCTATACACCAAGTTCCAAAGAGCGACTGAGAGAACATGAGTTGTAAACAAAACCTTTCCATATTTGATTTACGTAACCTCCATAACCTTATTCGTAAGGGCAAGGTAAAGTTACAAACCGCATTTGGCTCCCTCCGCCTTGCCGCGGGTGAACAGAACTTCAACATTTCCTGGAGGGATGTACCCTTCACACAACCACAGGGTCACAAAAACACTTAATGCAACTCCACACGCGACTTTACGTTGAGAAAGGTCATAACCTAATCCTTAACACGACACAAAAAACAATCACTGATGAAATTATAAGATGAATAAATTAACTATAACTTGACAAGTAACATTTTTATTAACACAAAAAAGGGTCAATACTTTGCCCAAAACCGAGACATGCCCGAAGAAAGTCTTGAACGATACTAAGGTCGAGGTAGCACGCGAACTAACCAATTCTATAGAAACATTATATGGGCATTATAGAAAATGCATGCGCGGTGGTCACACACCCATTGTTATGTTGCCCATCACTCGCTTCGAATATTAATCTTGTGGAAGCCGCGACGGAGGCACAGCACCGCCTCAAGTCATGCGATCGTGCTAAAGGATTCTGATTCTCGATAGGGCATTGAACTGTGGACTTTCATTGTATGGAAATAATATGAGATTAGGAAACAGGCGAATATTTCAAATTAATACATTAATGGGATTACTGTAAGGATTTTTATTTAGGGAGTCTTATGAATATTGTACTGGACTGTCAGACACGTACCTACTGACTAAATGCACGATGTCCTTCAACGTTCCTACCTAGTACATAACAGTATTAAAATACCTCAGTTCTTTTACAAAAGGAGGATCTTGACGATCTTGATGCTAAAAAGTACAGCTGTACAGAGGTTCTCAAACGGTTACAATAGTAATATTGCAAAGGATTCAATCATTTGGGATATTACTAAGTGGGCATTTTAGAACCTCAGGTCGATTTTCAAGATTACCTAAATAAACCGCGCTCGCCGAGATAAGTCTGTGGATGGGTAACCATTTATCGTAACGAATTTCCGTGAAAAAAGGTTAGACAAATGATGATGATGATCATTTGTGAAAGTGTCTTGAAAATGTAACGAGAGATAGTATATCAAAGGACAGCTCAAAGCAGTAATTTACAGGAATTAAAACAATTTTAGAAATTGAATTCCGTACTCATTGTATTAAATGATACCCGTGGGTGCGTTGATGGGTACTCATTTAGCAGTACCACAGAATACTTGAAATACTAAACAACAATATACTCCGGTACGCTACCAACAACAAACTACCATCACCAATTCAATTTCCAAACCGAATTATGGCAATATGTCCACACGTTCACTAATTGTTGCGGTCTATTAGTTCACCCGGCCCTTTACTGGGGGCTGATAATGACATTTTGGTATTAATGACCCCCAAAAGCTTTTACCACAGACTATAGATTCTATACTGAACAAAAGAAGTTTAACAAAGACTAAAGAGGAATCGGGAAAAAATGGACAGGAATACAGGGTGATCGGAAAACGGTGGTTCAAAATAAAAATAGGCTCTCGCGCCGTGGGGTATCCGAATCAACACCGTGCATGTTCCAAAACTTTTTATAGTTTTTGAAGTCAATGTTCCTGCCATTTTGCATCATTTAGAAGATGTGAACATAATATCGGTTCTGATTTAAACCGGCTGACCGCAGCCCAGATTCACGACAGTTTCAAGACAGACATGTTTCATAGACAAGTCTGTTTTAAAACTAAAATGCAATACAAACCTTTTATTTTTCTATTTCTTAACGGCCTTCACTAATGCTCCTGTATAATCATAAGCTCTCGTATACATTATAGGGAAGCCGACAGTCGTTAGTCAGTCTTGTCGGCCTGCAGTTCTTTAAGCTTGAGACACCTATGTCTGAGACATTTCGTTTGAACTTTTGTAATGTGAGCGTCTCCTTAATTATAAGTAAAGACATGGTCTGTCATTGCACTGTTTTGACCACCACCACCACCAGCGTTAACTGAACAATTTGGAACAAATAAATCGCATTCACGAAAAAATCATCAATGGTCTTATGATCCAAAATTTTAATACCTTCTCGACCGAAATGAATGAGACTGCTGATTTATGCCTTTTGTTGATGGTCTATCTATACCTTACTTTTCTGATACCTATAAAGCTTTAGTAAACAAAAGATATGTAACAAAGAGCTGAAGAAGGCGGAACAGTTGCAGTCAACCGCTGAATATGGAAAAGAAAAGGCGATTGCTCATATACGGGAAATTCAAATGGCAAGTGCAAGCTATTGTCTCAAGCCCATACATGTACGAGTACGTAAGTCGAAGGACAAAGAGCTTAACCATGTAGCTAACGTACGAGCTTCGTTATAGATTAATGGCATTTCTCCGAAACGGTATGAGTTTCCTCAATATATGGAAATTGCAGATCGTGGTGTCAATATAATTTTATTTACGGTTGAAGTTCGTTATGTATGATGGGAGTTTTACGTCGATGTTCTAAGAAGTTTGTTTGGATAAGGACGTTTTCATTTCAGAGTTCCATATTTGGAATAGATATGTGAATTGTTTATGTGAATGATCAATATTTTCACCGTTAGCTGATCACAAAACATACTCAAGTAAACTACAGTATCAACAGAATGAATAGTAAACATTTTTTTTGGATTGATAAAATCATCACTTGGTCAACTCGCTGCACAGCCATTTTAGAACCATTTAGAGCATTAGAACCTCAAAAAACAGACTACTTTTATTTTCAGATTCAAATATGTCGGCACCGATCTTGGCGGATGTTGCTGGATAGTGATAAAATCATCTCTGATCGAAAACTTACGCTATTTCAATTCTTGTATTCCTACTTAGAACATGAATATATCGTAACTACATGGTGTTCCCAGAACTGCTTGAAACAGTGGTGAACACTTGATGTTGAGGCAAACTCCTCGCTTCAGCATCCCGTCTTGCAGATTGTTATAATTAAATGCACAACTTGTGAACGGTCTCTTGTTAGTGCAATTAAATCAAGAGTCGTACTCGCAGCTACAACTTTATTCGGTTTAAACTTGGATTTTGTGTGAAATAGTGTGAATACGGATTTACGGATTGTATTTGGTGGACTCTTTTAAGCCGACGTGGACGTGAAAAAAAAGAAAGGAACGAATTGAGAACCTACTCGTAATGGAACTCTTCAATCAGTAATGCTGCAAATTAACGGTGATTACGAAAATAATAATTATATAATGTCGTATGTCTCATGAAAATAATATGAAGAGGTAGATAATAGATACTTATTTCTCAAAAAGTCTGTTAATGAAGTGCAACTTTGTTTTTATTAATATTAACGTCGTTCCACGTAGAAAAATGAGTTCCTTCTGAAAAAAAAAAATTGATTTTATTTATACCAAGTTAGTCTTACTTTATTAGATTTATTTTCAGATTTATTTCAAAGAAGAACTAATAACTTAGTCATGTCTACAAATAAGTTAATGACAACAAAACAATTACAACTAACCGTACAATTTATCCAAATCAGGTAAAACAATACGCCTACCACAAAAAGGATATGTTGCAGGGATGGAACAATGAGACCAGTCCAGTCACCAATCCAATTGACCTTCGATCTCTGACGGAATAGTACCAATGTCCACCAAAATCTGTATAACTGGCGAATCTGTCGGGGGTCTACCGTTATTGGGCAGTTACTTAAGTCTTATGGGCGAATGCAAGACACGTGTCACGCGTGACTCCACGGCGCACGTGCGTGGCTTCACGATCGCACACTCAACATACAACTCGAATCCTAAGCCCAATTTATCCTACTTATTTCGGTATATTCTGTGCACTTTTATCATCGTTTTTTTGTACCTTTGTGTTCGACGGAAAGCGGTACCGGTATAAATCAATACAATCTAATGGATTCCCGGTAAACGGAATGGTTCCCGATTTTCTAGGAAGAAGTGCCAGATATAGTTGTTTCTTGGATTTGTAATTGTTTGGAAGAAGTTGTTTTAGACATCGAAATGATATTTTGCTAAGACTGGACGAATTCGACAAATATTTTTTTGGTTTTTTGTAAAGGGCTTCACACGCAGCAGCTGTAATGTAAAGATGTACATTATAGCACGATACATCTCATTACATCTTTCCATAAAAATCGTCAGGAGAGCACTCACTGAAGCTATAATGTATATTTTTATATCTTCGATTTTCTATGGAAAGATGTAATGAGATGTATCGTATCTTAACTGTCGGGACAAAGTTTAAAAGAATGAACATTTTCCTTATTTTATTGTCACTAATACTGGCAGGCATGGTCAAAAACCATGATATTTCACCGGAAATCGAGCCATATTGTTCATGTGTGCGCGAGCGTCATCCCCCCGTGGAGAAAACAGGGGAAAACTTATTCAGTGAGATGCACGATCATTCAGAGTAAAAGGCGCGCGCAAAAAAGTACGAAAAAGCCTTTGGCTGTTGGGGTTTTATGAAAAAACCACTGCACAAATTAATTTCAAATAAAATTTATTAAATTCTTCGATAAAGGGCTTTGTGCTTTTTGTACCAGTTCCTTGTCCGCCATTTTGATTTTTTTTCAAAACAGCGTACACGAATGAAACATTGATAAATCGATAGATCAAATCAATACAAACAAAAAATGTACGCGGCAAAACCTCGTAAAGCGTCACGTTTCCGAGTTATGTGCTGTCAAACATGTAAAATTATTGACACATTTTTTCTTATTTTTTTAATATTTGGATGATTATTGATCAAAAAGGATACTTCCGCAATAAAACTAATTGAATATTAGTTTTTACACGCATTTTAAATGCTGAAATTGCGTTAAACGAAATAATCCTATGTAAAAGCATTTGAAATGCGTGAAAAACTAATATTCAATTATTTTTATTGTGGAAATAACCTTTTTGATCAACAAACATTAAAATATTTAAAAAAAAAGAAAAAATGTGTCCCTAATTTTACATTTTTGACAGCTCATAACTCGGAAACGTGACGCTTTACGAGGTTTTTCCGCTTACATTTTATTTTTGTATTGATTTGATCTATCGATTTATAAATGTTTCATTCGTGTACGCTGTTTTGAAAAAAAATCAAAATGGCGGATGGCATCTGGTACACGGCCCATACAAAAAAGTTCAAACCCCTTTGCTGTGTCGGTACGGACTTCGTTTTGGAAATTTGATGCTTCTTTAGCTTCTAATTTACACCCAAAGTTGTGTTAAAATTAGCAAAAAAACGAATCTTTAGAAGCTCGTAACTTTTTAATAGCTTCATATTTTACAATTCTACTTCCGTACAGACAAAATTAATAATGAGACAAAACGATACGATGTTTAATTTTGGATGTACTTTGTCAAATAGTGGAGTAAAACCCCAACGAAGATTGTATGGAAAAAATGTTGACTTGTTTGACCTTAAACTTAGTCATTGTTATAACCTAAATAACATAACGGTTAAAACTTTAATACCTAATGTTAATCTTGTTCTAAAACGTCTTTACAATTTTATTCTACTTCACAAAGTTTGCAGTTCAAAGTTTTTTTTTTTTATGGCAAACTAGGTAGCTTTATCATGTTTACGATAAACACAGAATAAACACCATTATTTTATTATTAATTCAGACGCCAAAAGAACCTTAAACAACCCTTCACCACTCCGTTTTACGCCTTACGCGATAAAGCGCGTAAATGTAAAAGTTACATGACGATTTTCTAAATGAGCACGTGTAATTGTTGCGCGTAAGTATAATTTACGCGCGAACAAACGACAAAGCGTTGCCAGGATCGTGAGCGTCGCAATCTCTGCGTAATGACGCTTAACCCCTTTGACTTTTAGCGTCACCCTGTGGACTGGAATCAGGGGTGTCGCCACAAAACAGAATAAAACTAGACGAGAATATATGTGTAGTTATAGTCATCCCCGCCTGCCTTTTTTACGAATATACGAGCTTTTTTTTTCGTACAAAGACCATCTAATGAGTCCTCTCACCCAGGGCAGGGCTGTCAGACTTGTACTGACTAAAATCCATGGTGTCCTTCGATAGCCCTTTATGTTCCGAAGCCACAGTTACTCTTTAGTCCCACAACCCCGGCATGCTTTTACCCTCTAAGGGGGCCCTGTAGTTTTGTTGATAGCCTTTTGAGGCGCTCGTGAAATATACCGCGGTGTAATAAACGATCATAATGTTCCGCATACAAAAATTGTAAACATGTCAATTGAGTTTTGAAGCTATAAGCTGCTCTGTAGTATGAAAATCCAAATCCCTACAACGTTTGACTGAAGCTTTTCTGACGTTAAGTCTTTCGAGTATTTGTTGGCTAGTCGATAGATATTATATGCTAGTTTTTGAATGCAGCTTTACCGGCTTTTTTTTTTTTTTTTTTTTAACGTGGTAAAATCATCAAATGAGTCCTCCAACCCCGGGCAGGGTGGGAGGGACTGTCAGACTTCTACTGACTAAAATCCACGGTGTCCTTCATAGCCTGTTATGTTCTGGGGTTACGGTAAGGGAATAATCCCGCGACCCCGGCAGGCTTTGGCCCTCTGAGAGGGGGGCCCCGTCATTATGCTGACGCTCTTTGAGGCGCGCGTGGGACACAACGCGCCGTCGACCCGGGCATGGGCCTTGGTCGGGCAGCGAGTTGCCCTTTACTCGCTGCCCGCATGCCCGCGCCTACGGTGGCCGGAGATCAGCGGGAGCGACGTCCGTCGCCGTGGGCGCCTACCACTGCGGCTGGGGCGGAGGGAGGACGCTGTCCTCTCTCGCTCGCGGCCCGCCTCCTCCTTAACGAGCATTACTGCCTCGCAGAAGGAGCTGACCGCTTCCCACTCCATCTCGCCCCGCAGCATGGCCGCAACCAATGCCGGGCGCGAGAGGTCTCCGCCTATCGCAGCCGTGAGGACACGTCGGTGCTCCGCCCAAGCTGGGCAGTCTTGCACTGTATGACCTCCGGGCGATCTTCGCAGTGGTGAAACCCAGGCGTCTCCTCCTTTCGCATCAGACACAGGTACCTCCCGAAACTTCCGTGTCCGGTGAGGACCTGCGTCAAGCGGTAGGTCAGGACGCCATGACTTCTCTCCAGCCACTCCTCAAAGAGGGGTCTTACCGCCGCAATTGCGGCGTGCCCGAACTGTACCGGCTTGGCTGTCGGCAATCTGATTATCTAACGTGGAGTAAATATTGTATGGAAAACGAGTGTTTGCAATTTTAAAATTGATGTGTACTTGTAGAAGTAGTACTTCTAATTCCTCAGAAGAATCTATCGAAGGGAAGATCACTGAAACAGACGTAGGTGTCGCCATTGTTCTTTTTAATAGCATGCGGTTTTTGATAAAAATGTGTTTTAAATTACAGTTTTCCTTCTACCTAAGTAGCAAAGAACATGAATGAAGATCATACAAACACACAGTCAATAATAGAGGAGTAGTTTGACGGTATTCTGTTTTACCTCCTTAAATTAAAGGGGTATTTTTGACCAAAAGTCATTTTGAGGTGGACTGTAATTATGTCCTTCATTGAAAATAATAAAGCAGAACAAGAGTAAGCTAGAATTACGACGCTGCGCCTTGAACAAAATTTGTTAACTTTCGAAATCTACTTTAGAATTCGACTTCCGATATCGGATTGGACTTTATACGGAGGCAGGTAGAACACTTAGTCAGAGAATATTACGAACGTAAGTAACTGCAGTCATAATAATATACGTATTCGTTAAGATCCGGCCTACAAAAAAATATTGACGCACGTTTTAATACTGAAATAAGTCCCTCTGGTTGATAGCTATGTCTATAAACACAACCTTTTACTCAGTTGACTTTCCACGTCTATTAATTTTAATAACCAAACTTTTGAGAAAACTTCCAAATTCCGAGAGTTTCAAATAATTCAGTACCATTGAACAAGGTTTTTCAACTTTTCTACCTTCATTTATGTTTCGTTGCGTAAATGACGCTTTCATTAAAAATACTGAAACGTAAAAAGAGTAAAATATCTCCTCAATAATTCCTTGAATTTCATCATTAATGATTTAACATCGTTAATTACGAATCGGATACTTCTGTTTAAAAGTTGAATTGGTTTTAATTTTGATTTTATTTCTGGAAAATTACTTGGTAATAATATTGGAACGATGTCAACTTCTGACTGTAGAATTGGTTTCCGTCAGTGATCCTACCTTTAAGTTTATCTACTACATAAAGCAGAGACGTACAGAGCTTTGTGTAAGGATATTTTGACACAAGGGAACATATTTTGTGAACGAGATAATGAGTAACAGCATGTTTTTTTTTCAAAAGATCGTGAAAAAGTCTCTGCAGGATGAATGGAATCCGATCATGGAGCATGCGCGAGTCGACGGCGCGTCGTGTTCCGTTTGTTTGTCCACTAGTAAATTTGTAATCCCCATCATCATCTGCCTAGCCTTTTCCAACTATATTGGGGTCGACTTCCAGTCGAACCAGATGCAGCTGATATATCAGTATTTTACATGGAGCGACTGCCTGTCGGACCTCCACAACCCAGTAACTGAGTAATACGATACGAATACGGAACTTAATCCTCAATGACATAAAAATTATATTTTAAAATGGAGCATTTTTTTTAAAATGCTTTTGTAGGGTCCTTCCATACTAAGTAGAGCGGAAGGTACTATCAGACCTTCACACAAAAAATCCGAACCCTGTTTGTTCAGTAACCATTTTCCCGTGAAATTATATGAATTCAGTTTCTATTATTTATAGTTTGTATTTATTAGTATTGTACTAAGTAGATATAATAGTATTTACGTTGTCATAATAAATATTTTGTTTTTTCCTTATGACAATTCGCAAATATAATGCGTAAATTCTTGTGGGCAGGAAAAGTATACATTTTTATTAATAACTAGATACTATTGAGTTTATTACACTTGACAAATTCAAATTGCAAACCTTATTTTAATTACATACATACAAGTAATAAATATAATACAATACTACATACATATAAGTAGGACGTAGGTATTACATCAATGGGGAATTAAATCTCGTTATTTTTTTATTTTCAACAGTGTGTGGTGCCCTAAGAATGTCAAAAGCTCAATGTATTGTTTCTTTCCGATATAATTTAAGGGTAAAGGTCACGAAACAGAAATTCCGTGACTTTTAAGGTTTTAACCAATATCTGGCTGAACACGCACCTTGTTAGGCTGTATAATCATTAGAGATGGACCGACTTTGACTTTAGCCGACTAGTCGTCTGCCAAAGGGCTTTACATAATTGAGTGAGTACACATTACAATGCATTCGAGCAGCCTCGCTATAATATCTCACGTACTGACAAAAGAAAAAAATTGTAAGCCTTTTACACTAGAAGTTTTTCTAGGTCGTGGGGGCGTTTAAACTCACCTAGAGTATACAAACAGACAGACCCGGAAAAACTAATTGTGGAAACAAATATTTGTTCACAGCAGTCAATCGCTTTAACATTTTTTTGCGTTTTTCGGTACCCAGAGCAAGGCAGGAGAGACTTTCAGACTTGTACTGACTAAAATTTCATTCCGGAGTCACGGTAACTAGAGTCCCGCGACCCCGATGGCTTTGACCAATCGCTTTGCCACTGCTGCGATAACCGTGATAAAGCGAGCGTGTAAAAATAATTTATTAAAAAAAAAAGGTTGCACTCCAGGAGTGCCGGTAGAAGTGAAAACTTTTTTGTTACTATGTTTTATTTTTAATTTGAATGACGTCTTACTCATTTTCGATCAGGGTCACGTGACCCTGACGCGAGTTTTAAATTTTTTACCCATTACAGAAAAAGTGTACAACGCCGCTAAAGAAGTTTTCACTTCAAAAAAACTTCCAAGGGAAGTTCCCGATTCATAATATAAATTATACTTAGGCTGATTATAAGTACCTATCAAAAACAAGACGGTTGGAATTTCATAATTATGAATCACTCAACAATGCACATTGCGGGACATGTCTACGCCTTATAGTAAATTAGAATAAAATAAACATAATTGTACACCAAAATTTTAAAACTGAGTATTGTTTAATCTGTGGTTACAATGGCGATCTTATTTATCGCTAATAGCGATTTTTTCCACACAACCTTTGGTTACTGCGGCTTTGGAACACAAAGGGCATTTGAAAGGTGGATTTGAAGTCAGCAACAGTCTGACAGTCCCTTCTGCTCCACTCAGGGCGAGAAGAGTAATAAAAAGGATTTCAAAAAAAAAATGTCGACTTGTCGTTTTTAGGGTTCCGTAGTCAACAAGGAACCCTTATAGTTTCGCCATGTCCGTCCGTCCGTCTGTCCGCAGTTTAGCTCAGAGACGCACAGTACTAGAGAGCTGTAATTTGGTGTAAATATACGGATTTGTTGTGCCGAAAAAGTGGTAAAATAAAATCTCGTAAAATATTTTTTTTTAGGGTACCTCCAGTACTTACACGTAAAGTGAGGATTTTTTTTTTCTCGCGTACCCCTTAGTGTGGGGTATCATTAAATAGGCCTTTAAAAAATAATGTGAGTTTCCATTAACAATATTTTGATAAAAAAATTCGTTTGTGAAATATTAAGCTTTAAAGTGCTAAATTTTGCTCGATTCGAGTGTCCCCCCCCTCTACCAGCTAAACGGTTATGTTTGGGGGTGTGAAAAAATTCACAATAGTAGTACATATAACGAAGTTTAAAAGAAAATTATCATGACTAAGTAGGCTTTACAACTTTACGAGTAATAGTCGACCAACTTATAAAATGTACTTGATATCATATTTTCTTAAACAAAATGTATCGGAGACAACTGCAAATGTAAGTTTGTCAACTTTATTTTTACAGTTTTTATAGCCTGTATGTTTTTTGGGGATAGGTAGGTTTTTATCGTCAACTATTTTTAACTAAATTCAAAAAAAGGAGGAGGTTCTAAATTTGTTGTAACCTTTTTTCTTATGTATTTTCCCCGATTTCTCAAAGACTCCTGGACCGATTTTGAAAATTCTTCTTTTTAAAATTAAATTCAGCGAATCAGTTTAGTTAGTTCGCATAAGTATTTTGATGGGCAACTACGGAACCCTACAGTGTGCGTGGCCCGACACGCACTTGGCCGGTTTTTAACTGACTGAAGCGACCGCGGTTGGTGACTGGAAATGTGACCGAAAGCCTTACCGCGAGATTTCTGTATTTTATTTGGCCTGTTGGTCTAGTGGTTAGTGACCCTGACTGCTATGCCGGAGGTCGTGGGTTCGATTCCCACTTAGGACAAATGTTTGTGTGATGAGCACGATCATTTGTTCTGTGTCTGGGTGTAATTTATCTATAACACTAGTTTACAGTACATCTGTTGCCGAAGAAATTTTAGCTGTTGCTGACAACATATGATATGCTATTTTCAAAAATATAATTAGAATATTTTTATCAGCTCTAGTTTCTGAGTTTCAGCTATGTAGGTATAAAACAGAAACAAACATATATTTAATAAGAAAAACTTTACTAAAAAAAAAATTAATCATTGAGTTCTAAAAAACTTCGTTTTAAAGCTCTTCTGTGATGTGTAGACTTTGGAAAATGACGTATCAGAGACCAACAATAGTCAGACATCATATTCGTATCCCAGAAACCCTGATAGCGCTCTTCCATGACGCGTAAGTCTTGATGCATACGCTCTCCCTGCTCTTCGCTCATATCTCCTAAATTTTCCGGAAATCTGTCCAGGTGACTATGGAGGAAATGGAGTTTTATGCTCATATTGCACCCCATATTTTTTAAATGTAGCAGAAGGTCTTCTACAAGTTCAATATAATTTTCAGATTTTTTATTTCCGAGAAAATTCTGCATCACAGAGACAAAAGCTGTCCAAGCCTTCAGTTCTGACTCAGTCATAGAATTTCTAAATTGAGTATCTTTCGTAAGTTGTCTGATTTGTGGGCCATCAAAAATACCGGCTTTAATCTTTTCCATAGTGAGCTGAGGAAATTTTTGGCAAATGTAAGAAAAGCAGTTCCCATTTTTATCTAATGATTTAACAAACTGTTTCATGATGCCCAGTTTTATATGTAATGGTGGAAGGATAATTTTGTCACGAGCTACTAATGAATTGTGGACTATATTTTGCTTTCCAGGCTCCATATTTTCTCTCAAGGGCCAATTTTTTCTTACCCAATGCTCTTGTTTAGCTCTACTGTCCCAAAGACATATAAAACAGGGAAACTTAGTGTAACCACTTTGTTGACCGAGAAGAATGTTCACCATTTTTAAATCGACACAAATTTGCCACTTAAGGTCATTGTATTTTATTTTGTTCAAGACTAGTGAAATGTTACAATATTCTTCCTTTAACTTTGTACTGTGGGCAATAGGTACCCCAGCGTATTTATTTCCATTATGTAATAGAATACATTTTAGGCTACGTTTTGAGCTGTCAATGAATAAACGCCAGTCGTTTGGTTCGTATTGTTTCAAACCCATTTTTATCAACAAGTTTTTGATATCTGAACAAAAGGTAATACCGTTTTCTTCGGCAAAATAACGCCGTAATTCTCTATCTCTTTCACGATAAAAACTTATTTTAGTGTCTGAGGAAAGCAAATTTTTTTCTTTCAGTCTAGATGCTAACAATGGGGAAGGCAAGTGTCAAAGTGACAAGTGACAGTTTGGTCCCCAAAGAACTATCAAATCAAAGGAATTTTCAGAAAAAAAACGATTTATTGATGTAAAATGACTAGATATTGTGTGATAAGCTGTAAAAATGATTATACCATAACTAAACAATCGAATACACCTTTCAAAATAATATGTAATTTTCTATTGGAGGTTAAGTACTGCATCGCTCTATAAATCATGAAACGGTTCGTCTGGTGGAAGAATTATCCGGAATCGAGATTTGTGATAGTAGTGGTGTTAGGAAGTTAAAATTCTTATCATATTGCTCCAATCTATAAAATAGATGAAGAAAACAAACACAAAACTTGATGTCATTTTTCTCATTATAGAATATCAGAAGCAGTACTATGTTCTTTGTAGAGGCTAGCACATTTCAATACCTAGTTAAAAATACAATTTTAAATCCTAACAACAAGTAAATGTGTGTTTAATATAGTAGAATCAAATTTCTAACCTCTCAACTAAATCACTTTTTTTTCCTCTTGTAGATGCTCTGCGGCGTCAGTTTTTCTTTTAATAAATGCACTATGCATTGACGAATAATTTTCCATATTTGTTTTGTATTTATACTTAATTTTTCTAACATAAATCTTGTTTGTTTTTTGTACAAGGTTGACGTAGGGGACCAACTATCACAGCGCCATCTACGATTAGCTTTGAGTTGCCATCCCCATTCCGAAGCTTGTTTAGAAAGATTTAAATCTCTTACAAGATCATCTAACTCATTTTTAGAAAAACATTTTGGCTCATTTGACATACCTTCAAAATCAGCATCATTTTGTGATGAGCTTGATCCTCCAGTGTCTTGTTCTAAGGGTTCAGATATCTTTTTAGGCACTGAAGACTCAGGTGAACGCTGCACTGGACGTTGAACTCAACTAGTACTTGGATACTGCCATTTAGCTCGATTTTTAGTGTTTAAACCATTTACGTTCACGCTACAAAAATAACAGTCTTTTAGATGATCTCGTGGTTCTCGCCAAATAGTCGGTGTTCCAAATTTGAAGGCACTTCTTTTACCACTTTTCCATAGTCTTAAATATTCCACACACGATTTGCAAACACAATTGGGAGCCCAAGACTTCTCATTTTTATCTAAGAGCATCCCAAAATACTCAAAATAGGTGTTTTTCACCAACTCTGATATAACTTTTCTACAATCTTTAAACACATATTCTCCGCATATATAGCAAAAATGATCTGGATTGTTTAAACAACGTCTCCTTGAACTACTCATGACGCAAAAACTTCAGATACTAATCTTAACACAGTACAATACGCCTGTTATCTTTATCTTTCTTTATCTTTACATATAATAAAATCGTAGAGATGTCATTCCTGTACATTGAATATTTTTTTCTTTTTGTATTTTTTTCGAGATAAGGGATCGATTCTGATGCCAGATCAACTTTTATTTTTTTTCGAAATTTTTTATGTTTTTTTGATTTGATCTATCTCCGAAACTACTGTAAAGTTGTCGATCAAATTTTCCTCAAATATTCCTAATAATATGCTTCTGTTAATATGCTATGTATTATTACGCTATTTTTCCTGGGAGATAAGCAATTTTTAATTTTGTTGTTTTTAGATGTTTGTTGATAATTGGAAGCTAAACCACTGGATATTATTTAGTCAATTTTTCCTCAAATATTCCTTAAACTGCTGTTCTATTAATAGGATATGTATAATTACGCTATTCCCCTTGGGGGATTAGCAATTTTATAATATGTTGATTTTCAGTCATAGTTGACATTTGTACAAGAACCGCTATTTGAAAATCACTGTCAGCGTACTAGCCAGTCCGGTCGGTAACCTGCTTGACTTTCGTGCAACCCCTCTTTGAGGAGTGGCTGGAGAGAAGTCATGGCGTCCTGACCTACCGCTTGACGCAGGTCCTCACCGGACACGGAAGTTTCGGGAGGTACCTGTGTCTGATGCGAAAGGAGGAAACGCCTGGGTGTCACCACTGCGAAGATCGCCCGGAGGACACGGTGGAGCATACGGTGCAAGACTGCCCAGCTTGGGCGGAGCACCGACGTGTCCTCACGGCTGCGATAGGCGGAGACCTCTCGCGCCCGGCATTGGTTGCGGCCATGCTGCGGGGCGAGACGGAGTGGGAAGCGGTCAGCTCCTTCTGCGAGGCAGTAATGCTCGTAAAGGAGGAGGCTGGCCGCGAGCGAGAGAGGATAGAGTCCTCCCTCCGCCCCACCCGCGGTGGTGGACGCCCACGGCGACGGACGTCGCAAGACGATCTCCGGCCACCGTAGGCGCGGGCATGCGGGCAGCGAGTAAAGGGCAACTCGCTGCCCGACCATGGACCATGCCCGGGTCGACGGCGCGTTGTGTCCCACGCGCGCCTCAAAGAGCGTCAGCATAATGACGGGGCCCCCTCTCAGAGGGCCAAAGCCTGCCGGGGTCGCGGGATTATTTCCTTACCGTGACCCCGGTACATAAAGGGCTATTGAAGGACACCGTGGATTTTAGTCAGTACAAGTCTGACAGTCCCTCCCGCCCTGCCCGGGGTGGGAGGACTCATTTGATGATTTTACCAGGTTAAAAAAAAAAAAAAAAAAAAAAAAAAAGGGGTCTCTGGATGGGTACATATTTGAATATCGAAGATTAAAATATCTACGCTTAGAATGTCGATGTTCAGAATATCGAAAATTAAAATATCGATTGTAACAAAATATCGAAAAATGTTACATCTACGCTTAAAACGTCGAAGATTAAAATATCGACTGATTGAAATGTCGAATGATTCAAAATATCGAAAGACGTTATGTCGAAATTCAAAATATCAACGTTTAATACATCGCAGTTCATAATATCTAATTTCATAATATCTACGTTAAAAATACCTACTAGTTGAAATATCGAAAAAAAATCCACCTACCAAGGTAAGTCGACGGAGCCCCGCTTCGCGGGGCTCCTATTTCTGTTTGCAAGGCTTAAAGTAACCTAACACGAAGAGGATGGCGGGGTCTTTCAGACCCCGCCACCCTCTTCGAACCTAACCTGTCCGAATCGGGGTGCCCCAAGTTGCTCTTGCGTTCTTAGTCAAATTACTGATTAGTACCCAACAAGGTAGCTGGACGGACTTCGGATGCAAGAGCGAGCGAAGCGAGCTCGGAACTTGGGGCACCCCGACTCGGACAGGTTAGGTTCGAAGAGGATGGCGGGGTCTGAAAGACCCCGCCATCCTCTTCGTGTTAGGTTACTTTAAACCTTGCAAACAGAAATAGGAGTCCCGCGAAGCGGGGCTCCGTCGACTTACCTTGTTAGGTTCGATATTTCGGACATTCGATAATCTGTACTTCGATATTTAGATCTTTCGATGTAACTTTTGTAGATATTTAGATTTTAGATATATTGGACGTAGATCATTTAATCATTCGATATTTCAAACTTTCGATATTTTAAGTTTCGATTTTATGGTCATTCGATATTTTCATTTTCGATATTTTGAACATCGATATTTTAAGCGTAGATGTTTTAATCTTCGATATTCAAATATGTACCCCTCTGGATCAAATCTCGCAGTTTTCTTTTTCTCTTTTTGAGTTTTTTTTTATTTGTCCTGGGAGTTTTAAATAATTAAAAAAAAATGTGCATACTTTTGTTTCAATATTATTCGCGATTTTAAATAATTACTATTTTTTTTTCAATACTTCTCTAGGATATAAATCTACACCGATTTAAATTGTAGGTAGTAAGTTGAATATTTTTTTTTAATTGTAATTGTTTTGAGGTGTGGAATTTTAAAGATTAGAAAAAAATCAGGGTTTCTATAATATGTGTTTATTTATGTTTTGAATTGGTGCTCAAACCAGTGCATAGATTCTGTTTTAAACGACGACAAGTCGTACTCATCGAGTCAGATAATTAGTTATTTTTTAGGTATCACGCGGTATGCTAAAGGGAGAAGAGCAATGCTATAGTACGTTCAATTTGCAGCGATACTGTAAATCGACCCAAAAATGATAGTCTAATGTTTAAATAAACACGGTTCTTTGAAATTAATGTCGCTCAAATAAGGACGTTTCCTATGCAAACTATGTACCTAGATATAACATTATTGATCTAAACTAATAATAAAAATCCAAGTATGTTTGTTTTTTACCTTTTCACGCATACTACCTACTGAATCGATCGTCCCAAAATTTAGCATATATACGTTGTCAGGAGTATAGACACGGATATAAGGTATCTTACATCCCGAATAACAGAAGAGAGCTGTTTCCGAGAAAACAATTACGTTCATATTCCAGATGGCGCCACACGATCCGTATTGTTTCTCAAATTCTAAAAAACGCAAGCGAAGCCGCGGGCAAACACTAGTCGATAATAATATACGCTTCAATCTCAGATGAAGGAATAGGCAGATAGAACGTGCGCGAACAACAAAGCGACCACAGTTTTTATTTATGTGTGCGCGGCAGATAAGTGGCGCCGTGTACGGACACGTGCATCTGTGTGCGTTTACGGTTGCCAGATATTGAGAAATACTCCCACATTTTTGTTCAGTTACATTGCTCTCAAATACTGTACTACATTTTTTTTTAAATTGGAAACGCTATTTCGCTTTATGGTTATACCTAGAGAGCATAAGCGTGTAGTATTTATTATTTATCAGAATAATAATAAGGAATAAAAGTTAATATGCGTAATTACTTACTACCTATTTAATTACTCCTTACCTATTTAATTCTCACAATAATGTACCATGTACCATCACAAGTTGAATTATGACCCACCATAAGCTTATTTTCCCAGAGACATTCAAATACAATTAGGTCCACATTCGCGTAAACATACATATCCATGGTAACAACTTTGATCTTTGTCAATTTGACAGATTCAAACGATTTATTGTCAAAATGGGTCATGATTCCACTTTGTCGACTGTACATGGATTCTTTACATAAAATACTAGATACGTGTTTCAGGTTTCGCATAACCAAAAACTAATGTTGTATAGGTACTATAGATTACGACTGTGCAGTTGTTTTGACGAATTTGATCGATATTTTTAATGCACAATACACATTCCTCTAATTCAGGGTAATTTACCCGTCATAAACTAGCAACACAGACGATTTACTGTTAAGGTTTTGTGTTTCAAGTGAGCCGAAAATATTTTATGGAAAATAAATACCAAAACAATAAAAATAACAAGAGTTACCTGTGGAAAGATATTCCATCTTGTTTTCTTTCTTTTTGTGAACAACTTTTGCAGTGTTTAAACACACAAGACGGCATGTTTTGACATAAAATGGCAAATCACTAGTGACGTGTGAGCGAGACGATGCGTAGCTTGGTACTGTCGCGAGTTCGTAGCAACTTTTGATTTTGTATTAACTTTGGTGGAACCACTCGCGTGTTCTGAGCGCTCTATCTGCCTATTTGTTTTATCTGAGGCTTCAATGATAAAAATCAGAAACAAAGTAACTCGAGCTGCTCAAAAAATTTTGAGGGTAGATTTGACAAAAACAAATCCTAAGTAATCATTATCAACCACAGAATTCGCGGCAACAGACAAAAAGTTAAATATTGTATACTAGTGTAATATGTATGTATTTAGTTAGTTGTCTAGTACCCATAACACAAGCTCTGCTTAGCTTGCGACTAGATGGCGTTGTGTGATATATCTATACTAATATTATAAAGAGCTCACAATGGTATAAACAAGGCCTAACAGTCCGCTCAAGTTCCGAACAGTACAGTTTGCATATCAACTGGACGGCTGAAATGGGTAACACGACATTAAAAAAGATTAACGACGCTACTGGCCTGCTAACGAGCTCGGCTTACCGATAAGTTTGTCTCTGGATCGCGAATATGTCCACAAAATGGCGCCTTGATTAAGTGACGATGTTATATTGAATTAGGAATTGAAGTTTGCTCTTTAGTATCGATCCTGTAATGTTCGGATAGAGCTAATTTGAAGCCATGTCCGATATTTCTTTGCCGATTTATTTGTTTTGTCTTGTTTGTACATATAGAATAGAATAGAACGGAATGGAATGGAATGGAATGGAATGGAATGGAATGGAAAGGAATGGAATGGAATGGAATGGAATGGAATGGAATAGAATGGAATGGAATGGAATGGAATGGAATAGAAATACTTTACATCATCATCAGCCTAACTTCCCACCGCTGAGACACAGGCCTCTTCTCTTCTCTGTAATTCACCACGTGCGGGTTTGTAGATTCCTATGCGGTTGCTGTTTGTGTAACTAGAAAACATAAGTTTTTGTAACATAGCCTCACAAAGATATTTTTAAAGAAACGAAAAATTCAGTTTACGAGCAGGGTTTTTCCAGACGCCTTAACCACTAGGCCATCGCAAAATTTGCAAAATTTGTGAAGACGCGACGCAGCGTATAAAAATATAACTACAGCCTCACAATTTTCCTCAAACCGATTTCTATCTCCTTTCCATAGTCGTGGACATGAGAAAACCATTCCGTATCTACGCACAGTAAACATTTGTAAGAAAAGGTCCTTAATTTAGCTCCTATCGGCACACCAAACAATAATCTTCGGCTATTCAAAAGGATTACTGTATCTTGTCTATAGCATGTCCATTAAGCAGGGGGGATTTGCTCCACTGACAGCGAGATCTATTGATATCCGGGCAAAACTATGGATGAAAGAAAAAATAATCCTGCATTTAATTTAATTACTAGATTTGACTTTATAAATTATCTCACGGGTACCGGGATAAAAAGTATCCTTTGTGTTGATAATGGTTACTTTGCTGGTCGCGCTGATGATGGTCGAAAGCGCAGCGTAGCTCAGCTCCATGCCGACACAGCGTGGTCAGCGAGCAGCACTTGAAAGACAGGCCAGGCCTTTACAGCGAGGTCAGTGACAGCAAGACTTTGCTGGCCGCTCTTTGAAACAGAACGGCAAGGTCGACTTTGCTCAAACAAGGTTGTCAAAATAATGACCACATTACGAGTACATGCATTTTTGAGTAAATCCAGTTTATGGAGCGATCTGTGAGCCAACATAAAAAAAAAAACATTAACATTACATTATGCAAACAAAAACTTTTCATAATTATTAACATTATTTTATTATTTCTTAGCTAGATTGAGCTCAAGAGTTATCTTGATTTCATCTAGCCCAGAGGCAAAGATGAGGCCCTTTTTTATCGTGATAAAATCATCAAACGAGTCCTCCCATCGAGGACGAGACGTGATCATTGAGTTACTATCAGACTTGTACTGACTAAAATCTCCACGGTGATCCTTCAATAGCCCTTTACACTCTAGAGCTACAGTTTTGGCCAACAGCCAACAGGATTTGGCCCTCTAAGCGGGGCTCCGTCAGTTTGCTGACAGCTCTTTGAAGCGCGCGTGGAAGACGTCACGTTGTCGATCCGGACATGGTTCATGATAGGACGGCGAGTCACCCATTACTCGCCATCCGCCTGCCCGCGCCTACGTTGGCCGGAAATCGCTTCGGGACGTCCGATGCCTTGGGCATCCCGAAGCGAGCCGTGGGATCCTGCAAAAATTGTTTGGGTGCAAAATCCGCCAGGATGGTGGTCGCTAGCCAAAGTGACCCTGGGGAGGTCTACCACAAATCAAATCAAAAGTCATTTATTGAAATTGGGCTGATTTATCTGCACTTTTTGAAGGTACATTTTTACATAAGACAGTCCCCCAAAGCGCCCCCCTTCGACACTTCCTAGTGTTTACTTATTTAGGGTTTACATAGTGCCATAGTGTTATTTTTTAAGGTTTTTCCTTAGTGGTTAAGGTATTTTTTATAAATTCTGCGTAAATACTGTTGTACCAGTAAGTATAACATAAAAACAGGAACATTTTTATTTAGAATGAGTGTTTGCCCGCGGCTTCGCTTGCGTTATTTTAGAATTTGAGAAACTTATACGGATCGTAATGGCGAACCATCGATTAGTAATTAAGCTTGAACAATGAACATGTCGCTGTGTTATCTCGAGGAAAAAAATTACCATAAACAAGTACTTAGGTATTTGATATAAAGGTGTCTATGGACTGTACCCTTAGCACGAATTTTCAGTATTTGATACGTAAACTGGAACTTTGACAATATTAAATTGCCAATTTTTCAGGAAAAAATTAGTTCCTGCTTCGCACACCAGAGGCGCTGTTCCATTTTTCCATACAAGAAACGCTGTAAATACTGTAAAGTAAAAGAGTTTAGAGTCAATAATCGTGATAATATACTAGGTACTATTGACTCTAGGAATATCTTCCCGTAACGTGGTGTGAAAGAACTAGGTGGGTCATATTTTATTTGTAAAGTGTGGAAATCCGCACGGAACTGATATTTGTATGATCTGCAAGTAGTTGTTCCAGGTCTGGGTGTTATTGTATGTGAGTTTCTATGTCATACGCACCCGCAATATAGGAGAAATTTCTAGTGTGGGGCAAAATAATCAAAATAAAGTAGGTATCTATTCTTTTTAAATGCGGTATTTTTTTAACAATTATTTCATCATCTGCCCAGCCTTTTCCCAACTATATTGGGGTCGGCTTCCAGTCGAACCAGATGCAGCTGAATATTAGTACTTTATAAAGAGCTACTGCTTCTCGGACCTCCACAGCCCAGTAATTTACTTACCCTATCCATCAAAGCGGAGTGGAGAGGAGATGTTGTGTTTGTATAACCAATCAGATGTCTACATCTCCTCTCCGCTTAGCCTCAGTTGACATCTGATTGGTTATAATTCCATAAGTGTAGTATTTCTGATGATCTCATAATATAGGAGCGCGCCTAATTTTGACACCTTAAACGGAGCATATCTGTAGGTTCCCTTAAGTGAAGAATTGCTCTGTGGTTTTGATTCATGCCGGTAGCACACCTCCGCCACGAAACTATAGTAGCGAAACCCGATGGCACTTTTCTTTGGTGCTTTACCAGGGTCATTTCACGCAGGCTCAATTTTTACTAATTTCGGTGTATTTTTTTATTTGTAGGTTTTTGGATGAAAAAATAAACTTGTTTTATTCTGGAACACATTAGTATTCCTAGTATGAAATAAACAACTGTAGTTGTTTTGAAAATAAGACAGTCACCGAAATTGCCATCCCACCGAAATTAGTAAAGGATTGGCCTGCGTGAAATGACCCACCACCAGCAACAAGCGTGCGTGACGTAGTGTAATGTGTACATACACGGCCATATGCTTCGTCGATAATTCTATTAAACCTTTGACCGTAACCAAACGACAAGCCCTGTAAGTTGTATATTTTTAATGAAAGGCTTTTCAGCGTTTACGTTTAATGCTTGCCACTTGCCTGAAGTGCTGGCCGTGTTTCGCTGCGAAACGCACGTCGAAGTTTCGCCGTGGAGATGCGGAGGTGTGCTACGGGCATCATTTCATTAACTTGAAAACAATTAATATAATTTACCTTCTCACAGTTTTCCTTACATATTTCATTCAGTAACTTGCAGTAGTGCGGTGCCAACGTTCATTACATTTAATTAATTGTCATTACAAACCTCGTAATACAAAATGAATTTATTTAATGTGACGTTGATAGTTTTATTGATTTGTTCGTTTACTTTACTAGGTAAGTTAAAACAACGTTCAATTAATTAATTTTAAAAAAATAAATATAAACTTTTAATTCCAATAAGTACGACAGTTTGCATCCGTGTGTAATATTTTTTTAAATGTATTTAATGTTTTTTGATTAAATAATAATTTATTTAGTCACGGTGTATAAATAAATTATTATTTAATCAAAAAACATTAAATACATTTAAAAAAATAGGAGATAGAGATATAGTCATTGGGTACATGAACTGGGCTGCTTTTGTAAGACGACTAAAAAGTCGTCTTACAAAAGCAGCCCAGTTCATGTACCCAATGACTAGAACACGTTTATAATAAAAAAATAGGTATTTAAGAGATTTGAAAAATTTTAAAATAAAATTTTAATTCGTTATTATGACGCAAGGTGTAGTTAGAAACACCCTTGTCTCATAGAAAATGGAGATAGAATGATCTGCCCGACTATTGCGCTGGGTAGGTATACTTTACAGCTAGATACGTAAACATTTAACAGGGTGTTTCATATTTCTAATGCACCTATTTATTAAAAATAAAAATTATTATTAACGATTAAAAAAAAAAATAACTTGCCTAGAGGTATTTTAGGTCGGATACATTAAGTGGACCCTTTTTGTAAGACGACTAAAAAGTCACGGTGTATAAATATTTTTATAGACAATTTTAAAAGGCCTCTCCATATGCTTCAAAAAACTCTTTTCAAGTAGGGTAGGTACCAATAACTACGGTCTACTCGAATGTACAAACAGGAAAACAAATCATTATTAACTGATTTTAGTATGGGATCCAAGTTCTTACCATTTTCGAGTAAGTATTATTTAATTTCGAGTAATAATAATTAATAATTTCATAATTAATAGAATTAAAAAAAATAATCCACATTTGCCTTAAAACCAGTGTGAACTTTTGCGAAGTTTAGGACGTTTTTATAATTATTTTCGGATAGCTTATGAATGACTCAATCTATTAAAAGCAGGGTTGGCATGATTAAAACAAGTTGTTTTAAAATACCTGTTTAAAACAGTTTGTAATTAAAAGTGTTTTTTATTACACATTTTAACTACTTTTCATGGTGGATGACTGCATGTAAAAGGAAAATAAATGAACTACTACTACTACTACACGGAACCCTTTATGGGCGAGTCCAACTCGCCTTTGGCCGTTTCTTATACAGCAGAATAAATGTATTAAAAAAAAAAAAAACTAAAAGAACTGACTGTTTAGGCGGTATGAAGTTCGCCGGGTCAGCTAGTAATTATTAAATTGTAATTGAAATAGCGCATTCCCTCTCTTTCAAAATTCTTTTTTTTTTCTTTCTTTATATATTTAGCACCTTAGATTAAAAAATGTCCAGATGGATAGTCCGCCACTGAGAATTGAAGCCAAAAACACGGGGGAAAAATTTCCCGCGTCGTACGATCCATACGTCAGTCGCCTAGTAACGCTCCCCGCGTAAACTACGTCACGAGTCCGTGTTTTAATATTTTAAAATAAAAGTTTTTGCTGTGAAATGGTTTATAATAACATTCCAAAAAAAGGAATATGCCATAATATATCATTTCATTATGTTAGCATTCAATTTCAGTATGCATTTTTTTATTTCCGCATTTTAAATACGTAAACAAAGAAGTGAACAATTTGACACTGTGACGGACGCCACAACTGTTGAGGGTTGCCATGGGCATAAAGTTTTTTACCGATTATTTGTAACTTTAAAGACTTGAAAAAAAAGAAACGAGTTATGAAAAAAAGAGTTTTTTTCGAAAGATATTTTTTTATGAGTGTAACCGCGTTAGCTAAATTACTGAATTCAGAACGCTCTGTCCATTGTCTCAAAGTCTAATAAGTTAGACTCAATAAGAACTCAGATTCAGATTAAGAGTCGAATTAAAAGTCATACTCGGGGTCAAATACAGAGTCAGACTCGGTAAGACTCAGTCAGACTCTTTCAGATTCGGTCAAAATCGGTCAGAATCTGTCAGACTTGGTCAAATTCGGTCAGATTCAGTCAGACTCGGTCGGACTCTGTCAGACTCGGTCAGACACTGTCAGACTCGGTCAGTCTCGGTTAGTCTCTGTCAGACTCGGTCAGACTTTGTTAAATACTGTCAGACTCGGTCAGACACTGTCAGACTCGGTCAGATTCTGCCAGACTCGGTCACTCTCGGTTAGTCTCTGTCAGACTCGGTCAGACTTTGTCAAATACTGTCAGACTCGGTCAGACACTGTCAGACTCGGTCAGACTCGGTCAGTCTCGGTTAGTGTCTGTCAGACTCGGTCAGACTGTCAAATACTGTCAGACTCGGTCAGACACTGTCAGACTCGGTCAGATTCTGTCAGACTCGGTCAGTCTCGGTTAGTGTCTGTCAGACTCGGTCAGACTGTCAAATACTGTCAGACTCGGTCAGACACTGTCAGACTCTGTCAGACTCGGTCAGTCTCGGTTAGTGTCTGTCAGACTCGGTCAGACTGTCAGACTCGGTCAGACACTGTCAGACTCGGTCAGATTCTGTCAGACTCGGTCAGATTCTGTCAGACTCGGTCAGTCTCGGTTAGTCTCTGTCAGACACGGTCAGACTGTCAGACTCAGTCAGACTCTGCCAGACTATAATGTAGTAGGTACTTACATTATAATATGAAATGAATCGCTAAATGTGTTGCGGTGTTCCTAAGCGGTAAAGTTGCTCATGACAAATTACACAAAATAAAGAAATAATGTTAAAACTCATCAACCGTAATGATAAAAATCATGTCATTACTGTACGTAAAATACTAAAAATCTCCCACATTTTAAGGGTAATCTCCGCCACTGGTATTACACGTACATTGCACACAAACGCAAATCCGATACGTAATACACTCCGGGGCGGGGCGCTCACTCACACATATTTAAAAAAGTCACTTCACCTATAGCGTTTCGTTTTGTTTCGAACACGGAATCTGGACATTCTTTAATCTAAGTTTAGCACTGTTAACTATTGACGACCTCCTACACCTGCTTTCTGTCTTCATTCTCAAACTCTCAACGACTGTCATACCCCAGCTACGTCTAAACTTCTCATCAAGATGAGTGAAATGAGCCTAAATACGATATAGTTGCTGTTAACTGTTAAGGATCTCTTGCTACTGCCCTCTGTCACCATCCTCATACCCTCGATGACAATTATACCCCAGCTAGGTATAAAGTTTTCATCAAGACTTATAGTGAAATGAGCCCAAACACGATAAAGGTGCTGTTAACTGTTGAGGACCTCTTGCCCCTGCTATCCGGCATCATCCTCAGACCCTCGATAGCAATGATACCTCAGCTAGGTCTAAAGTCATCATCAAGCTAAGTGAAATAAGCCCAAACACGATATAGCTGTTGTTCGATGATAAGAAACTCTTGGGACTGACTTCACAAAATAACAGGGATCTGGAGTTGATCTAATGATGGTGACGCCATCATGTTCGGTTTAAATGTTATGTTCTCCACATCTCTGTTATTCAGAATCGGTTCATAATTGAAAATTCTTTAGGAAGATTGACAATTCATTCCTTTTTTTCTACCCTTGGAGGCCGATTTTAGTTTTGAACTTTAAATGGGACCAACTTTGAGATAAATACTTTTTCCAACATAAAAAGATTTTTTGAAATCACACCAGGTTAGGAACAGTTATGCGTGGTCATACATAAAAAAATGTACATGTCGAATTGCATGTATTGTACATGTCAAATGTTGATATCATATTCAACATTTGTTTTTTTTTTATTTTGTTGTTAATTATGTCTAAATCTAACATTACTTTTCAGTTGCAGATGGGCAGTCAGTATCGTGCACCAAGCTTACAAAGCAATACTACATCAAAGAAATTGAAGAAATTCAGAATACGAGGTTCCCTACAGCAGATCAACTAATGAGACTAGAACATTATAAGAAAATAATTAGGAGATGTAAAAACAAAGTATAGAGCCCTTCTTTGTAATGATATTCTCTCCTCAGAGGGAGATCTGACGACACCACACCCCAATAATTTTGCAATATGTGCACTATATTTTTAAGAAATAAACCTAGGAAATGCAAATCTCGCGAGCTTGGGGATCAAGCGAGATCCCGCGAGATTATGAATAACAATACTTCCGAGATTTCGCCAATTTCGAGATGTCAAGAGATTGGCAGTTTTGTTACTTCTAAGTAGTAAACGAGCAACGTAAACTAGGAATTTATTCCTGTATTGTGGGTGCGATAACAAACATAGAAACTCACAAATACCCAGACCCGCAACAACTACTTGTCGATCTGAGTCTCTAACATGAGTTGTCATTACCATATTCGATCATACGCATCGACCGCGTTTGGCGCTCTCATTGGTTGAGAGTTCAAACAACCGTGGAGCGGGCCAATGACAGCATCAAACGCGGTCGATATCGATGATCGAGTATCGTAATGACAACTAAGGGTTGCACCACATCTGGCAGCACGGAATCGCCTTTTCCGTCGCCCTTTCTCTTTCTGTCGCTTAGAACTGCCATTGGCTAGACCGAGACAGAAAGCATAATGCGATAGCACGCGGCGGAATCCTCGAGGCAGCCGCGTGCTATCGCATTGTATCGGTCTAGCAAATGGCAATTCTAAGCGAAAGAAAGAAAAAGGGCGACTGAAAAAGGCGATTCCGTGCTGCCAGATGTGGTTCAACCCTAATGGTATGGGTACAGCACGCAGCAGACGATCGCTCAGCGACTACACTCATTCACCTTGCCGTAATTCACATTAACTTAATTTCCATAATAAGTTGCAAAATCATCGACTTATAACACTGAGAACTCTTACAATTTTGTTCTTTGAACTTATTATAATTTAATTCGAAGTGAGCTCCCGAAAATTTAAAGAGGTGTCATCAAAGGATTTTTGTTGCTAGCAAAAGTGGATGCCACTGAAAAAAGCACTTTTAATAGAGGGCCAGGCTTACTCGCATAAGTAATTGACCCGTTCTTAATAATTTTATGCAAAAAATTGCTGGATTCTTTATTGACATAAAAGAAATTTATTTTTCAGTAATAGTTACGTAACATTACGACACCTCGTGCTAATAAAAAGGTATTTCTCTAGTAACAAGGTGACTACTACGTTGCTACAAATTATAAAAATGTTTGTAAACGCACTCACGAAACAGGCATAATTATAATTAGTTATACATACGTTGCCCAGCAGTGGGATGATGTAGGCTAGCAGTATCAGTATCAGTATATATAATACATCAGATGTGGGTTTAAGTAAAACTCTGCCTACTTCAGGTATTACATTAATTACAGATTTTTTTTTTCATTTTAGTCTAATATGTAAATATTTAGTTTGTACTATTTGTAGATTTTTAGTTTTAGTTGGTAATTATGTAACTCTAGATGATATATACCTACATTTTAAACGTTTACCAAATAAATTTTTTTTTTTTTACACAAAAACTAGTTTAGCATATATTTTATTTCAAGTCATCAGTATCATCATCACTATCAGCCGGAAGACGTCCACTGATGAACATAGGCCTCCCCCTTAAACCGCCACGCCCAACGACAATTCGCCTCTTGCATCCATCGGCCATCTATCGGTTGCTCTTCAAAGTGATATAATTGAATAAGAACTACCTATTATTCACTCTAACTACAAATTCAACTGCTTGAAGCAGTAATAATTGTCAACTGCAACTCCAGCAGAGTTTCGCACTTCGATAAAGACGTAGTATCCGAACGAAAAAAAACTTCTATAGGGGAAAAAGCCTCTCTAGCTAAAGGAGACCCCGTGATGAGCCCAACAGAAAATACTATGTTCCTCAGTCCTGTCGATCCCTATGAAATAAACAGAATAATCAAAGATCTACGAAATAAAAAGAGCTGTGGAGTAGACGAGCTTCCACCATTTTTACTTAGGCAATGTGCTGATGAACTCACCCTACCATTTCATAAGCTAGTTAACCAATCGTTTGAAGAAGGAACCTTTCCCAATCAACTTAAACACGCTCTGATAAAACCCATACACAAGAAAAATTCTAAAACCGACCCTAATAATTATCGCCCCATAGCACTATTACCAGCTGCATCTAAAATCTTTGAGAAGGCAATGTGTGACCGCGTATAGGTACACATTTTGCGAAAAATATAAAATACTAGACGACTGCCAAAATGGTTTCCGTAAAAACAGGTCTACAACGTTAGCAGTCTACAAATACGTACAAGAGGCTCTAACTATTATTAATAACAAAAACTACGCTGTAGGTATGCTGCTCGATATGACCAAAGCCTATGATAAGGTGAAATTCAACATTTTGTTAGACAAACTGCATGGGATAGGAATACGAGGGAAAGCTCATGAATGGTTTGCTTCATATCTGAAGGATAGGATGCAAGTAGTAGAAATCGAATACTTCGATCACAACACAAACGAAATAAATAAAAAGAGATCCGACAGTAAACCAGTTAATGCGTCAATTCCCCAGGGTAGTGTGATAGGTTGCCTTTTGTTCCTTATCTATATAAACGACCTTCCTAAAAATATAAACGGACCTTGTGTTCTCTTCGCAGATGACATCTCTTTGCTCACCTCATGCCAAACCGATGACAATATAAACGCCAAATTAAACTCCCTTCTTTCTACAGCTGTAAACTGGTTGGAAAAACACAATCTAAAATTAACTTCTTAAAAACTAAATTAATTACATTTCATCCCCATCAAAAGTCCCCATTAAAACTAAATTTCACGTTTAATAACACAAAAATAGAACAAGTCAACGAATTTACTTTACTCGGTTTATCAATAGATACCCACATAAATTGGAAATCCCACATACAGAAAATAAGAGCAAAACTATCTAAATTCTCATATGCCTTACGCGAAATTAAAAAAACTACAAATTTTCAAACTGCACTTGTTACTTTCTACGCGTATGCCCAAGCATGGCTCAGCTATGGGGTAACAGTACAGACTCACAAAGCATATTCATCTTACAAAAAAAGTTAATCAGAATACTAACATAGAACAAACAGACAGCTGTAAACCACACTTCCAAAAACATAAAATCCTCACACTTCCCTGTTTATATATTTTAGAATTATGTAAATTTATCAGAAAACATCAAGAGTACTACACCACTTGCGAAGAGACACAAAAAAGATACACTTTTAGACATAACAAAAACAAAATAAATAAACCTCAATCCCGAATAAAAATGCACTCAACCAGCCCTCTAATAATGTCCATCAAAATCTACAATAAATTGCCAAATGAAATTAGAGAAGTAAACAAAACAAACATATTTATAAATAAATTGAAGAGATTTCTAGAATCCAAAGCATATTACTCAGTAAAAGAGTTTCTAGATGATAAAACGATTGGAAAATGAAATTATCTAAAACATTATAAAAATAATATAGGTAACAAGGAATACAGTAATTATACTAAATAAAGCTCGATTTCAAATATAAATATGAATACTTACACAAATAATATATCTACACATTCCATTAAAATAAATACATATATATTATGTTCCCCATATGTACATATACACCAACATAATAATATACACATAATTATATAACTATACACAAATAAACATGTCCTATAATTTAATAGTAGTTTATGTAACTGGTACATAATGAGGGGTATTATACACGAGTTTATAAAACGAGCGAAGCGAGTTTTATAATAGTATCACACGAGTGGTATAATACCTAGTTATGTACAGTTTCATACACTACTTTATCTACTCTCATTGAACACGAACATATCAAATAAAAGATAAAAATTAATAATCATTAATAATCATCCACCATGTCATCCACCGAAACACAAACGTCAAAATCCCAACATTCCCTTAGAAAGCGCGCGCAGCCACAGATAAAAAAGTAAAAAAATGTAGGTATCTAGTGACCGACCGAAATTTCGGTTTCGGTTTCGGTTTCGGCCGGTTTCGGCCAAAATATCTAGTTTCGGCCTTAGTTTCGGTTTCGGCCAAAATATAGCCGAAACTTTCGGCCCCGCCGAAACTCAAGTGTTCCTGCGTATTCGTGCGTCGTTCGGTAAAATTCGTAGCTAACACGTACTTGCTCGCCGGCGGGACCCCGGCTCAGTTTGTCACCGTCCGTTTATTCGTGAGACGAGGTTATGTTTTTGAGTTTACTGCCAAGAGTACCTAGTCTTGTATATTCATGTCATAATAAAAAATATTTGTTACGTACGTTAAGGTGATTGCTTCGATGTAGCCCGCGAAATTCAAATTTTTTTACGTTTTTTGCAATTTGCAGGCCAGTGACATGTTGTAACTTTATAAATATTTGTGTTGCGCAAATAACAAGTATAATTTTAAATATAAAAATTGTCAAAAAATTCGCTCCATCAGCTCTCACATAGAAAAGGTGCATCGTAGTTAGATTTCGGAGATTTTAACATGATGCACCTTTTCTATGTGAGAGCTGATGAAGCGAGTTTTTTGATATTTTTTATATTTAAAATTATACTTGTTATTTGCGCAACACAAATATTTATAAAGTTTCAACATGTCACTGGCTTGCAAATTGCAAAAAACGTAAAAAAATTTGAATTTCGCGGGCTGGCTTGAGCATCCCCCTTAATGATTAAAAACTTATCAACCGTCAAGGCGATTAGAATTAGGATTAGGCGGTATTCGAAACATAATTAAGTTAACGGTTTCTTTTTTGAAATAATGCAATTTTTTTTAGTCTAATGTCTCTGTTATTTCGTATTGCTAAATTAATATAGTGCGATTGTTGAGACTTCAAATCTAGTGAAACATTGGAAACAATGATTTTTTTATAATTTCGAATAGATTACGGATAGTAGAAGTTAGATAACATAGAAAAATAGCAATTCTTAATATCGTCTATCTATCTATCTATCCATAAGTTTGCCGTATTTCATTATTACCCGGAATTTGATCCTTACTATTAACACTATCAAATGGTGTAATAATACAGGTTGTGATTTTTTATTATACTATATAAAGCTCGATTACCACTCACTGACTGACAGAATTGTTCTCCCAGATGGTGAAGGGGGAGGTGGGTATATTTTGACAGATTCGTAAACAAGTAACTCTGGTGAGTATGGGAAAAATCCCAAACCTCCCCTTTTCGCCCCCCCTCTCCCCCCTCCCCATCGTATCTCGGAAACTAAGAGACCCGTGTTTTGTTTTTTTACGGATTCGTATAGAGCAGGCTCGGAAACGTAAAAATCATTTTTTAGAGTCCCCCCTCCCCTTTTCCCCTTCTCCCCCCTTTAGGAGGATCTCGGAAGTTAACAGACTTGCAACAGTTTTTTTTTCAGATTCATGTCAAGGGCCCCATAGTTGGTCAAAATCATTTTTCAAAACTCTCCCCTCTCCCCCCCTTCACCCCTCCCCCCGTCGTATCTCGGAAACTAAGAGACCCATGTTTTGTTTGTTTACGGATTCGTATAGAGGAGGCTCGAAATAGTAAAAATCATTTTCAAAGTTCCCCCTTGCCCCCCCCCCCCCCCCCCCCCCTTTAGGCGGATCTCAAAAGAGACTTGGAATTTTTTTTTTCAGACTCGTGTCAAGAGGTCCAGAGTATGTCAAAATCATTTTTCGAAACTCACCCCTCTCCCCCTCTTCACCCCTCACCCCATAGCGGTAAAGCGAAGCGTAGGGATGTGGTCACGATAGCTTTCCGGTGGTAGGTAGGTCCTGAGTGGAGCGAACCTGCGAGACCGAGTGGAGCGAAGGGGGGAGGTGGCGAGCGAAGCGAGCCGGCGACCTCCGTAGCGTAATGAAGGTTGAGCGGGTGAAGCGTAACTCGCGGGTGACGACAAGCAAACTTACAAGTAACTCTCATTAGTAGAGCAAAAGTACCAAGCCTCCCCTTTTTGCTCCCCCCCCCCCCCTCCCAATCGTATCTCAGAAACTATGAGACCCGTGTTTTGTTTTTTTATGGATTCGTATAGAGGAGGCTCGGAAAAGTAAAAACCATTTTTCAAAGTCCCCCCCCCCCCTTGGCTCCCTTCTCCCCCCTTCAGGCGGATCTCAGAAGAGATTTGGAACATTTTTTTTTTCAGATTCGTATCAAGGGGCCCAGAGTATGTCAAAATCATTTTTCAAAATTCACCCTATTCCCCCCCTTCACCCCTCCCTCCATCGTATCTCGGAAACTAAGTAGCGTAGGGAAAAGGACACGATACCTTTCCGGTGGTAGGTAGGTTCTGAGTGGAGCGAACCTGCGAGACCGAGTGGAGCGAAGGCGGGAGGTGGCGAGCGAAGCGAGCCGGCGACCTCCGTAGCGTAACGAAGGTTGAGTGGGTGAAGCGTAACTCGCGGGTGACGACAAGCAAACTTACAAGTAACTCTCATGAGTAGGGCAAAAGTACCAAGCTTCCCCTTTTTGGCGTCTCCCTTCCCTCCCAATCGTATCTCAGAAAGTAAGAAACCCGTGTTTTATTTTTTTACGGATTCTTATAGAGAAGGCTCGGAAAAGAAAAACCCATTTTTTCAAAGTCCCCCCCTCTTGACCCCGTTCTCCCCCCTTTAGGCGGATCTCAGAAGAGACTTGGAACATTTTTTTTTTCAGATTCATATCAAAGGGCCCACAGTGTGACAAAATCATTTTTCTAAACTCCCCCATTTCCGCCTCTTCACCCATCCCCCCATCGTATATAGGAAAAACTATGTAGCGGTAAAGCGAAGCGTAGGAATGAGGTCACGATAGCTTTCCGGTGGTAGGTAGGTCCTGAGTGGAGCGAACCTGCGAGACCGAGTTGAGCGAAGGGGGGAGGTGGCGAGCGAAGCGAGCCGGCGACCTCCGTAGCGTAACGAAGGTTGAGCGGGTGAAGCGTAGGTAACTCGCGGGTGACGACAAGCAAACTTACAAATAACTCTCTTAAGTAGGGCAAAAGTACCAAGCCTCCGCTTTTTGGCCTCCCCCCCCCCCCTTCCCTATCGTATCTCAGAAACTAAGAAAGGTGTGTTTGGTGTTTTTTTACGGATTCGTATAGAGGAGGATCGGAAAAGGAAAAACCATTTTTTTCAAAATCTCCCCTCTTCACCCCTTTTCCCCCTTTAAGGTGGATCTATTTCCTTTATTTTCTCTTGGGGCCCAAGTATGTCAAAATCATTTTTCAAAATCAAAATGAGAATCCAAGATGGCGGCTGCTATAATTTTCGAACTGTTCATCAATTTTATCATGGGAGTCGTTTTCATGGTTTTCGAGGATGCTAAAGCCGATAGTAAGGTCAAAATCCAAATCCAAGATGGCGGCTGCGACAATTTTCGATTTTTTCATCATGGATGTCGTTTTCATGGTTTTCGGGTATGCTAAAGCCGATGGTGGGATCAAAATCAAAATCTAAGATGGCGGATGCAATCATTTTCAAAATGTTCATCATGGAAGTCGTTTTCATGGTTTTCGAGGATGCTAATACGATAGCGTGGTCAAAATCAAAATCCAAGATGGCGGTGCGATAATTTTCGAAATGTTCATCATGGGAGTCGTTTTCATGGTTTTCGAGGATGCTAAAGCCGATAGTGAGGTCAAAATCAAAATCAAGATGGCGACAGCAAAAATTCAAAGATATCATCATGGATGTCGTTTTCATGGTTTTCGAGGGTAATAAAGCTGATAGTGAAGTCAAAATCAAAATCCAAGATGGCGACTGCGATCATTTTCGAATTGTTCATCATGGGAGTCGTTTTCATGGTTTTCGAGGATGCTAAAGCCGATAGTGAGGTCAAAATCAAAATCCAAGATGGCGACAGCAAAAAATTCAAAGATATCATCATGGATGTCGTTTTCATGGTTTTCGAGGGTAATAAAGAATAGTGAGCGTGGTCAAAATCAAAATCCAAGATGGCGGCTGCGATAATTTTCGAAATGTTCATCATGGGAGTCGTTTTCATGGTTTTCGAGGATGCTAAAGCCGATAGTGAGGTCAAAATCAAAATCCAAGATGGCGACAGCAAAAAATTCAAAGATATCATCATGGATGTCGTTTTCATGGTTTTCGAGGGTAATAAAGATGATAGTGAAGTCAAAATCAAAATCCAAGATGGCGGCTGCGATCATTTTCGAATTGTTCATCATGGGAGTCGTTTTCATGGTTTTCGAGGATGCTAAAGCCGATAGTGAGGTCAAAATCAAAATCCAAGATGGCGACAGCAAAAAATTCAAAGATATCATCATGGATGTCGTTTTCATGGTTTTCGAGGGTAATAAAGATGATAGTGAAGTCAAAATCAAAATCCAAGATGGCGGCTGCGATCATTTTCGAATTGTTCATCATGGGAGTCATTTTCATGGTTTTCGAGGATGCTAAAGCCGATAGTGAGGTCAAAATCAAAATCCAAGATGGCGACACCAAAAAATTCAAAGATATCATCATGGATGTCGTTTTCATGGTTTTCGAGGGTAATAAAGATGATAGTGAAGTCAAAATCAAAATCCAAGATGGCGGCTGCGATCATTTTCGAATTGTTCATCATGGGAGTCGTTTTCATGGTTTTCGAGGATGCTAAAGCCGATAGTGAGGTCAAAATCAAAATCCAAGATGGCGACAGCAAAAAATTCAAAGATATCATCATGGATGTCGTTTTCATGGTTTTCGAGGGTAATAAAGCTGATAGTGAAGTCAAAATCAAAATCCAAGATGGCGGCTGCGATCATTTTCGAATTGTTCATCATGGGAGTCGTTTTCATGGTTTTCGAGGATGCTAAAGCCGATAGTGAGGTCAAAATCAAAATCCAAGATGGCGACAGCAAAAAATTCAAAGATATCATCATGGATGTCGTTTTCATGGTTTTCGAGGGTAATAAAGATGATAGTGAAGTCAAAATCAAAATCCAAGATGGCGGCTGCGATCATTTTCGAATTGTTCATCATGGGAGTCGTTTTCATGGTTTTCGAGGGTGCTAAAGCCGATAGTGAGGTCAAAATCAAAATCCAAGATGGCGGCAAAAAATTGATATCATCAAGGATAATGGTTTTCGAGGGTAATTGTTCATCAGATCGTTTTGGTTTTCGAGAATGCAAAAGCCGATAGTGAGGTCAAAATAAAAATCCAAGATGGTGGCTGCTATCATTTTCGAATTGTTCATCATGGGAGTCGTTTTCATGGTTTTCGAGGATGCTTAAAGCCGATAGTGAGGTTAAAATCAAAATCCAAGATGGTGGCTGCAATAATATTTTGAAATATAATTATTCTGAATTGTTCATCATGGGATGGGTGTCGTTTTCATGGTTTTCGAGGATGTTAAACCGATAGTGAGGTCAAAACGAATCCAAGATGGCGGCTGCGATAATTTTCGAATTGTTCATCATGGGAGTCGTTTTCATGGTTTTCGAGGATGCTTAAGCCGATAGTGAGGTTAAAATCCAAATCCTATGATGCATAGAGTGTTCGAGGGGCAGTAAGCGCGTACCCAACACAATAATATTTTGAAATATCATATTTTTATCTAAACTGAAAAGTTTGTTTTGGAATTGAAAAATTCTTTTTGTCTTGGATAGTTTTTGTGTTTTCATCATGGGTGTCGTTTTCATGGTTTTCGAGGATGTTAAACTGATGGCGAGGTCAAAACGGGAATGCAAGATGGCGGCTGCGATAATTTTCGAATTGTTCATCATGGGAGTCGTTTTCATGGTTTTCGAGGATGCTAAAGCCGATAGTGAGGTTTAAAATCCAGGAGGGCATAAACGACGTCACCGAAGGCCTGCTGCGTGTTGTCTGCGAGGTGGGCTGTAAACTTTTTCGACCGATCAGGAATGGACGTAAGTCGGAACTTAATTACCAGCGAGACTCTGGCACTGATGAGGAAACGACGAGAACTCACAAAGCCACACAGGCTGAGAGTCAGGTTCTTAACGGGGAGGTCAAAAAGCAGTTCATACGCGATACTCGGAGTGCAAATAACCGAATTATAGAGCAAGCTTTAGCTCGGAATAAAGGCTCGAAGGTATTTGCCAAGCCCAATACCTCCCGCTGTTGCCTGACAAAGCTCAGAACGTCACAAGGCACCACCGTCACATCAAAGCCAGAGATTCTAGCTGAAGTCGAAAAGTTCTACGGAGACTTATATGCTCAAAAACCTTGCCCACCTCAGGCCCACGGCGCGGATGACCAACGGGCCAAACTGACACGCCATCTCACACGAGCTTCCCGACATTGACATGGGTGAGATTGGAATGGCACTCAGGCAGCTTCACCACAACAAAGCCCCAGGGGATGACAGAATAACCATTGAGCTGCTCAAGGCAAGAGGAATACCTATCTTGACAGAGCTTGTAAACTCTTCAATTCCGTCATCCACACTTGCATAACACCGGAGGCATGGCATGGGAGTGTGGTAGTATTATTCTTCAAAAAGGGCGATAAAGCGCTCCTTAAAAATACCGCCCCATCTCACTTCTGAGCCATATCTATAAGCTGTTCTCGAGGGTTATTCTAAATCGTCTCGCCCAAAAGTTCGATGATTTTCAGCCACCGGAGCAGGCCGGGTTTCAAAAAGGTTACCGCACCATAGACCACATACACACCCTTAGGCAAGTGATTCAAAAGACCGAGGAGTATAACCAGCCTCTGTGCCTAGCGTATGTGGACTACGAGAAGGCTTTCGATACCGTCGAGACCTGGGCTGTTCTGGAGTCCATGCAGAGATGCCTCATCGACTGTCGCTACGTTGAGGTGATGAGATGTCTGTATAAGGCCGCAACAGTGACCGTCTAAGTACAAGAACAGAGCACAAAACCAATCCAACTGTTTACAAACGCGTTGGAGGACGTTTTCAAGACGATTGATTGAAAGGACGGGGTGTTAATATCAACGGTCAGTACATCTCACACCTCCGATTTGCGGATGACATTGTCATCATAGCAGAGTCTCTGCAGGAGCTGGAAAAAATGCTGAACAGCTTGAGCGATTCTTCAAGGCGTGTGGGTCTCGGAATGAATCTGGCTGAACAAAACCAAAGTCATGTTTAATGGTCACGTCACCCCGAGACCTGTAATCGTGAATGATGCTGCCCTCGAGGTTGTGCAAGAATACATTTATCTAGGCCAAAGTGTACAACTGGGCAGGCACGACTTTGAGAAGGAGGCAGCTAGAAGAATACGCTTGGGCTGGGCGGTATTCGGGAAGCTGCGTCATATCTTTGAATCATCGATCCCACAATCCCTTAAAACCAGGGTTTACAACCAGCGTGTCCTACCCGTAATGACTTACGGAGCCGAAACGTGAACACTTACCATCGGCCTGGTCCACAAATTTAAGGTTGCTCAGCGTGCAATGGAGAGAGCAATGCTCGGGGTTTCTCTGGTGGATAGAATTCGTAATGAAGTCATTCGCCAGAGAACCAAATGTAGAACCAAATGGCACGTTTGTAGACGGACAAACGGCAGATGGAGCAAACATGTGCTTGAGTGGAGACCGCGAATGGGCAAACGTAGTGTAGGACGCCCTGCTGCAAGATGGGTCGATGATTTAAGGAAGTGGCTGGCAGTGGATGGATGCGGCCTGCCCAAAACCGGGATGGTTGGCGCTCTTTGGGGAAGGCTTACGTCTGGACAGCCTCATCATCAGATGATATAAAGCTGATAGCGAGGTCAAAATCAAAATCCAAGATGGTGGCTGCGATATTTTCGAAATAATCATCCTGGGAGTCGTTTTCATGGTTTTCGAGGATGCTAAAGCCACGAAGTTAAAATCAAAATCCAAGATTGTCCGAGTCGGGGTGCCAGCATGGAGTCGTTTTCATGGTTTTCGAGGGAGCTAAAGCTTCGATAGTGAAGTCAAAATCATAAAACTACGAAGACATTTTCGAATTGTTTGTCAGTGTTTTCATGGACTTAAGCCGATTTGTGAGTTCAAAATTCCAAGATGGCGACAGCAAAAAATCACAAAGGCGTGCTCAGTTCATGGATGTCGTTTTCATGGTTTTCGAGGGTAATAAAGCTGATAGTGAAGTCAAAATCAAAATCCAAGATGGCGACTGCGCCATTTTGAACACGTTTGTCAAGGGATACGTCGTTTTCATGGTTTTCGAAGATGCTAAAGCCGATAGTGAGGTCAAAATCAAAATCCAAGATGGCGACTTTGAAGTTTTGTTCATCATGGAGTCGTTTTCAGCTCGAAGAATAAAGCCGAAAGTGAGGTCAAAATCAAAATTCAAGATGGGAAGCTGCGATAATTTTCGAATTCATCAAGTCATGGATCGATGGTGTAGGATCAACAATCTAAAAATTAAAATCAGGGATTTACAATAGTTTTCGTGTTCATCATGGGAGTTGTTTACCCGTTTTCGAGGATGCTTAAAGCCGATAGTGAGGTCAAAATGAGAATTAAGATGGCGGCTGCGATAATATTCGAAAGGTTCATCGTGGGTGTCGTTTTCATGGTTTTCGAGAAGAATGCTCGGGTTTCGATAGTGACGTCAAAATCAAAATCCAAGACGGTGACTTCAAAAAACGCAGTCATTCGAGGGGCAGTAAGCGCGTACCTAACACAATAATATTTTGAATTTCATATTTTTATATCTAGAACTGAAAAGTTTGTTTTGTTTGGTGTTAAATTGAAAAGTTCATTTTGTGATGGATAGTTTTGTGTTTTCATCATGGGTGTGGTTTTCATGGTTTTCGAGGATGCTCAAATCGTGGCGAGGTCAAAATGCCATCTAAGATGGCGGCTGCTATAATTTTCGAATTGTTCATGAATTTCATCATGGAAGTCGTTTTCGTGGTTTGCGAGGATGCTTAAGCCGACAGTGAGGTCAAAATCAAAATCCAAGATGGCGGCATCAATAATTTTCGAAATGTTCATCAATTTCATCATGGGATGTAACGGGTTGAGGATGCGTAACTCAGGGGTGACGACAAGCAAACTTACAAGTAACTCTCATGAGTAGGGCAAAAGTACTTACCCCCCCCCCCTTGAATCGTACTTCAGACACTGATAAGAGTCAAATCAAAATCTGTTTTTTTAATTTTTTTTTTTACGGCTTCGTATACAGGAGGCTCGGAAATCGTAAAAACCATTTTTCAAAGTTGCCCCTTAAATGCCCTCCCTTCTGAGTTTTCAAAAGGTTTTAGATTGGATTAGGGGGTTCTTAAGGGGCTTCAAATTTTTTTAAGTACTCTAACGGATTTTAAAATTCTTTGAACTATCCTATATATAGGATGCTCAAACCATTTTGTTTTTTTTTTTTTTAATTTGTTTCTTTTTTCAAAATTAGTTAAATGGGTTTTAAAAATGGCGAAAAATATTTTATTTGTAATTTACAAATCTTTTAAGGGCTATGGATTTTCCAATTCATTTAAAGATTCATATGGATTCTCAAAATTTTATTAAGATAAGGAATACTTAAGTTGAATAGGTAAGGTAAGGAAGACCAAGCCCGGGTCGGTGGCGCGTCGTGTTTCACGCCAAATGCCTGCTGGGGTCGCGGTTTTTTTTACCCAGGTTACCGTGGCCCCGGAACGTAAAGGGCATACGAAGGAACACGGGTGGATTTTAGTCAGTAAGAGTCTGACAGTCCCTTAAGCCCCACCCAGGGCGGGAGGACTCATTTGATGATTTTACCACCTAAAAAAAAAAAAGGTAAGGAATACTTCTCCAAAACACGACCCCGCGAGCTGCTTGCAGCTCGCGCAACGCGCAAATACTAGTTATATTATATAAAGCTCGATTACCACTCACCACTGACTGATTGACATAATTGTTCTCCCAGATGGTGAAGGGGAAGGTGGGTATATTTTGACAGATTCGTAAACAAGTAACTCCCGTGAGTATGGGAAAAATCCCAAACCTCCCCTTTTCGCCCCCCCTCTCCCCCCTCCCCATCGTATCTCGGAAACTAAGAGACCCGTGTTTTGTTTTTTTACGGATTCGTATAGAGGGGGCTCGGAAACGTAAAAATCATTTTTAGAGTCCCCCCTCCCCTTTTCCCCTTCTCCCCCCTTTAGGAGGATCTCGGAAGTTAACAGACTTGCAACAGTTTTTTTTTCAGATTCATGTCAAGGGCCCCATAGTTGGTCAAAATCATTTTTCAAAACTCTCCCCTCTCCCCCCCTTCACCCCTCCCCCCGTCGTATCTCGGAAACTAAGAGACCCGTGTTTTGTTTGTTTACGGATTCGTATAGAGGAGGCTCGAAATAGTAAAAATCATTTTCAAAGTCCCCCTTGCCCCCCTTTCCCCCCCCCCCTTTAGGCGGATCTCAAAAGAGACTTGGAATTTTTTTTTTCAGACTCGTATCAAGGAACCCAGAGTATGTCAAAATCATTTTTCGAAACTCACCCCTCTCCCCCTCTTCACCCCTCACCCCATAGCGGTAGCGGAAAAGCGAAGCGTAGGGATGTGGTCACGATAGCTTTCCGGTGGTAGGTAGGTCCTGAGTGGAGCGAACCTGCGAGACCGAGTGGAGCGAAGGGGGGAGGTGGCGAGCGAAGCGAGCCGGCGACCTCCGTAGCGTAACGAAGGTTGAGTGGGTGAAGCGTAACTCAGGGTGACGACAAGCAAACTTACAAGTAACTCTCATGAGTAGGGCAAAAGTACCAAGCCTCCCCTTTTTGCTCCCCCCCCCCTCCCAATCGTATCTCAGAAACTATGAGACCCGTGTTTTGTTTTTTTATGGATTCGTATAGAGGAGGCTCGGAAAAGTAAAAACCATTTTTCAAAGTCCCCCCCCCTCTTGACCCCGTTCTCCCCCCTTTAGGCGGATCTCAGAAGAGACTTGGAACATTTTTTTTTCAGATTCATATCAAGGGCCCAGAGTTGGTCAAAATGATTTTTCTAAACTCCCCCATTTCCCCTCTTCACCCATCCCCCATCGTATATCGGAAAAATTATGTAGCGGTAAAGCGAAGCGTAGGAATGAGGTCACGATAGCTTTCCGGTGGTAGGTAGGTCCTGAGTGGAGCGAACCTGCGAGACCGAGTTGAGCGAAGGGGGGAGGTGGCGAGCGAAGCGAGCCGGCGACCTCCATAGCGTAACGAAGGTTGAGCGGGTGAACCGTAACTCGCGGGTGACGACAAGCAAACTTACAAATAACTCTCATAAGTAGGGCAAAAGTAACAAGCCTCCGCTTTTTGGCCTCCCCCCCCCTCCGTATCGTATCTCAGAAACTAAGAGACCCGTGTTTGTTGTTTTTTTACGGATTCGTATAGAGGAGGATCGGAAAAGAAAAAATTTTTTTTTTCAAAATCTCCCCTCTTCACCCCCTTCTCCTTTTAAGTGGATCTTAGAAGAAACTTGGAACATTTTTTCCTGGGGCCCAGAGTATGTCAAAATCATTTTTCAAAATCAAAATGAGAATCCAAGATGGCGGCTGCTATAATTTTCGAATTGTTCATCAATTTTATCATGGGAGTCGTTTTCATGGTTTTCGAGGATGCTAAAGCCGATAGTGAGGTCAAAATCCAAATTCAAGATGGCGGCTGCGACAATTTTCGAATTTTTCATCATGGATATCAATCGTTTTCATGGTTTTCGAGGGTATGCTAAAGCTGATAAGCCGTGGGGTCAAAAAAATCAAAATCCAAGATGGCGGACTGCGATCATTTTCGAATTGTTCATCATGGGAGTCGTTTTCATGGTTTTCGAGGATGCTAAAGCCGATAGTGAGGTCAAAATCAAAATCCAAGATGGCGACAGCAAAAAATTCAAAGATATCATCATGGATGTCGTTTTCATGGTTTTCGAGGGTAATAAAGATGATAGTGAAGTCAAAATCAAAATCCAAGATGGCGGCTGTGATCATTTTCGAAGTGTTCATCATGGGAGTCGTTTTCATGGTTTTCGAAGATGCTTAAGCCGATAGTGAGTTCAAAATCAAAATCGAAGATGGCGGCTGCATAATTTTCGAAATGTTCATGATGGAGTCGTTTTCATAGTTTTCGAGGATGCTAAAGTTGATAGTGAAGTAAGAATCAAAATCCAAGATGGCGACTGCAAAATTTTCGAATTGCTCATATGGCAGTCGAATGCTTAAGTTGATAGTGAGGTCAAGAATCAAAAAAATGCAAAATGTTCCAAGTTTTCATGGCGAGGGTGCTGCCGATCCAAGATTTTCGATCATTTTCGAAATTGTTCATCATGGGAGTCGTTTTCATGGTTTTCGAGGATGCTAAAGCCGATGGTGAGGTCAAAATCAAAATCCAAGATGGCGACAGCAAAAAATTCAAAGATATCATCATGGATGTCGTTTTCATGGTTTTCGAGGGTAATAAAGCTGATAGTGAAGTCAAAATCAAAATCCAAGATGGCGGCTGCGATCATTTTCGAATTGTTCATCATGGGAGTCGTTTTCATGGTTTTCGAGGATGCTAAAGCCGATAGTGAGGTCAAAATCAAAATCCAAGATGGCGACAGCAAAAAATTCAAAGATATCATCATGGATGTCGTTTTCATGGTTTTCGAGGGTAATAAAGATGATAGTGAAGTCAAAATCAAAATCCAAGATGGCGGCTGCGATCATTTTCGAATTGTTCATCATGGGAGTCGTTTTCATGGTTTTCGAGGATGCTAAAGCCGATAGTAAGGTCAAAATCAAAATCCAAGATGGCGGCTGCGATAAATTTTCGAAAGTTCATCATGGTTTTCAAGGATGCTAAAGCGATAGTGAGGTCAAAATCAAAAAAGATATCATCATTTTGTGATGGGAGTCGTTTTCATGGTTTTCGAGGATGCTTAAACCGATAGTGAGGTCAAAATCAAATCGAAGATGGCGGCTGCGATAATTTTCGAAATGTTCATCATGGCAGTCGTTTTCATGGTTTTCGAGGATGAAGATGGCGACTGCAATAATTTTCGAATTGCTCATCATGGCAGTCGTTTTCATGGTTTTCAAGGATGCTCAAAATCAAAATCCAAGATGGCGGCTGCGATCATTTTCGAATTGTTCATCATGGGATGTCGTTTTCATGGTTTTCGAGGATGCTAAAGCCGATAGTGAGGTCAAAATCAAAATCCAAGATGGCGGCTTCGATAATTTTCGAAATTGATGGCAGTCGTTTTCATAGTTTTCGAGGATGCTAAAGTTGATAGTGAATAAGAATCATCATGGATGTCGTTTTCATGGTTTTCGAGGATGTAATAGTGAAGTCAAAATCAAAATCCAAGATGGCGGCTGCGATCATTTTCGAAATGTTTATCATGGATGTCGTTTTCGGGGTTTTCGAGGGATGCTAAAGCCGATAGTGAGGTCAAAATCAAAATCCAAGATGGCGGCTGCGATCAATTTTCGAATTGTTCATCATGGAGTCGTTTTCATGGTTTTCGAGGATGCTAAAGCCGATAGTGAGGTCAAAATCAAAATCCGAAGGATGGCGGCTGCGATATCATTTAATTGTTCATCGATACTCGTTCATGGTTTTCGAATAAGGCCAATGCCCTAAAGTCGTCAGGCAAATCGAAAACCTCCATAGCGTAACGAAGGTTGGAACCGTAACTCGCGGGTGACGAACTTACAAATAACTCTCATAAGTAGGGCAAGATAACAAGCCTCCGCTTTTTGGCCTCCCCCCCCCTCCGTATCGTTTTCGTTTGTTGGTTCATCATGGGAGCGTTTTAATCTCCCCTCTTGGTTTTCGAGGATGAAGTATGTCAAAATCAAAATCCAAGATGGCGGCTGCGATAATTTTCGAATTGTTCATCATAGTAGTCGTTTTCATGGTTTTCGATGGCGGCTGGATTTTTCTCAAGCCGATAGTGAGGTCAATGGTCAAAATCAAAATCCAAGATGGCGGATGCGATCATTTTCAAAATGCTCATGGGATCGTTTTTTCGAATGCTGATAGCGTGGTCAAAATCAAAATCCAAGATGGCGGCTGCGATAATTTTCGAAATGTTCATCATGGGAGTCATTTTCATGGTTTTTGAGGTGCTTAAGCCAGTGGTCAAAATAAAAATCCAAGATGGGCGGCTGCGATTCGAAATGGTTTTCGAGGATGCTAAAGCCGATAGTGAGGTCAAAATCAAAATCAAAGATGGCGACAGCAAAAAATTCAAAGATAAATCATCATGGATGTCGTTTTCATGGTTTTCGAGGGTAATAAAGATGATAGTGAAGTCAAAATCAAAATCTAAGATGGCGGCTGTGATCATTTTCGAAGTGTTCATCATGGGAGTCGTTTTCATAGATTCAAAATCAAAATCGAAGATGGCGGCTGCGATAATTTTCGAAATGTTCATCATGGCAGTCGTTTTCATGGTTTTCGAGGATGCTAAAGTTGATAGTGAAGTAAGAATCAAAATCCAAGATGGCGGCTGCGATAATTTTCGAAATGTTCATCATGGCAGTCGTTTTCATGGTTTTCGAGGATGCTAAAGTTGATAGTGAAGTTCAAAATCCAAGATCGGCTGCGATCATTTTCAAATGTTCATCAATGTCGGTTTCAGGGTTTTCGAGGGTGTCAAAATAAAAATCCAAGATGGCTGCTGCGATCATTTTCGAATTGTTCATCATGGGAGTCGTTTTCATGGTTTTCGAGGATGCTAAAGCCGATAGTGAGGTCAAAATCAAAATCCAGGATGGCGACAGGATATCATCATGGCTGTCGTTTTCATGGTTTTCGAGGGTAATTTTTTGATAGTGTCAAAATCAAAATCCAAGATGGCGGCTGCGATTTTTCGAATTGTTCATCATGGGAGTCGTTTTCATGGTTTTCGAGGATGCTAAAGCCGATAGTGGGGTCAAAATCAAAATCCAAGAAGCCAAAAATTCAAAGATATCATCATGGATGTCGTTTTCATGGTTTTCGAGGGTAATCAAGCTGATAGTGAACTCAAAATCAAAATCCAAGTTGGCGGCTGCGATCATTTTCGAATTGTTCATCATGGAGTCGTTTTCATGGTTTTCGAGGATGCTAAAGCCGATAGTGAGGTCAAAATTAAAATCCAAGATGGCGGCTGCGAATTTTCGAAATGTTCATCATGGGAGTTTTCATGTTTTCATGGTGAGTTTCGAGGGCTGCTATTTTCGAAGCCGATAGTGAGGTAAAGCCTCAAAATCAAATCCAAGATGGCTGCGCTGTTCATCATGGCAGTCGTTTTCAGAGTTTTCGAGGATGCTAAAGTTGATAGTGAAGTAAGTCCAAGATCATATTTTCGAATTGTTCATCAATCGTTTTCATGGTTTTCGAGGATGCTAAAGTTGATAGTGTAAATCAAAAAATTTTCCATCATGGATGTCGGTTTCATGGTTTTCGAGGGTGCTAAAGCCGATAGTGAGGTCAAAATAAAAATCCAAGATGGCGGAGTCGTTTTCATAGTTTTCGAGGAGTTGATAGTGAAGTAAAAATCAAATCCAAGAGGATTGCTCATCAAAATTTTGAAATGGAATCCAAGATCTCGTCTTGCGATAGTTTTCAAAATGTTTTCATCATGGGTGTCGTTTTCATGGTTTTCGAGGATGCTAAAGCTGATAGTGAGGTCAAAACGGGAATGCAAGATGGCGGCTGCGATAATTTTCGAATTGTTCATCATGGGAGTCGTTTTCATGGTTTTCGAGGATGCTAAAGCCGATAGTGAGGTTTAAAATCCAGGAGGGCATAAACGACGTCACCGAAGGCCTGCTGCGTGTTGTCTGCGAGGTGGGCTGTAAACTTTTTCGACCGATCAGGAATGGACGTAAGTCGGAACTTAATTACCAGCGAGACTCTGGCACTGATGAGGAAACGACGAGAACTCACAAAGCCACACAGGCTGAGAGTCAGGTTCTTAACGGGGAGGTCAAAAAGCAGTTCATACGCGATACTCGGAGTGCAAATAACCGAATTATAGAGCAAGCTTTAGCTCGGAATAAAGGCTCGAAGGTATTTGCCAAGCCCAATACCTCCCGCTGTTGCCTGACAAAGCTCAGAACGTCACAAGGCACCACCGTCACCTCAAAGCCAGAGATTCTAGCTGAAGTCGAAAAGTTCTACGGAGACTTATATGCTCAAAAACCTTGCCCACCTCAGGCCCACGGCGCGGATGACCAACGGGCCAAACTGACACGCCATCTCACAGACGAGCTTCCCGACATTGACATGGGTGAGATTGGAATGGCACTCAGGCAGCTTCACCACAACAAAGCCCCAGGGGATGACAGAATAACCATTGAGCTGCTCAAGGCAAGAGGAATACCTATCTTGACAGAGCTTGTAAACTCTTCAATTCCGTCATCCACACTTGCATAACACCGGAGGCATGGCATGGGAGTGTGGTAGTATTATTCTTCAAAAAGGGCGATAAAGCGCTCCTTAAAAACTACCGCCCCATCTCACTTCTGAGCCATATCTATAAGCTGTTCTCGAGGGTTATTCTAAATCGTCTCGCCCAAAAGTTCGATGATTTTCAGCCACCGGAGCAGGCCGGGTTTCAAAAAGGTTACCGCACCATAGACCACATACACACCCTTAGGCAAGTGATTCAAAAGACCGAGGAGTATAACCAGCCTCTGTGCCTAGCGTATGTGGACTACGAGAAGGCTTTCGATACCGTCGAGACCTGGGCTGTTCTGGAGTCCATGCAGAGATGCCTCATCGACTGTCGCTACGTTGAGGTGATGAGATGTCTGTATAAGGCCGCAACAGTGACCGTCTAAGTACAAGAACAGAGCACAAAACCAATCCAACTGTTTACAAACGCGTTGGAGGACGTTTTCAAGACGATTGATTGGAAAGGACGGGGTGTTAATATCAACGGTCAGTACATCTCACACCTCCGATTTGCGGATGACATTGTCATCATAGCAGAGTCTCTGCAGGAGCTGGAAAAAATGCTGAACAGCTTGAGCGATTCTTCAAGGCGTGTGGGTCTCGGAATGAATCTGGCTGAACAAAACCAAAGTCATGTTTAATGGTCACGTCACCCCGAGACCTGTAATCGTGAATGATGCTGCCCTCGAGGTTGTGCAAGAATACATTTATCTAGGCCAAAGTGTACAACTGGGCAGGCACGACTTTGAGAAGGAGGCAGCTAGAAGAATACGCTTGGGCTGGGCGGTATTCGGGAAGCTGCGTCATATCTTTGAATCATCGATCCCACAATCCCTTAAAACCAGGGTTTACAACCAGCGTGTCCTACCCGTAATGACTTACGGAGCCGAAACGTGAACACTTACCATCGGCCTGGTCCACAAATTTAAGGTTGCTCAGCGTGCAATGGAGAGAGCAATGCTCGGGGTTTCTCTGGTGGATAGAATTCGTAATGAAGTCATTCGCCAGAGAACCAAATGTAGAACCAAATGGCACGTCTGTAGACGGACAAACGGCAGATGGAGCAAACATGTGCTTGAGTGGAGACCGCGAATGGGCAAACGTAGTGTAGGACGCCCTGCTGCAAGATGGGTCGATGATTTAAGGAAGGTGGCTGGCAGTGGATGGATGCGGCCTGCCCAAAACCGGGATGGTTGGCGCTCTTTGGGGGAGGCTTACGTCCAGTAGTGGACGGCAATAGGCTGATGATGATATAAAGCTGATAGCGAGGTCAAAATCAAAATCCAAGATGGTGGCTGCGATATTTTCGAAATAATCATCCTGGGAGTCGTTTTCATGGTTTTCGAGGATGCTAAAGCCGGTTAAAATCAAAATCCAAGATGGCGGCTGCGATAATTTTTGAATTTTCAATGGGAGTTCGAGGATGCATAGTGAGGTCAAAATCAAAATCCAAGATGGCGACTTCAAAAAATCATGGTTTTCGAGGATGCCGTTTTGCTAAAGCCGATAGTGAAGTCTAAATCAGAATCTAAGATGGCGGCTGCGATCATTTTTGAATTGTTCATCATGGGAGTCGTTTTAATAGTTTTCGAGGATGCTAAGCCGATAGTAAGGTCAAAATCAAAATCTAAAATGGCGACTGCAAAAAATTCTAAGTAAGAAATACTTTTCAAAACACGACCCCGCGAGCTGCTTGCAGCTCGCGCAACGCGCAAATACTAGTTATATATTATATAAAGCTCGATTACCACTCACTCACTGACTGATTGACATAATTGTTCTCCCAGATGGTGAAGGGGGAGGTGGGTATATTTTGACAGATTCGTAAACAAGTAACTCCGTGAGTATGGGAAAAATCCCAAACCTCCCCTTTTCGCCCCCCCTCTCCCCCCTCCCCATCGTATCTCGGAAACTAAGAGACCCGTGTTTTGTTTTTTTACGGATTCGTATAGAGGGGCTCGGAAACGTAAAAATCATTTTTTAGAGTCCCCCCTCCCCTTTTCCCCTTCTCCCCCCTTTAGGAGGATCTCGGAAGTTAACAGACTTGCAACAGTTTTTTTTTCAGATTCATGTCAAGGGCCCCATAGTTGGTCAAAATCATTTTTCAAAACTCTCCCCTCTCCCCCCCTTCACCCCTCCCCCCGTCGTATCTCGGAAACTAAGAGACCCGTGTTTTGTTTGTTTACGGATTCGTATAGAGGAGGCTCGAAATAGTAAAAATCATTTTCAAAGATCCCCCTTGCCCCCCTCCCCCCCCCCCCCTTTAGGCGGATCTCAAAAAAGACTTGGAATTTTTTTTTTCAGACTCGTGTCAAGAGGTCCAGAGTATGTCAAAATCATTTTTCGAAACTCACCCCTCTCCCCCTCTTCACCCCTCACCCCATAGCGGTAAAGCGAAGCGTAGCGTAGCGTAGGGATGTGGTCACGATAGCTTTCCGGTGGTAGGTAGGTCCTGAGTGGAGCGAACCTGCGAGACCGAGTGGAGCGAAGGGGGGAGGTGGCGAGCGAAGCGAGCCGGCGACCTCCGTAGCGTAATGAAGGTTGAGCGGGTGAAGCGTAACTCGCGGGTGACGACAAGCAAACTTACAAGTAACTCTCATTAGTAGAGCAAAAGTACCAAGCCTCCCCTTTTTGCTCCCCCCCCCCTCCCAATCGTATCTCAGAAACTATGAGACCCGTGTTTTGTTTTTTTATGGATTCGTATAGAGGAGGCTCGGAAAAGTAAAAACCATTTTTCAAAGTCCCTCCCCCTTGGCTCCCTTCTCCCCCCTTCAGGCGGATCTCAGAAGAGATTTGGAACATTTTTTTTTTCAGATTCGTATCAAGGGGCCCAGAGTATGTCAAAATCATTTTTCAAAATTCACCCTATTCCCCCCCTTCACCCCTCCCTCCATCGTATCTCGGAAACTAAAAGACGATACCTTTCCGGTTTTGTTTGTTTACGGATTCGTATAGAGGAGGCTCGAAACAGTGACGACAAAAACCATTTTCAAAGTTCCCCTTTGCCCCCCTCCCCCCTCCCTTTAGGCGGATCTCCTTGGATCTCAGAAGAGACTTTTTTTTTTTCAGACTCGTGTCAAGAGGTCCAGATATGTCAAAATCATTTTACGAAACTCACCCCTCTCCCCCTCTTCATCCCTCACCCCATAGCGGTAAAGCGAAGCGTAGCGTAGCGTAATGTGGTCACGATAGCTTTCCGGTGGTAGGTAGGTCCTGAGTGGAGCGAACCTGCGAGACCGAGTGGAGCGAAGGGGGGAGGTGGCGAGCGAAGCGAGCCGGCGACCTCCGTAGCGTAACGAAGGTTGAGTGGGTGAAGCGTAACTCAGGGGTGACGACAAGCAAACTTACAAGTAACTCTCATGAGTAGGGCAAAAGTACCAAGCCTCCCCTTTTGGCGTCTCCCCCCCCCCCTCCCAATCGTATCTCAGAAACTAAGAGACCCGTGTTTTTTTTTTTTCGGATTCTTATAGAGGAGGCTCGGAAAAGAAAAACCCATTTTTTCAAAGTTGCCCCTCTTGACCCTTTCTCCCCCCCTTAAGGCGGATCTCAGAAGAGACTTGGAACATTTTTTTTTTCAGATTCACATCAAGGTACCCGGAGTATGGTCAAAATGATTTTTCTAAACTCCCCCATTTCCCCCTCTTCACCCATCCCCCCATCGTATATCAGAAAAACTGTGTAGCGGTAAAGCGAAGCGTAGGAATGAGGTCACGATAGCGGTGGTAGGTTCCGGTGGTAGGTAGGTCCTGTAACTCGCGGGTGACGACAAGCAAACTTACAAATAACTCTCATAAGTAGGGCAAAAGTACCAAGCCTCCGCTTTTTGGCCTCCCCCCCCCCCCCTCCCTATCGTATCTCAGAAACTAGGAGACCCGTGTTTGGTGTTTTTTTAACGGATTTATATAGAGGAGGATCGGAAAAGAAAAAAATCCATTTTTCTTCAAAATCTCCCCTCTTCACCCCCTTCTTACCCCCCTTTAAGTGTATCTCAGAAGAAACTTGGAAAATTTTCTCTTGGGGCCCAGAGTATGTCGAAAAATCAAAATGAGAGTCGTTTTCATGGTTTTGGATGCTAAAGCGATGGTAAGGGCCAAAATCAAAATCAAATTGTTCGATCAATTTTATCATGGGAGTCGTTTTCATGGTTTTCGAGGATGCTAAAGCCGATAGTAAGGTCAAAATCAAAATCTAAGGTGGCGGATGCGATCATTTTCAAAATGTTCATCATGGGAGTCGTTTTCATGGTTTTCGAGGTATGCAAAGCCGATAGCGTGGTCAAAATCAAAATCCAAGATGGCGGCTGCGATAATTTTCAAAATGTTCATCATGGGAGTCGTTTTCATGGTTTTCGAGGATGCTAAAGCCGATAGTGAGGTCAAAATCAAAATCAAAGATGGCGACAGCAAAAAATTCAGAGATATCATCATGGATGTCGTTTTCTTGGTTTTCGAGGGTAATAAAGATGATAGTGAAGTCAAAATCAAAATCCAAGATGGCGGCTGCGATCATTTTCGAATTGTTCAACATGGGAGTCGTTTTCATGGTTTTCGAGGATGCTAAAGCCGATAGTGAAGTCAAAATCAAAATCCAAGATGGCGACAGCAAAAAATTCAAAGATATCATCATGGATGTCGTTTTCTTGGTTTTCGAGGGTAATAAAGATGATAGTGAAGTCAAAATCAAAATCCAAGATGGCGGCTGCGATCATTTTCGAATTGTTCATCATTGGAGTCGTTTTCATGGTTTTCGAGGATGCTAAAGCCGATAGTGAGGTCAAAATCAAAATCCAAGATGGCGACAGCAAAAAATTCAAAGATATCATCATGGATGTCGTTTTCATGGTTTTCGGGTAATAAAGATGATAGTGAAGTCAAAATCAAAATCCAAGATGGCGGCTGCGATCATTTTCGAATTGTTCATCATGGAGTCGTTTTCATGGTTTTCGAGGATGCTAAAGCCGATAGTGAGGTCAAAATCAAAATCCAAGATGGCGACACCAAAAAATTCAAAGATATCATCATGGATGTCGTTTTCATGGTTTTCGTGGGTAATAAAGATGATAGTGAAGTCAAAATCAAAATCCAAGATGGCGGCTGCGATCATTTTCGAATTGTTCATCATGGGAGTCGTTTTCATGGTTTTCAAGGATGCTAAAGCCGATAGTGAGGTCAAAATCAAAATCCAAGATGGCGACAGCAAAAAATTCAAAGATATCATCATGGATGTCGTTTTCATGGTTTTCGAGGGTAATAAAGCTGATAGTGAAGTCAAAATCAAAATCCAAGATGGCGCCTGCGATCATTTTCGAATTGTTCATCATGGGAGTCGTTTTCATGGTTTTCAAGGATGCTAAAGCCGACGGTGAGGTCAAAATCAAAATCCAAGATGGCGACAGCAAAAAATTCAAAGATATCATCATGGATGTCGTTTTCATGGTTTTCGAGGGTAATGAAGCTGATAGTGAAGTCAAAATCAAAATCCAAGATGGCGGCTGCGATCATTTTCGAATTGTTCATCATGGGAGTCGTTTTCATGGTTTTCAAGGATGCTAAAGCCGATGGTGAGGTCAAAATCAAAATCCAAGATGGCGACAGCAAAAAATTCAAAGATATCATCATGGGTGTCGTTTTCATGGTTTTCGAGGGTAATAAAGCTGATAGTGAAGACAAAATCAAAATCCAAGATGGCGGCTGCGATCATTTTCGTATTGTTCATCATGGGAGTCGTTTTCATGGTTTTCGAGGATGCTTAAGCCGATAGTGAGGTCAAAATCAAAATCCAAGATGGCGACAGCAAAAAAATTCAAAGATATCATCATGGATGTCGTTTTCATGGTTTTCGGGTATGCTTAAGCCGAAAGTGTGGTCAATATTAAAATCCAAGATGGCGGCTGCGATAAATTTTGAAATGTTCATCATGGGAGTTGCTTTATTGATTTCAAGGATGCTAAAAGCCGATAGTGAGGTCAAAATCAAAGTCCAAGATGGCGGCTGCGACAATTTTCGAATTTTTCATCATGGATGTCGTTTTCGTGGTTTTCGGATACCTATGCTAAAGCCGATAGTGAAGTCAAAATCAAAGTCTAAGATGGCGACTGTGATCATTTTCGAAGTGTTCATCATGGTAGTCGTTTTCATGGTTTTCGAGGATCCTTAGCCGATAGTGAGGTGAAAATGAAAATCCAAGATGGCGGCTGCGATAATTTTCGAATTGCTCATCATGGCAGTCGTTTTCATGGTTTTCGGGGATGCTTAAGCCGATAGTGAGGCCAAAATCAAAATCGAAGATGGCAGCTGCTATAATTTTCGAATTGTTCATCATGGGAATCGTTTTCATGGTTTTCGAGAATGCTAAAGCCGATAGTGAGGTTTGAAATCCAGGAGCATAAACGACGTCACCGAAGGCTTGCTGCGTGTTGTCTTCGAGGTGGGCTGTAAACTTTTTCGACCGATCAGGAATGGACGTAAGTCGTAACTTAATTACCAGCGAGACTCTGGCACTGATGAGGAAACGACGAGAACTCACCAAGCCACAAAGGCTGAGAGTCAGGTTCTTAACGGGAGGTCAAAAAGCAGTTCATACGCGATACTCGGAGTGCAAATAACCGAATAATAGAGCAAGCTATAGCTCAGAATAAAGGCTCGAAGGTATTTGCAAAGCCCAATACCTCCCGCTGTTGCCAGACAAAGCTCAGAACGTCACAAGGCACCACCGTCACCTCAAAGCCAGAGATTCTAGCTGAAGTCGAAAAGTTCTACGGAGACTTATATGCTCAAAAACCTTGCCCACCTCAGGCCCACGGCGCGGATGACCAACGGGCCAAACTGACACGCCATCTCACAGACGAGCTTCCTGACATTGACATGGGTGAGATTGGAATGGCACTCAGGCAGCTTCACCACACAAAGCCCCAGGGGATGACAGAATAACCATAGAGCTGCTCTAGGCAAGAGGAATACCTATCTTGACAGAGCTTGTAAACTCTTCAATTCCGTTATCCACACTTGCATAACACCGAAGGCATGACATGGGAGTGTGGTAGTATTATGCTTCAAAAAGGGCGATAAAGCGCTCCTTAAAAACTACCGCCCCATCTCACTTCTGAGCCATATCTATAAGCTGTTCTCGAGGGTTATTCTAAATCGTTTTGCCCAAAAGTTCGATGATTTTCAGCCACCGGAGCAGGCCGGGTTTCAAAAAGGTTACCGCACCATAGACTACATACACACCCTTAGGCAAGTGATTCAAAAGACCGAGGAGTATAACCAGCCTCTGTGCCTAGCGTATGTGGACTACGAGAAGGCTTTCGATACCGTCGAGACCTGGGCTGTTCTGGAGTCCATGCAGAGATGCCTCATCGACTGTCGCTACGTTGAGGTGATGAGATGTCTGTATAAGGCCGCAACAGTGACCGTCTAAGTACAAGAACAGAGCACAAAACCAATCCAACTGTTTACAAACGCGTTGGAGGAGGGCTTTCAAGACGATTGATTGGAAAGGACGGGGTGTTAATATCAACGGTCAGTACATCTCACACCTCCGATTTGCGGATGACATTGTCATCATAGCAGAGTCTCTGCAGGAGCTGGAAAAAATGCTGAACAGCTTGAGCAATTCTTCAAGGCGTGTGGGTCTCGGAATGAATCTGGCTGAACAAAACCAAAGTCATGTTTAATGGTCACGTCACCCCGAGACCTGTAATCGTGAATGATGCTGCCCTCGAGGTTGTGCAAAAATACATTTATCTAGGCCAAAGTGTACAACTGGGCAGGCATAACTTTGAGAAGGAGGCAGCTAGAAGAATACGCTTGGGCTGGGCGGTATTCAGGAAGCTGCGTCATATCTTTGAATCATCGATCCCACAATCCCTTAAAACCAGGGTTTACAACCAGCGTGTCCTACCCGTAATGCGTGCAATGGAGAGAGCAATGCTCGGGGTTTCTCTGGTGGATAGAATTCGTAATGAAGTCATTCGCCAGAGAACCAAATGTAGAACCAAATGGCACGTCTGTAGACGGACAGACGGCGGATGGAGCAAACATGTGCTTGAGTGGAGACCGCGAATGGGCAAACGTAGTGTAGGACGCCCTGCTGCGAGATGGGTCGATGATTTAAGGAAGGTGGCTGGCAGTGAATGGATACGGTCTGCCCAAAACCGGGATGGTTGGCGCTCTTTGGGGGAGGCTTACGTCCAGTAGTGGACGGTAATAGGCTGATGATGATATAAAGCTGATAGCGATGTCAAAATCAAAATCCAAGATGGTGGCTGCGATATTTTCGAAATAATTATCCTGGGATTCGTTTTCATGGTTTTCGAGGATGCTAAAGCCGGTTAAAATCAAAATCCAAGATGGCGGCTGCGATAATTTTTGAATTGTTCATCATGGGAGTCGTTTTCATGGTTTTCGAGGATGCTAAAGCCGGTAGTGAGGTCAAAATCAAAATCCAAGATGGCGACTTCAAAAAATCATTTTTTTATATTGGATGCCGTTTTCATGGTTTTCGAGGGTGCCAGAGCCGATAGTGAAGTGTAAATCAGAATCTAAGATGGCGGCTGCGATCATTTTTGAATTGTTCATCATGGGAGTCGTTTTAATAGTTTTCGAGGATGCTAAAGCCGATAGTAAGGTCAAAATCAACATCTAAAATGGCGACTGCAAAAAATTCTAAGTAAGAAATACCTTTCAAAACACGACCCCGCGAGCTGCTTGCAGCTCGCGCAACGCGCAAATACTAGTTAAATTATAACATTGTTTTGTTAGACAAACAGTGTTATAATTTAATTTTTTAATTTCATTACGATACTCTATGGTATAAAGTATGTCATTATAAACTCGTTTTGAGTTTTATATTTCGAAGTTTACGATATGAGAGTAGATAAAATAAGATTACCTAAACTGATTAAATTGCTATTCAGCCCTCTTCCTCTCTCCTAAATTTTGCGTGCCCGACAGGGTCCATATTGTATCTTAAACTTTTGTCTTTTACCATATTTGTAACATATGGAATGCAATAAATAATTGAGTATTGAGTATTGAAACAAAAAAGAAATTCTTTAAACATCACGTTCGCAATTAGTCGAAAGTCTCATTGAGAATAAAAAATAATTCCTTTAAAAAAACAATACGACCTTGCGCTTATATGGGTGAAGTGAGCAGAAACAATACTGAATGATACTGTCGAAGCGAATGTGCGGCACTGTGTTCTTGATTTTATTTTTTTTACTTGGTAAAATTATCTCAAAATGAGTCCTAACCCGGGCAGGGCGGGAGGGACTGTTAGACTCGTACTGTGTTCTTGCTTGAGCTTGCTATGCAATCGCAGCTTGAAGCTGGTCTTATAAAGACTGCAGATTAAGTAGTCAGTATCAACTGACTACTCAATCAGTCCGTGTGCAAAAAACGTTTAAAAAAAAAAGTCATAGCCATTAGTCAATGCACAATCTCATCCAAAACTTCGCGCGATTACTGTGGTTATATCAAAGTTAATAAAAAGCAAGACAAATGAGAAAAATGTGACGGATTCCGTTATCGTTGCTCAGTAAACAAAAACAAAATTTTATTAAAGAATATATCAGTGTGGTTACAGGCATGATTGATTATTGTTTGGTGAACAAACGGTTTGGCACAGTCTTACTTACGTTAAGGCTTCGTTCGATAGTATCACTGAAGCGCTGGAAAAATAACAAAAAAGGTCAAAAAACGTAAGAAATACATACTACTAAAGGAATTTATAAGGCATAGGTGAGTGGAAACTACGATCCTAGAACGACCTAGATGGACCTAATTTTTTTCAATCAATCAAACTTTATTTGTGAACATAGGTATTACAATAAAGGTCTTATGTATACAATTTAGTAGAGCTCTATATCCTACCAATTAAATTGGTGTACAAATCAATAATTTTTTTTAGTGGTAAGTCTGAATTTATACAATAAAATGTCTATTCTATTTTTATTATGGCAACCATTGGCTGGGGCGGCCATAATGCCAATGACTAAGGTGAACTGGACAAACAGGGAGTGTGTTATGCGAAAAAAAAATCAAAAATTTAGAAAAGTCTAAGTGACCGTTCGATGATACTTAATGTAGACCAATAAAATGTCAAGTTCGAGTAAATTATGTCAGTTAAATCAAAAGACGAACAAATTCCACTTTATCATAATGTTGTAAGTAATGTCAATTATTAATACGGTTATTAGGCGTATTGGTGAAAAGCTTCAGAAAGGTCGGGTGCATAGTACTCGCACTCGGCGGACTTGTATGACCAAAAATGCATGAAGTGGATGAAGTGAAAGAAATTATGTAAGGAACTTAGGAGGAGATGCTTTGTAGTTTCTGCCTACCCCCATGAGAAGGTAAAAGGTAAGCAAAATGAAGTTAATAGGTATAAGTATGCTGAAGATTTGGTGGCTGTACCTTTAGTGGCACTTTTAAAAAAGAGAAAATCAAAAATGTTGACGTCTAGCGCAGTGGTTGAGCGATTGGCTTCGACTTCGCGGTTTCAATTCGCCGAGAATCAAATTATAATTATGATCTACAAGTGATTGTTCCGGGTCGTGTGTTTGTGTATGTGTTTGTATACGTACTCATGAAAGCAGAATACGTGTGGATGGAGCCTATATTTTAAGTTACGACCTAGAGGTCCTGACGCGAGCGTTTTCAGCGTTTGAGGAATTGCATGTCTAAGTATAATTTTTTTATAGATAAACTGTTGGTCGATAGTTCTTAGAAAGAACAAAGAAGTGTGATCTATTTTCATTATTTCGAAACATATTCAAACTAAATCAGCAAAAGAAATAATTAGTGGGAAAACTTCCACAGTTACAAAACAACAACTCAACAGGTGGTGAACTTCCCGAACATTACCTAAATCAGTTATAACAAACTATTCTTTCTCAAAGGAAATAACTAAATAACCAGATAGAGCGAGTACTGTCGGCAAACTGAGTAATATAACAAGTAGTTCCCTTTCAACAGTACAATTCTCTTGATAAATTGTGCCGAGTTCCCACAAACAAAGTGCTCTCAACAAGAACGAGCTGTTTCACCATTTACAACGAACTTTAATTGCGTAATCTGATCCGGTGAGGAGTTTGGAGAAACACTCGCTCCTCTTATTACCAACTCGGTTAGTATTGCAATCTGCTTTATTATTGACGACTTATTTCGCACCAATTGTTTTCGTTGATCTGTATAAAGCGTAGGTCTGGAAGACGAAATACGGTTCATAGAAAAAGGGTTCAGGGGATGCTGTAAAAAGTATACAGAATAGCAAGCACTGAATTTAGAAACAATTTACAAAATGGAGCCGTGTGTGCTAAAGTGGATGCCGCAACAGCGTTTAATATTTCGCGAGCACAGATTGTAAGCGTCGCGCTCGCGTGAAAGTATGCTCGGTATAACGTAGAAAACATTTTGAACGTACCCTTGAGATCCTGAGTGGTTGGTTTTGATCGGTGCCTCCGTGCATGCGGAAGCCCCACGGCGCGCCGCCTGTCAACTCCACCTCCCTCGCAGTCATCGCCTTCTTTTCACTCCATTGCCTCACAAATTCACAATACACAATTTCACTTCCAACCTAACTGTCAATGGATTGCCAACTTCTCTTCATGTCGTAAAAAATATTAAAGCGTAAAGTGGAAGCCCGTAGTCATTTTTATATCACAATTTCGTTATATTCAGTCAATTTTGCGCTGGGAGCTTGAGCGTTGGGATTTTGAGCCTGTAACAAATAAAATTAAATGAGTAACGAGATTATAGAGCTTGACTTAATAATACGGTAGTACATGTTGACTGACATAACTAATTGCTGGAAGCAGTTTAGTAGTTTGAAAGTGAGTAATTACGTTGTTCAGCCCCAGTTGCGGGCTTCAATATTGGAAAAGGGGAATAAGATACATCTATCGAACCGAGCCGCTCGGTTACTTAATCACTCCTAACTAGTTGGATGGTGTAAATTTAGTTTTATGAACAGTATTCAGGATCTTTTAAATACCCCATAAAGAAGTTCATAAAATATTCTATACTTAGTCGACAGATGCTGTTGAACGGAACTCGATTTGAACGAAAATCGATTAACCTATTTAGGGTGCTTTGTAGTGTCGAGTAGAAATTATCGGTTTAATTAAATCAATTTAATGAAATATCTGATTCCCTGATCCCTATGATGTTTTGGCGTAGCAATCACAATTAATCAAACGTTTGGATATTGAAACATTTGAGTGCAACTTTTGCAAAATGTAGGAAGCGGTTTTGTTTCATATTATGCAGAGATTTGATCCAAAATAACATTCTTATTTTTATTGTTTTCGAGAAGAATCTCTGGTGTACTCGTGGTATACATTATGAAAGATCTAATCTTACTTCTAAACTCATAATAATTACTGGTGTATCCAAATTCTCAGTGGCATTACAGAGTAACTAGGTAAAGAATAGTGTCATAAACTAAAAGTAATGTTATTTAAAGCGAGCTCGTTTTGTAACAGCTGTATTATTTTCAGACCATGATGCACTCTATGGAGTATGAAGGTCGAATATTTTGTGGTGTATGAATCATTTTTCAATTTACTCTTTAACAAATTGTGTTATAACTCGTAACGAGTCTACTGGGATCCCTCACAGTAGACTAGGTAGAGCTACTGAGTGCAGCATCATAGGATACCAACTTAATTGATCTAGAGTAGAAAAGTAATTGAATTTTCTGCGGGGCAAAGTAAGCGTGGTGTTTATTTTGGATGGAAAGGGATGTTATATCTTTTTAAATTATTTGGTAAGATGCCTGTCGCTCAGTAAACTAAGCCTACAAGCACTTTTGTACGGGATCCCTACGTGCGTGCAAAAGTTGTTACACATCGACCGACTGATGAATGGTGGGAGTCGCAGGCATTCGATAGATGCAAGCGGCGAATTGTCATTCAGTGTGGCGCTCTATGGGGAGGCCTATGTTCAGCAGTGAACGTCCTTCGGCTGATGATGAACTTTTATTCAAGAGACACGCGTAGTCACTTCTTGGTGGTCTAAATTTTAGAAAGTCATAAAGAACGCATTTATATGTAACATCCTAAAACTGACTTACAAGAACCCAAGAACCACACACTGTCCAGCAACTCATCACTGGACAGAGTTTGGCTAACCTTGAATGGATAGCAACACAAAGAGGCAGGTATTTTGTCCTGTTTCATATATTCAGGATACTTATTCTTCTTTTACAAAACGTGTTAAATAACTTAAATAGATAAGGTATTCTCATTGCACATTCGACAACAAGCATAGCAAATAATATTAATCAATAAATTCACCGGCAGCTCAAATTCTCGCAACAAAACGCAACGCAGCACTAACGCAGATAACCGCACGTATGACTGCGACCGCACTGTTGCCAACACGATCTAACTGAAACGTTGCGGTCTGTCCGTCTGTTCTGTGAACAGCGAACAGGTTGACAAATGCGCAACATGGAACATGTTAGGCACAATGCTGGTCGGCACTCTTCGGAATTAAATTGTGATTGATACTAAGCTTGTGAGCTGTCGCGGTATTGTTTGGTGAGGTTGTTACCGATTATGATTGTTTTAGATTATACAGGGTGTAATCCAAATCGTGAGCAATATTTTAATCTAAGGCTCTACTCACGATGCTGATTGCATTACGGCTAATGAATCGCAAATCAAAAATATTACCTATTAATGCAATTATGCAGGACACCTTTAAAAATGAAGTATTTCGCATTGCAAAGGCTTAATAATGCAAATAAGCACTAAAAGTAATAAAAAATAATCATAATTTTAAAACACAATACACCGCGCGCCGAACGAAAAGTAAACAAACGTCAAAAATTATTAAGCGAAGATACTTGCATTAATAATGTTTTTGAGTTCCGTAATACGATTAGTATCGTTAGTAATGCCCAAGTTTAAAATATTGCTCATTAATTAATTAATAAAATTTCACCCTGTATTATTGTGCATTACAGTTTGGTGGGCTTGGTGGGATTAGGAGGGCCATGTCTGCAGAATGTATCGGGATCGATGGGAGTCTTTATGCAGTGGGTGCCAGATGGTGATCGTCGTAGCGCCGAGAGAGGCCTAGGAAACGCTGGCGTGACGACCTTTTTTTTTATTTTTTTTTAGGTGGTAAAATCATCAAATGAGTCCTCCCGCCCTGGGTGGGGCGGAAGGGACTGTCAGACTCTTACTGACTAAAATCCACCCGTGTTCCTTCCTATGCCCTTTACGTTCCGGAGCCACGGTAACCTGGGTTAAGAAAAAACCCGCGACCCCAGCAGGCATTTGGCGCGAAACACGACGCGCCACCGACCCGGGCTTGGGCCTTGGTCGGACGGCGAGCTACCCATCACTCACCGTCCGCAAGCCCGCTCCGCCGCTGTGCCCTCTGCTGATCAGAGGGACACGCGTTGGAGCATCCACACGACAGGCTATTCACATTAGGGCAAAGAGACCACTTAGGCACACAGTGCCTAAGGAAGAGTTTTTGCCCGCATACCAGGGTGCACCGGCCCGAAAAACTGGTCTTCCGCCCGGACGTATCCGAGAGGGAACTCCAGTCCACGGGCGCACGTGGAGGTTTCCTGTCATAGCACCCCGGGGTGACGACCTAGCGGCGTTCATAAAAATTGGCCGAAGAAAGGCGAAGAAATGGAAGAGTGGAAGGTTATGGACGAGACCTTTGCCAGCAGTGGGACAATAAAGGTTAAAAAGAAAATATCGTTTACCATACCCACGGTTAACGGAATAAATTCTGCTCTCGATGAAAATATCACGTAATAAACAACCAAGAAAGATAACCCGCAAGTGACAGTTTAAATTCAATAAGGAAACGTGAAAGGTGAAAATATACCCTCGGTAATTAGGACATGTTAGGACAAGGATACGATGAAGTCAAGGAACAGGGACGACTTTTAGTTAGTAAGAGTCTGACAGGGAGGACTTATATTATGATTTTAGCAAACAAAAAACGGTATTTATGTGCCATGAATTCAGTAGACCAGCAGGCAGACTTGTATTAAATGTTATAAAAATGGAAATCTGCCAGCAAAAAATCTGCGAATTCTGAATAGAAATATTTTTTCTGTAAGTACTGTCTGACAAAAATATCTATAACAAGAAAAAAAACGACAACGAAACCACTTTCCTGTGAGGTTATTTTCAATCTATTCTAACAAAAGTGAAAGAGAACAATGGAAAAGATGAATGGATGACCTTCAAATGAAACGGTTTTCTTTACAAAACAAAGATACTCGGTACAATGAGTTGTAGATTTATTGGCTGATATGACTTGAACGATTAACCAATAAACTTTTAATCACTCAATTGGACCACTTCCCATTCGGTAGATTTCAACAAGGAAATAGGTACCAAATGGATCATATTTATTGAAGCGTACCTACCAGTACCAATCTACCTAAGAGTAGACGCAAGCATCTACATTCCTAGCGATGATGTAAGGGGGCTAACAAAGGTTATCGATTTGATGGGCAAGAGCCATCCGTCAGTGCAATAATAAATGACATGACATGGTAACTATGATAATTTTATTGGATGTAATACGAGCGATATCAAGGTAGGTCATTAGTTAGACATTTTATTAGACCGCCAGTATATTCCTGTTAAAGATGATGAATTTAGATAATTTTCTTTTTCCAATACGGATCATAATGCCTTATATATAACCGATAGCTGATCTCAATGCCTTTTTGGCATTGAGATCAGCTATCGTATATTTATCGTATATTCTATTCGCATTCGTTGTGAAAAATCTTCAGAAGTGTCACGTCTCCAAGATATCCGAGTTTGAATTTTACCAATTTAAAACAAGCCAGGCTCAATCATTCAACCGTTTTCTCAGTTGCCAAAAGTATGGTAAGTACATAAAATTTCAAAGTCTCAAAAAGTAAGTTTTCGCATGTTACCTAGTCAGGCCCCCGGCTGGCTCTACCAATGTGTGCCAGAATGGTGACTGACTGAAGAGGAAATGGAGCTGCCAACTGCATGCATGTCACCGAACGTCAATCTCGACTTACAGTCAAGTGTTTGTGTCGAATATATTTGGAATGGATGTACATTCTACAATGTCTGTATTCCCGTAAACGTTTGAGTTAAGGGCCTACGGTAGTGAAAAAGCTTCGTTTGATGAGCGGGGAAAGTTTGACAACGCCACTGCTACTGACGCCACTATTTCGCTATAATATTGAAAACCTAGCTTTTATGTATTTCGTTTCGTCAACTTCAACATATTTCTTATAGTGTTCCCTTTACGTAAAATACATTTATTACTATTTGAGGAATTAAATAACGGTTGGACATATTATATTATTTTTTCCATAGATAAGCTGTCAAACCGCCATTTTCTTACTCAGATATAAGTTATCTGACTATTGAAAAATCAGCCCTAAAAGAAATATAAATGTCACAGGATGCCGATACAGTAGGTACCTATTGATGTTGATATTTTTTTTTACTTGTCATTAATGAAGACGCTAGACGGCGGCGGCGTCTCGATCCAATCGATTTCATTTTTGTAAAATGCAAAACACTTCTGCAGCCCACTGCACGTAACAGCTGAGTTAGAAGTTTATTTCTGAGAAGCCGAATTAAAACAGACTTCACCTAAGTTTACCTGATGACCTAGATAGGTTATCTAGATCAGCAATTATTTATAGGTGGTAAACAGTAACGCCTGTAACACCTCATTGGAAAAACCAAGGCAGGCAGTTCACTCCGCAATCGTTCTCAACATCTTTGAAGCTGGGAACCTCTGATGACGAATGTTCCGATGATAGACGTTGATACGAAAACCGCTACAACTGATTTTGATACAAAGATTGATATGACACCAAAGACTTCAAAAGAAGATGACGTGGGTAAGCGGAGCCATGGAAAAAAAGCTAGAAATGTACTAAATTTAATACCCAACATAGGCATCCACATCTTCACAATGTATAGCTAAGGAACAAAGGACAGATATCGAGAACAAGGCTCAATATCTGCCGGATGCGTGAGTGACGCGTGAATGGTCCTGCCAGCTGCACATCAGTGACGAGTATCGTACATGTAGTATTTCGGAAATTATAGGGAAGTATGTTGATACGGACGGCTCTGGAATTTCTCCAATACATCATTACTGCTAGATACGAGTATATGCCTGCCCTTATTTCTGTGAAACGTTTTTTCCATTCCGTGTCTAGTTGCTCACTATGATTATTGTGGTATTTTTAACCCAACGGACTTTTGGGCGCCCCTGGTTTCTGGATTTTTTATATGCGTATCTTAGTTTTAATTATTATGTTCCAACTTAACTAAACATATATGGTTGCTCATGAATTGAAAGTTCAAAGAACAAAGGCTGTCTCAAATGCGACTGCTAAACATGAGGTTCTGGGTATGACTCCTGAGTCGGACAAAGTGCTATTGGGTTTATCTATTACGAATTTCCCATTGAAATGTGGTACATACTAGGTGTATCAAAACTTTTACAGACTATAGGCGTTATATCTTTATCTTTATCTTCTTTATCTTTACACGTAATAAAATCGTAGAGATGTCATTCCTGTACATTGAATATTTTTTTCTTTTTGTATTTTTTTCGAGATAAGGGATCGATTCTGATGCCAGATCAACTTTTATTTTTTTTCAAAATTTTTTATGTTTTTTTGATTTGATCTATCTCCGAAACTACTGTAAAGTTGTCGATCAAATTTTCCTCAAATATTCCTAATAATATGCTTCTGTTAATATGCTATGTATTATTACGCTATTTTTCCTGGGAGATGAGCAATTTTGAATTTTGTTGTTTTTATCTGTTTGTTGATAGTTGGAAGCTAAACCACTGGATATTATTTAGTCATTTTTTCCCCAAATATTCCTTAAACTGCTCTTCTATTAATAGGATATGTATAATTACGCTATTCCCTTTGGGGGATTAGCAATTTTATAATATGTTGATTTTCAGTCATTGTTGACATTTGTACAAGAACCGCTATTTGAAAATCACTGACAGCGTACTAGCCAGTCCGGTCGGTAACCTGCTTGACTTTCGTGCAAGGGGTCTCTGGATCAAATCTCACAGTTTTTTTTTCTCTTTTTGAGTTTTTTTTATTTGTCCTGAGAGTTTTAAATAATTAAAAAAAATGTACATACTTTTGTTTCAATATTATTCGCGATTTTAAATAATTACTATTTTTTTTCAATTCTTCTCTAGGATATAAATCTACACCGATTTAAATTGTAGGTAGTAAGTTGGATATTTTTTTAAAATTGTAATTGTTTCGAGGTGTGGAATTTTAAAGATTAGAAAAAATTGTGTTTGTTTATGGTTTGAATTGGTGTTCAAACCAGTGCATAGATTCTGTTTTAAATGACGACAAGTTCTACTAATCGAGTCAGATAATTAGTTATTTTTTAGGTATCACGCGGAATGCTAAAGGGAGAAGAGCAATACTATCGTACGTTCAATTTGCAGCGATACTGTAAATCGACCCAAAAATGATAATCTAATGTTTAAAATAAACACGGTTCTTTGAAATTAATGTCCCTCAAATAAGGACGTTTCCTATGCAAACTATGTACCTAGATATAACATTATTGATCTAAACTAATAATAAAAATGCAAGTATGTTTGTTTTTACCTTTTCACGCATTACTACCTACTGAATCGATCGTGCCAAAATTTAGCATATACGTTGTCAGGAGTATAGACACGGATATAAGGTATCTTACATCCCGAATAACAGAAGAGAGCTGTTTCCGAGAAAACAATTACGTTCATATTCCAGATGGCGCCACACGATCCGTATTGTTTCTCAAATTCTAAAATAACGCAAGCGAAGCCGCGGGCAAACACTAGTTATGTTATAAAAGAACAAAATTATTGGCTGTTTATTACAAAAAGTAATCCATCATTTTTTTTCTTTTCTTTCAAAGAAAGATAAAATGCTTCTAAGAAAACACCCACTCTAGTAATATAATCAAGCGTTTCGTATAAAATTGTTTGTGAATGTAGAGGCGATTTGGTATAAAACTGTGGTGGGTAAACTGTTGATTAATATATTTTTATTTGCGTCACGCGGCTCAGAAAGACGTGATGTGATGAGTGTGGTTGACGTGGAATTGGCGCTGTCCAGTGCAGACCTATCAGCATTAGCGATATTTTTTTATTTCCATATTACTCGATAGATGTTTATAAAATACTCAACTGGAACGCCACGGGCTTTTGAAGCAATAGTTTTTTTTTTCATTTCGCTAAATCATTCGATGTTTTTACACCACCAAAAAGGGAGCGTTCATCAATGAAATTATGGACCTAAGTACATAAAATTAGGGTTTTTTGATGCATAAAGTAAGAAAGCAAAATAACTTATGTTTTTGTTGTTCATTGATATGAAGACGTCAAAGCCTAAATGCATCTGTATAAAAAACACTCGCATTCATTACCCTGTCTTATCCATTGCTCTTTTTATACACCTTACATCAATCGCACTAAATACTAATCGATCAATGTAACTACAAAAAGTTGGAACCAACGCCTACAGCTTTTGCTCCAGTTTACACCTCCAGTCTTCCCCTTTCAAAATTAAATCTTCTACAATCGATAATCAATACATAGGACATTATTGACACAAATAGATCACCGTCAGACCAATAGTCGGTACAAAGACTGGTCTTATAATAGACCAGCAGCGGTCTGACTCATCCTGCATTTGGTTAATCGAAGGTTAAATATAACGTTAAAATTGTGTAATGTTTATCAGTTGGCTGCATAGACGCTGATGTAAATTTTTAATTTTAATATTTATTTTGGCCGCCCACTTTTGACCATGCTGTGTCTGCCTGAGTTATAGTTTGTCTGAAATCGACATAATTTAAACAAGAAATAAAATTTATGTTTAAATAGAAATTGCACTTTACTGTTTTAAAATACATAACCGATGCTCTGCGAGGTATGTGATGTGGTGAAATAGAGATGAATCTGAAGAGGTAAATCTTAAATACATAATTTCGTGAAGACTAAAGGTCGATTGATATACTATGTGAAGGATGGAATGGCAAGAAAGGAGCTGGTTGCTGAAACAACGGGTAATAAAAAAGTTGTAGTAGGAACAAGCAGATATACCACAATTATGGCCAAAGGATAAGAGCAGAAGAATAAAGCTCAATACTTTTATGATTGATATGATTTATAAACATTAAAAACTTACATGCTTGCAAGACAGAGAACAGAATATTATCAAAGATTTAAAAAAAAAGGTCTAAAAAAAACATGTACTAGATAAAACTATATTTTAATCACCAACTTCTCCCACAAATTAATACTGATGACAGAGTTGTTGCAATTAACAAAAAAGAGGACATTGCTGGTAAAATTTGCAATTTTTAAAAAGCACTGAGAAATAATCCTACTCTAAGATTAAAACTAAAGTGCATAATCAACATGTTAGCAGGCTATATCTATGCAAAACTTTATGGAGATCACACTAACAGGCGACCCGTGAAAGTGGAATGAACAAACTCATTTTCGTATTTTTAATAGTGGGAAGGATTAATTAAGATTAAGGCCGGCAGAAATGGAAATTATTCTGGGCTAGCGTTATAATTCGCCACGGTTAATAGGTAGTTTAAAACTTTTTGATGAACATTTTGCTAATTTGTAACGAACCTCAATTTAGGTGGAACATAAATTTAAAAATATCCCTAAATATTTTGGAGTAAAGTAAGGAGATTAACTTGATACTTTAAAAACTAATCAATAATGTGCCACAAGAGTAGATGATTTAGTGCGTTGTAACGATGTAACTGAAAAAAATAGCTGAAGTTGATAATCTAGCTACAATTACAAAAGAAGAAAAAACAAAAACATAAATTCCAGCAACAATCGTAGAACGTAAAATAATAGCACCGCGTAACAAAGGTTTAATAGGGCGCATGTCGTGGTTTCTGTAATTAATTAAATTGACCCTTACCCTTGGACCACAGAAAGCACCCAAACAGCCAGCACGCAATCCAATTTGAACTTTAAATCTGGACGATAAAATTTCTTTTCATTGTTTCCGTGTCAGAATTAGGAGTGTCCAAGAATTTCGTATTTTATTAGTTCGAATGGCTCACCTAGTGATTCCTAAAGGGGCTGCTATTAAGGGAGTAGGTTTATCCCTCTTCTGGACTGTGGCAACGTGTTTATATTTAGTGTTATTTGGGAAACATTTCGTATTTTAGCTTTAATTTTACCATTCCAACAAATCCAAGGTCCCGCAAAGTTTGAAAGCCATTTAATAAATTATTAGGTGAGTCATTTGGGTTTACATGAAATTAGGTATAAAGTGAAGTTTGAGCTCGTGGGAGGCCTGGGAAACGTTGGTTGAATGTTGTGAAAGCGTAAAAGTCAACGATGTGGTTGATAGAAACACATGATGACGAGACTAATGGAATGTTTTAATTAAAGTGAAAAGAAAATTAATTTAATTAAAAGAAAATTCGAAACTATCTTAACGACATTTACGTTTTGTTTTGTAAATCTGTAGCAGCTTTCAATCGATCAACATATTTTTTGTAAGCATCTCAGTAGCAAGTGATTGAAATCATTATCTTCTTGAGTTTAAGATTCAAAATTACATTTACCGTGAATCGACTATCATATGACGTCCAGATGGCTTTGCTTAATATCGCCGTCAACCGCAGAATATGTTGCATATGTTCACACGTATCTTTCTTTTTAAACTTGGATGTACTGAAAATGTTTGTTTTTACTTGCAATGTTTTTTCAGTGGTTTTTACACATTGCATGATTTGCTATTCTTAGTCTAGTATCGTGGGTGTTTTACAAAAAATTGCACTAACATAAACAGCCAAACTCGGAACATCTGCCTGTAGGAATTACAAATATTTATTTCTTGACGGAATTGCATTTGCAACACGTAGCTTAGAAATCGATCACTCAGCTACTCTGATAAACAAGACTCTTTGACTTATCCGTATGGTTCTCCTGATATTTCTCTTTTTTATGGTGGCAGCCACAAAAACTACTTTTATATCTTGTTTGTCTACTACATTTCTATTCTTGTCTAATTTCATGAATATTTTTTCCTATACAGAAAAGAGTTTATACACATTTTCTGTTCGATATTTCAATATCCTATCTAGTTTAATCTCAGCAACTTAATATACACCTCCATCTAACACGGCGAGGACAGAGGAGGCTGCGGCAAGGCAGCCTTGGGACCTTGATTTATACGAGGCGCCTTATTCGATCCTACTTTATTATTCCCTCGATACAATACCATGTTTATACATGATACACAATATTGTAAGGGTCCTACTTGAAAATATATGTTAACGTGTCCTACACCTGTGGTTTGTTCGGTGTTTCATTATCATTTGGTTTCGGGCCTTTTTCTTTTGTGTCCTTTATAAATTCAGTGCCTTTGGAGGTCGAGCCAGGTAAAATGTTTTATATTTTCGTCCACATTCACTTACTCACTTCTCACTTTCCTCTTCTGTCTTTCTAGATAATTTCATTATTGTCTGTTTATCAAAGATTTGTAAAAAATCCCTCGCTTACGTGGAAGACAATTAGCTAAAGCCACTCAAATAAGTTGTTCCGTGGTCAGTGAAACAATTATGTAACTAAAGCACGAACTGCAGCATTGCACAATATTTACTTAGCGTTCACTCACAGCACGTTCCCGTACAGTTCCAATATCATCTCAATGAACAATATCTATTTCGTGCTACGTATGTCGAACATAATTTTCAGTTCTGCTAATATTGCTAATGGCTCCAGTTGTAATATGTTCAATGTTATAACACCCAACAGAAATTCTCGATTGATATGTTAGTACAGATGTTTCCGAACTTTTTTAAAGTTGTTTTATAATTTACGTTCAAACCCACACCATGTGGCTGGACTATAATGTTGGATCATAAGATCTAGGTCAATGTGATTGCACGAGCTACCAGCGTCCATAAATATCTGGCGATACCATAGTTTGGTGCAACCTAGGAACTTGTAATGTAATAACGTCATATGTAACGTTCTAGTTTCTGAGGGGGTTAAGTATCCTATCAATTTTACGAGAGGTCAACATGTTTCCAGCTTCATGTTCTTTCATTGAATCTTCACATGAGAATCCTCTGTGTATTTGACTGTCTAAAAATAAACTTAACACATTTAAGAGCCGGACACGCAATCAACTCGTTTTAATGTGCTTTACTCTGTTCATGAATAAGTGCACTGCCTATGAGACATTTCTATTGATAAAGTTGGCTAGTTCTCAATATTTATACAACAAAGCAGCTGATTATTTCAAGATAGGTTGAATCATCGTGTGACCACTGCAATTTGGAGCCAGCAATTTAGTGTAATCACGTAATTGGTAAGAAATAATGAGACCTGAGGGTCGTTACGGAGATCAGGTAATTACCGTACAAACAAGATGTCGTTAAGAGAGTGACCGAGCTTTGTGAGACAATGGATCTACAGAAGTTTTAACGGTTATAGAATAAGTGAGAGACGAAAGTAAGTCTGAAGACACAGTTATTTCCTATTTTGGACAATTTAGTGGTAATCGAAAATCATTCGTTTTGTTGTACGAGTATAAATGTAACTGATGGTGAAGCTATTTACAACCTTTAACTATAGTAGTTTTAACTACAGATTGGTAATTTCCTATGCGTTATACGCCACACGTCTGTCTAAGTGGTGAGTAATCTAATGATGCTAATCGGAAATGTGCTACTGTCTGCCACTCATCGTCGAACAATATTGCTTAACAGCGGAAAGTAAATTCTATTATTGTACACGCAAGTGGCATAATAGACCAACTTTAAAAAGTTCTAATGTATAGAGCGAGATCTACGTATAGACGTGTTGTCATCTCTATTTTGAATTTGTAAGTAAGTATCAAAATCAAAAATTTCGACCTCAGTTCATAAATCATTAAAAATTACCACACTATAATCACCAAAACACGGAATAGTTTACTTGCATAAACTACAAGAAAAAATAAATCATTGTGTCCCTAAAATGGCTTTATTTTTGAAACCATTAAAGAGTCTGCATCATGGTCTCTTATTGTAGTAGATACCAGCAAATTATACTGTACAAAGAGACTCTAATGAATTAAGAACAAAATATTAAATGCTTGTCAGTTATAATGAAAAAATAATCCTGAAAGTTCTCAAAGTTGTTTCTGGAAACAATCTGATTTATTGTAAGATTCACCGTCAATAGAGGTAGGTAACATTAAAATTTTAATCGCCTTGCGAAAACCAATAAATAACAGGAACTTTTTTGCGTTGTCGCCTGATAAGTTTCAAAATAAGTATTCAAAACTTTTCAATACTTTCGCAAACAGCCTACTTATATTTTGAAACTCTGTCGCGAAAAACAGGTAAGATTCTTTTAAGTTCTTTGTCTGTCATTTTCCGAAACTTCCGTTATTGTTGTAGGTCATTTTGTCCGAAAGTGTGTTTATCAAAAAATACCTATATATGTATTAAAATCTCTTTAAGTTCTGTTTAAAAATAATTAATTTGTGATATTGGGATTTTATCAAAATCATTAATTTGAGGTTCTACAGACTATTGTATCGTACCGGTATCTTTCAGACGAGTTACAACATCTTCTAGTCATTATGTTTATGCTCGCGAACTTCAATGACTGCAGGATAATCATCCTTCAGCGTACTCATTGCTAGAGGCATGCCTCTTCACCTCTACAAGAAGAACTGGGGCACATGTATCATCTCTCGCGCCGTGGTTTGGTGGATACATTAGCGTTATTACAGGATACCCAACAGAAATTACTGCTTCAAAAAACTAGTATTTTCAAGCCTTTCGTTTCATTTCCCAAGTCCATATCTCGCGAGCTCGCGACCCAGTAACAAAGGCCCGCAAAATGTTGCGGCAACGGATGCTCGTTCATTCACTACCCCTGAATTTATGACTGTCGGCCCACTAAATGCATATTCTACTCAAATCGCTAACATACTTTATTGCACGGCTTTCCGCTGGAAATATAAAATGCGACACTTTTCATTTGCCCGGATTTACAGCGCGTGGAACGGTTGATATATTTTTCGGCACGTATGTGTGTGTTGTTACGTTTACTAAGTAGGAATGAGAGTGTGTGTTATAATCATGAGATGGGTTTTGTTACAATCAAGTTTGTTTTGTTTTCATAGCGCCATTATTTTGGCTATTGGTAGGTATAAAGGCTGCATAAAAGTCGATTATATCATTAGCATAGCTAAATCCACCAAAGTTGAGATGTTGAAGATTGGTACACCAAGGATCTTACATAAAAGCGTTTACATAGTAACGTACCTTTACAGATAATATCCCAGTAATCCTTTATCTATTGAACTAAGCCATCATAACATGTGGATCTTCGGTAAACGTAGACCTAAAACTAATACCAAGTTCTGGGATGATATCTGTCGGAAGTTTGGGGCCTTATTTATACACTCACCCAAGTGAGGACTCAAGCTCAGCCAAATTATTCAATAGGATATCGCTTAATCGATCGATTAACCACTGATACTTGTATGAACGACGAAACTTGCCGAAGACCAAAACTTACCACGCCATTTATCCATGTATGGACTAATTGGTATCAAGTGATGATGATAGGCCAATATTGTGAATGCAATTTTTGTGTCTTAATTTTTTTAAGACATTTAAAAAAAACCATTTGAATGGATTGTGTGAAGGGTTATATTTCAATAAAGAAAGTGACTGTTGTATTAAAGAAGTGTGAAAGAAGAAAACACACTGCGCCAATGAAATGCTTTAGAATAATGGAAGAAGAATAATTATGATCATCTTTTTATTCTTGATATTTTTATCTTAGAGTGTCATGACATATACACACACTAGTTTTAAATTTTTTGTTTTGGTAGTAATAACAAATTAAATAGTTCTTCCGCCCTCTGTGGTGCGGATGGAATTGCCAGAATCTAAAGCCAGATTAGAAAATCCAACCTTTTTCTTGAGTTGCTCTTTGCGTGCCATGGTCACAGTTATATTTACAGAGGGTTTCGCGGGAACGTGGAACGCTTTACGAATTTGCATGTTTTTCCTCTGCAAACGCCATGATAAACTTCTCTTTATCTTTCCAATTTTATATAAAATCTAAATATTTTATTTCACATGAGCCTCAATGGGCACTTACAAAAAACCTAAAAAAAAAATTGGCACGGTTCGGGTTTGTCGTTTCTTGGAGAAGAACTGGCAAGAAACTCCATGGTTACTCTTTTATATTATGTACTCATGTATATACGTACTGCCGAAGCAAGTACAGGGGGGGGGTATGCTCTGCTTTGAGCTCATTTTAGCAATACCCAAGTATATTGGTCCTACTTGCTCGGAATTCTTTTTCTGTAAAGCCAAATTGAGTGTAGACACGCCTGATCATTCTCATCAAATGTTAAAAATATTATGATATTGCCTACCGTGTGTTTAAAAACTCTCCCTCCACATATTGGATCCTACGGCAATTTACATAGAAATGAGAAGCCAATAAATATTATAATGTTGTCAATATTACATATATTAAACATTATGTGTTTTCGCTGTTTACTCTCTCTTTTGTGATATTATACAAATTATATTAAGGGCTTTATTATAAAAGGATTATTTTGATAAAACTATGTCGTGGAATAGCATTATCGAAATAATCCTTTCTTATTATTTGTATAAAGACGTTATTAAATTGATTCAATACATCAATACCTGTATTGTGATTGTTTGTACTTTTATTTATCTTTCTTTTGTTAAAATGCTGAATATGTGTATGTGCCCTTTTCAGGGTTCTTCTATTCAACCGTTTTTGGATCAAGATAAAAATAATTAAGTACTTCTATATTTTTCTACATTGACGCAAATCCGCGTGCGGAATGTGGAATTCGTCTCAAAGTAACAGTGCGACGATTGATTGATTCATTAGTAAACCAAGCGATTATTCGCGCTAGTTTGAACATCTTCAGACAAATTATTTGGCACAATCGCGAATATTATCAGACGTCTTAGACAAAATTACATTCATAACTGCAATGAAAATGTAAAAATATATCTGTCGAATTTACTTGATCTTCTGAAGCTTATGAATGTAAGTCACATTGAAAGCTGTGGTAGAGAAAGCAAAATTAGTTTTGTATATTCACAAAACAGCTTTTGAAAGATCAATTATTGTGCCAACAGCTCGGAAACCCACAGTCTAAACATATGTCACCGAAACTTTTGTCCCTATAACTGTCGGAATAAAGCTCCTTCCTACTTTCTCCACGTGACCATTGGGCCGGCTATGTGCTTGCTTGCCACCTTTATGAGCCAATGAGGCTTCACAGTATGCATAAATATTTCATAATTAAACCGAGATCGCGGCTTTTTACGAATTGGGCAATTTATAAATTGGGCCTTTTACGAACTGGACATTTTAAGAAAAAGCATTTTTGCCATTTTAAGAATTGGGCATTCCCGACTAAGGTATACGAACTTCGAAAACGATCGTCATTTGTCTGATCCCTCAGACCAGCAATAACTACTCGTAAGTTACGAGTGAAAGATTCATAAAGCGCTTTCTAGGAACACAAAACATCTCATGCAATAATGAAATAACAGTAGAATCTCTAAGCAATTTCGTGGCATTAACTGCAGTCAGCTGCTTCATCACAAAGAGTACTTTGTTAGTCCAAGATAATGTTAGTGAACGACTACTTACCTCATTTTTTGTATGAAATGGAGCACTTTGAGCGTTTACAATGCTTTACTGTATTGGGCTTGTATTATAGTGTAAAATGAGCTGTATTTCTTGAAGTGTCAAAGGTCGTTATTTGGAGTGATTGCTAGCTGTTTCCTATAACTTTGAAGTGATTTAATTTCTTTGAGTAATTATTATGTTTTCATGTATAGACGGATTCTACGTTTGTAATTGTGCTTAAGGAGCGAGGGACCCGAAACACCGCTTATTGTTCTAGCTGTAATTATTAGGTGGATCAGCAAGGTTAGAAATAAACCTTAAAGTTTTTACAAACTTCTAACAAAGTTCTAATTCTCTTGTTAAACCTTAAAGTTCTAATAAAAATATCATTTTCTGGGGTTGATAGCTGGGCGATCCCACTGATGGTGTTGGCCTCACTTGGGCGGCCATCTTGTCGGAGTCGGAGGCATCAAATAGTTGTAACTGTGTTCCGCCAGTGCGCAGGAGTTAGAGTTATCTCTTGGTGACTTCTTTGCTTCTGGGCTAGACTGAGTTCAATAAAAGTAATAAAAGAAAGTACGTAATAGTTAACGATATACCATAGATAATATAGAACTGTGTGTGTGTGGAACTGTGGATTAGTGGGTGAAAAAAAAAGAGAGTAAGTAGGCTTCATTCGTGATCGTAATAAAAAAATAGGCTAAAATAAATACGTAATACCAAAAACACGTGGAATTTTAGCGCTGTTTCGTAACATGTTTTTCAAATATAGGTTTATAGGTTGGCCGGCCATTTGACCAGGATATTGGTGTCGTAACAAACATATATATTTTAAAGCACGAGAGTTTTATTTCCATTGGAATTTTGCCAACTCCTCATTTGGACACCACTGACAAAAATATCCTTTAAAATATATTCGAACCTTTTATCATGGCAGACCATAAATAATAAATATGTCAGATTTATAAATCGAATACAACTATAAAAATTACAATGAGATTTATTTCTATCAAATGATTTTACCAATAATGATTCTGTTAAAATTTTCTTTCTTTTTTAGGGTTCCGTAGTCAACAAGGAACCCTTATAGTTTCGCCATGTCCGTCCGTCCGTCCGTCCGTCTGTCCGCAGTTTAGCTCAGAGACGCACAGTACTAGAGAGCTGTAATTTTGTGTAAATATACGGATTTGTTGTGCCGAAAAAGTGGTAAAATAAAATCTCGTAAAATATTTTTTTTTAGGGTACCTCCAGTACTTACACGTAAAGTGAGGATTTCTTTTTTCTCGCGTACCCCTTAGTGTGGGGTATCATTAAATAGGCCTTTAAAAAATAATGTGAGTTTCCATTAACAATTTTTTGATAAAAAAATTCGTTTGTGAAATATTAAGCTTTAAAGTGCTAAATTTTGCTCGATTCGAGTGTCCCCCCCTCTACCAGCTAAACGGTTATGTTTAGGGGTGTGAAAAAATTCACAATAGTAGTATATATAACGAAGTTTAAAAGAAAATTATCATGACTAAGTAGGCTTTACAACTTTACGAGTAATAGTCGACCAAATTATAAAATGTACTTGGATATCATATTTTCTTAAACAAAATGTATCGGAGACAACTGCAAATGTAAGTTTGTCAACTTTATTTTTACAGCTTTTATAGGTATGTTTTTTGGGGATAGGTAGGTTTTTATCGTCAACTATTTTTAACTTAATTCAAAAAAGGAGGAGGTTCTAAATCGTTGTAATCTTTTTTCTTATGTATTTTCCCCGATTTCTCAAAGACTCCTGGACCGATTTTGAAAATTCTTCTTTTTAAAATTAAATTCAGCGAATCAGTTTAGTTACGAGTAGAGTTCGCATAAGTCGACACCCGCTAAGTAGACGTATGTATCTGCCAGATACACGAAATGGTTTTTATTGCATTTTTGGCATTTAGATACATAACTTTACCACATATATTTTTTTTAGATTTTTTCTATCATCGGAACATAGTTTTTTCTCAAACGTATAATTGTGTATCTGCATAATCTGACAAATAAGCCCAGCGTACAACTATTTAAGTTCCAGTTACATACTTTTATGTGGGAGGAAAAGAGCGCGCGGTGCGGGTAACTGCCTGTCACTTAGTTATTCGGCGGGCAACGAGTTGTGCGCAAGAGTTTTGCGTTGTTTAATACCAAGTCGAGTGAACGTTATAAATTTTATACTACATTAGGGGAAGATGCAATTTAAAGACCAAAAAATGCTGTGGACTAAATATTAAGCGCAACATCAGACCTGATAATCTCGCCATCAAGGCAAGGTAAATAATTTTAAGTAAATATTTTATAATTATTAAATTATATATTTTAAGTGCACTCATAAATTTTGAAATTTCTACCTATACTGTAAATATTTGAACACGTCTTAGAATGAAAATCTATCGTCATGACGATATTACTGCAATTTATTAATTCCCGATACTTAAGTATGTAACTACGCAGTTACACGTTTTTACGCCGGAAATTAGGTGGATATAAAAATTTATCTAGGCACTTACATACTTATTCTAAGAAATTTATTTGAATCAAAATCAGATAACTAACACATACATTGTTTTACATTGGATTTTAACTTGATTATTGTTGTCTATCTGTATACTTACATAGTTTTCCTTATATAAAATGATGTTGATTATCGTAGAAAATTTAATGTTTTATTGTGGTTTGATTCCAGGGCCGGACGGACTGCATAATTTCTGGTTAAAATGGCTACAAAGGTCGCACGCTAGCTTAGCTTCACAGTTTCAGTCATCTTTAGAGGCATGGTCGCTACCAATGTTTTTTACCACAGGAGTTACCCACCTGCTCTATAAATCAGGTAGTACCACGGACCCAAAAAACTACAGAACAATTACGTGTTTGCCGACGGCCTATAAAGTTCTAACATCCATTCTGAGAGCAAAAACTGCATCATATCATATTAATAGCAATTAAGTTATGTCTGCCACTCAGAATGGATGTAGGAATTTTTCCCGCGGTACTAAAGAGCTGCTCCTCATTGACATGGCCGTAAGCCAACAGGTTCGTCGATCCCGGAGGGATTAGCCAACTTGTTGGATGGATTATAAGAAGGCCTATGACTCTGTGCCACATGCGTGGCTCATGAGTGTGCTAGATTTATATAAATAAATGCAACACTTCGCACCTTCTTGTTGTCCTGTATGCGGCAATGGAGAAGACGAGAAGGAACATCTCTATCCAGGATATCGGCAGATTCTTGGGAACGATGAACCGATTAGGATTGAGCAAGAAACATTCTAGGGTGTCCGTTTGAGCCCGCTTTGGCATACTCAAATGGACTCAGACAGAACATGACGCCCTGGATAGAAAAGTCCGCACACTGCTGACTGCAAGTGGGTGACTGCGTGGGTGATACATCCGGAATCACCCACGGTCATCTGTGATGAGACTGTACGTACATACCGCGGAAGTGTGTGAAGGCCGTGGCTTCCTCAATGCTAAGACCTTGCACAACTGCGAGGTACGCAGTCTCGGGGAATACTTCCTTGAAGTCGACATGGGGATACATCAAGATGTAGTCTCTGTGGATAAAGACCTTACCCCGCTCTCTTTAGCTAACGGGAACTAGCGCAAACCTATGATATTGGATACTAATGATCCCAGGGAGGTATGGCAGAGCGCAAGGAGCTACACAGACGATTTTAGCGGGCCCTTCACGGGCCTGATGTAGACCTTTTTACATCTATAGCCTGGCTACGTTTTAGTTACCTACCGCATGCTACCGAACCAGTAAGTCGACCAGACACATTGTTCGTCGTCTTGCTAACAGCGAGTACTTGCAGAGACACAATCTAGTAGCTAGGACCAGCAACTTGCCCTGGAATACAACCAGTTCTTGAAAACGGTCATGCCATATTGCATTGGGATCAATCTATCATCACTGACAGGACTGCCTGATATAGTAGTGGTAGATCGCCGAAAGCGTCGTGCAATGATTGTTGATATAACTATCCCTCATGGCGAGAATCTCGTAAAAGCTGAAAATGATAAGAAAATCAAGTATCTTGATTAGGCACACGAGATTGTCGACATTTGGGACATGAACCCAGCAGTCATTGTACCGATAGTCGTTGCTCTCAGTGTATTAATTGCGAACACCTTAAAGAGGCTGTCATTGTGCAGCTGGCTCAAGGTCCTGATGCAGAAAGCAGTTCTCTTGGACACGAGGCGCATTGTGAGGAAGTTCCTCCCTCTAGAGCCCTAATATAACCACCGGCACCTTGGACCCTGCTTCCAATGCTGGTGGGCCACTATTTTTAAATTTTTTAAATGTTGTTAAATTTTTTTTTTTTTTTTTAAACTGTAAAACAATATGTAAAAAAGTGATAATGAAGAGAATAACAATACAATGTTACTTTATGATACGTGAAACGTTTGTAATTTATATTTTTGTGTTTTGAAAATAAACATTAGATGATTCAAACTATATAACCACTGCTTTTATTTCAAAATACCAAAACACATGATTTTTACAAGTTTGGAATTCAGTTACACAGGATATTTCAATTGACTTTACCAATTATAAGAACGTATCTGGCAGTTAAAGCAACAAAGTGCCTGAATATTCCAATGAAGAAATGTGTATGTGCCAGTTAGGATATTTCGTTTGTTTTTTACAATGAAGTATAAGTATGCATGTGTGATAAAACAAAAACTTGAAGGTTTAGAAACAAAACATACTCTTAATTATAAATTTCACTTAATTTTAAACCCGCTCACCAAATATTATACTTCAATTCCATATAGCGGCTTAGATATGGCGATTTAAAAAAATTGAAATCTTTAAATCGCTCTCCTGTAAAATTTGCTTTTTGCAGTTACTTAGTTGTACTTAGGGGGTGTCGAAGTATTTTGATGGGCAACTACGGAACCCTACACTGTGCGTGGCCCGACACGCACTTGGCCGGTTTTTTTCTTAAATAATGAATCCACGATCCCGAGTTTTATACATTTCAATTACAAAACCACAATATGCCAATAAGTTAAATAAAACCTCCTCCTGTGTTGCAATGACTGGCCTGTTGGTCTAGTTAGTGACCCTGATTGCTATGCACAAACATTTTTGCTGGGTGGGAATCGAACCCCGGGGGGTCGTGGGTGGAAAAATGGAAAATGTTTGTGTGATGAGCATGATCATTTGTTCTGTGTCCGGGTGTAGTTTATCTATAATATGTATGTACGAGTATTTAGAAATATATAAGTATGTTTATCAGTTGTCTAGTACTCTTAACACAAGCTCTGCTTAGCTTGGGACTAGACGGCGTTGTGTGATAGTTGTGGAATATATTATTATTAGTGCTTAAAAAATCCCGTCTGTACATTGGAACAACCAAATACAAAGGAACCAGAAATAATAGTAACAGATAAAAGCAAGGTTAACTCAGAGGACAATACAATCGTAAACAGATGACAATCATTGCTATCTAGAATCTGATGGACGCAAATGTTAGGTTCTCTCCCTGCGAGATAGTGGAGCTTTTCGTGGCACTAAAGCGCATTTCACACAGAGAGCGGGCGCGGGGCGGGTCGTGCGCACGCCTTCAGTGTGAAGTCTTCCATTTAAATACAAAGAACTAGACCCGCCGCGCGGCCGCGCCGCCGTACCACATATTAGCCGTACTCCCGCCCCGAAACGCGCCCGACCTGCGCCCGCTCTCTGTGTGAAATGCGCTTAAGCTTTGTCAACGATAGTAACGGCTAGCGAACTATGTCAATGCAAATACGGTAACCACGGTACGGTTGGTGCAGTAGCCGAGAGATCGCTGCTGTCTGCTGACCTACAAGTAGTTGTTCTGGGTCTGGCTGTTTGTTTAAGTAATTTTATATGTTTTTATACGCATCCGCTACTCAAAATAAAGACTTAGGGTGAAACTTTTTTTAGAAAATAATACCTAGTCAGTTGCTCCACGTAAAATATTGATATTCAGCTGCATCTGGTTCGACTGGAAGCCGACCCCAACATAGTTGGGAAAAGGCTAGGCAGATGATGAATACCTAGCTTGTTTTCTAAATAGATGCTAGTAATGCTAATGACTGATTAATAAATAAACTAAAAAGGTACCAGTGTTTAAATAAGATTTCTTAATACAAGCTTAGAGTACTGCTGTAACTATAAAAAAACATATACTTATAGCGATAATCAATAATTGAACTTCATTAAACTTTAGCCATGTGGACACATCGGTACATTCGCCACAAGTCCCAAGACAAATCTCGAGATTCGATTCGGCGACAAGTTTCAGGAATTGAACAAACAGTTCCAAATGCGTGTGAAGTGTGGACGAATATTATTAACACACACGCATAATTACTCACAAGTCCACAACGGTTAACGCTTTTCAAGCCGAAAACACTCAGGTTTTTATATTCACGTGGAAAAGCCGCCCAAATAAATGGATTTTTGTGGTACCACCGCACTCACAATGGCGCTTAAAAAATATTTTTAATTCTTGCTAACAAGTACCACAGCTTCTGTACAGAAAATTCTTTGATACAGCTGACTAAACAAACAAACGGTACTACAGAACGAGGAAGAAAAAATAGGAAAAAGTAGGTATCCTAACGACACAACTTCGTAAACAATTTTTGTTAAAATGCTTCAACTGTAATTCTTTGCCTTTTAAAAGAAAACTCCGCTTTGAAAGTTGCAATAAGACAAAGGGAAGTAAGGTAATATTGTTACTGGCTTGAATTCCACTGTTTTTACTATGTAGGTATCTAAGAATTAAAGGTTAAAAACATAACGTGGAATAGCACTCTAACAACGACTCAAATGGGTAACTCCTAACTGGAGAATACTCGAGAGGGGTTTAGCCCAGATCCGAATCCCAACTTTGCGTAAAGTGGGTTTGCTTGTTCTACCAATACAGTTCGATTGTTCGAATGATCATTCAATTTCAGTTTCAAGTTTGCCACTTCATAAGGTAAAGTTGGTTAGTAAGTTTCATACAAATTCTTCTTCATCTTTTAATCTCAGCCATCTAGTACTCAGAGCCTTTTCGGACTCCGGGAAGAAAGGGCTCTTAACGTTAATAGCTTTGACCCTTAAAAACTTAATTGCCGTCTAAGACTGAGTTAAGCTTTCCGTCTGGCTAATTAGTTTCAGTAATAGATTAATATGAAGGTACATAAGATTTGAGTCCCAGAAGTAATGTATCAAATAAAATAGGGGTATTGTAAAGGTCATTTCCAATCATCACAAATTGACATGACTTTTTAACCGCAAAAAATTGTATCCACATATCTAAGAGACAAATATTTGGCAATGACCTTGCCTGAACCTTTTTGATTTGATCCATACTTCCAGGGGCATCCTGTAAAATATATCAATAAAATATGCTCGCTACTAGGATTTAATGATCACTGGCGAAATGTATGTGTATCGCGAAAGTACCTATAATAGTATTATGATGGTCTTTATGGCATGCTCTATTATGATGATAAAGCACCATCTGGGCTACCACAAGGGGATTCACTTCAAGGACGTTACACCTATTATACGATTGTTACTATCTACAACAAAACTTAATAATAAAATAATTTATTCCTAAACCATACATCAGCCTGCAATAAATTCAAGGATAAGGGCGAAGGAACTTAGAGAAGCCCGCAATAAAAAGAGTAAATCCGTCGATAACAAACCCGGTCCGTATCTTAGGGGCGAGGCCAGAGGGTTGGGCGGTCAGACGATAACTGGAGACGCATCTGTCAACAGATTTAGGAAGGGTAACACAGTAATAGGGGGATAGTTTTGAAGACAGTTGACAAAATTGTTTGTGAAGGGAAGTAAAGATTTAATACATCTGTTAAAGGTGTTGCTAATGTTCTGAATTTTGTCATCGTTTCTGCATTTAAGTGAGGTTAGGTTAGGTTAGGTCATATACGACTACACTTATTGCTTCATCACTTTTATCAAAAGTCGTAACTTCTTTTGAAATTAGCTACGTGTATCCATGTTACATAATTACTTATGTCTACCCACTTTTCTTTACTGAGTAATTTCTCTGTGGGATCCATTACATTTAAAATTTATTATCAGGAACTTCTTCGAATTCCATTGCCTCAAAGCTTTTCAAATGGTCACTATTGTTGATTCTGGCATTCTAGATTCTGGATTTGAATCGGTTCGTCGCCTATCCAGAATTCCAGATACTCACGAAATGCATGGATGATGATGATGATGTTTTTTGAATCAGAAACAAATAATGACGAAAAACAGAGTGACCATTATAATTATTGACGAACCATCATTAATTAAATAAAGGGTTAATAAAATTACCGTCCTGTATCCAATTATCTGAAATAAGAGCTTAATTGCATCATTGCAGCTCGCCAATTTAATTTTGTGTGTGGTAGGAATTCCGTACTACTACCACAGTTATTGCCGACTTATTTTATTCACTTCCACGACGTCAATACCTACGTTGAAATATTTGGGGTAATTATCATCACCAGCCTATAATGTTCCCACTGCTGGGACACAGGCCTCCTCTCTGTGTGAGGGAGTGGGCCATAATCCACCACGCGGGCCCAGTGTGGGTTGGTAGATGTCACATATCTTCGAAATTTTGGTTTTAGGACATTCTGGTTTCCTCACGATGTTTTCCTTCACCGTTTTGAGAGCAGTGGTGATGAAATAAATTACACATTGTAATGCGCCTGGCGAGGTTCGAACCCACGACCTACAACTATACTATACCACTGGGCCACCACTGCTCAGGATAATTATCAATTGGATAAAATCATTAGGTATCCATTTAAACGGTAAGAACTGCATGTAAGTTTGACTAGATTGGCGTATAGTCCGCAATGTACGCATGCTATTCCTAGCATCATCTAACTAAGACTGTAGAACTTGAAACGAGGTATTTACCGAGTTAATTACTTGTATGTTTCTGATATATTGACATTGTTGCAAGCGCCATGATCAACTGAAGATGATGTTGTGGATTATTCTAATTACAGTTTTAGTTACCATGTCAGTTTGAAACTCATCAGCACATAGATAGATAGTAAACTTCATACTGAAATGTTACTAAAATCTTACTAAAATATGCTAAACGTGCGTTTTGAGACACACCCGCAAATTGCAGACAGCATCGGAAAAACCGCGTAAAGAATTTCTATATGAATCAAAAACGTGGAATTATGATTCGCACAATAGACTATTTTCAGATGATTTTACCGCTCTAAAAAAGGGGGTAAAATGCACAATCCAACTATCCAATGAGGTTCTACGAAACTGAACAAAAGCTTCAGACGAACTTCAACAGAACCTCTCGATAGAAATTTCATACAAAAGAGTTCGTGGTACCTCAACGAAAAAAACATCTAAATTACAAACAGGGTGTCCGATCTTATAACCTGACACCTACTCATCATTACGACCTAAGTATCAATAAAATTTTAATTCAGACAATACATCGTTCAAAACTACGTCATCTCGGCTTAATTGGGACTCGTAAAATAATTATGACCTATTAAATTGACTGTCTAGAATTCGGTGTTGTTCTCTACATTTGCATAGTATTAATCATGTCACATTTGGAAGGTCATTGTAATTGTCATGAAAATTTTAATGGGGTTTTTATGACCCTGAAAATAATACAGGGTTAATTAATCGAGTTTTTTTTTGGAAAATCTTTGTTCGGTTATTTTTATTAAAATGGGTTGGCTCATGGATCTATATCCACATGTTCGGTATAAATCTTTGCATGAGGCCTGAGACGGAATAAGCACACTCAAAAGGAACTGGAACTCCTGCGCATCGACGACTGAACAATTCAATTACTTATTTTTATAAAATAATTATGTTCAAAAGATGTACCGTAAATAAAGTGCATTCTTTAAGAATTATGAATGATCTTTCAAATATTTATTATTTCTAAATAATATTCAATCAAAACCACACCAAAACTAGAAACATTTTCACACCACTTTTGCCAATCCATTTAGAAACCCTTCACCACTCACGTTTTTTTCCGCCTAAAATGAAATGCCTCCGAATTCTCGCAACTATCCTCAAGTACGTACCTTCGCACTTAAGTACACACGTGCCTCACGACTTCATGAGGGTATCAACGTAAGTAGATAGGCATAGAATGCTCAGAGTGGCAGTGAAAAGGGTTGGGTCAGCGATAGATAAGGCCGGACGCCGCCGGACAGTTGGCCGTGTCATTGTCACCCCATAAAGCCCCAAAGACCCAGCAGTATCAAGATCTTTTAGAAATTTTCAATTTGAAGAGATATTTTTTATTTAAGATGTTTCACGTCAGTCATCAGAGCGGACGGATATTGGAAAGAAAAACTGTTAAAAGACCGCGACGTCGACACAGTTTCCGCAATTTGTTGGAACGCATTTTATTTGATTTGCTTCGGGAGACGTATTTTTTCCGAGTCGAGATAATTTTATTGCATTGAACTGGAGATAATACACGGAATATAAATGTGTCCAAAAAGTTTTTTCATTTGAAGGCTAGCAGGCAAAATAAAATATCTGTTTCATGTAGGTATGTGCAAATACATACCAGAAATACTAATTAGCGAGAGTTAACCGATCTCAAAGATAAAACTCTCTAACAGTGCTGCATTCAAATTAACAAATTACCATCTGTTAAATATCACATTACATGAATCTCTTAAGGACAGAATGATAATGTTCAGTCCCATTACGTGATTCGCTGCAGCGCCCCGTGGAATGTCTGTCTGTATGTTAATTTGTGTAATTATATGTATCTTAGGGTGCATACATAATGTGCGAATGCTCGGCGAATGTGCAAGCGTTGGGTAAACAGCTGACTTCTATATCCGGAGTAGAGGGTGTGCCTGTTGTGCTAGTCACGCTATGTCCTACGGCAATCTGAACCCGAGGGTCTCAAGCCTGCTCGTATAGCCAAGTGGCAAACGAAAAGTATCTTTAATTTTTTATGGATTTTTAACTTTGTGCATTAAAGTCTCGGCCCTCTGGTCAAATACTGATGCAGTTTTTATTCAGTAGTAGTAGTACTGGAGAATGCAAAAAATGTAAATGAATACGAGATTTGTACAGTGAAAACAGATAATAGAATGTGAAACGAGAATGTCAAGAAGACATACGTCCCGACAACTGATAGAGATATTTGCAGATTTGCATTCATATAAGAATTATTATAAAACAAGTAATAAGTAATTAATAATAAATAATGCTCAATGAAATAATACCTTTGTCATGTGAAAATTCATGCACAAAACACTACAGCTAAGTAAATTCCAGAACAAGAAGTCAATACGTGCTGCGATCAACAGACGAAGGAGATAAGAAAAACCCAATTAAATTAATGAAAAATATTTATCACTACAGTCCTTAATAAAAACTCTTAAAAAGCCATCACTCATGATTATCATATCCCACGCCCTTCACAAATGAAAGCGTTTAGTCGTGCTCATTCAAGGAGTGACCCTTATTTGACTCCTATATCGTGTGTGGGAGCACGCGGTACTAATGTTCTATTATTTCATCATTTATTATTTAACTGTAACCTTTGTCAACTTATATGTAGAGTGTTTGTAATTCAATATGGTTTAATCTTTTTAGTTAAAGGAGTATACCTATTGTCATTTCTTTTTTCTGAAATATCGGTTGGATAAGTTACTAAAGAAAATTCTTTATAAAAGTTAAAAACATTGTCCTTTTACAAGAAGGTGTCTAGTGCCGCGCTGTGTCTCGATTTTAAATAAGATTTTGCCGAAACCTCTTTTATCGAGGTAGAGTACTACCTTACTTGAAGTGATTCTTGGCTAGAATATGGGAGGACCTACTGTTGCATCTATCCATCTATCTAACTGTTTTTAAATAAATAAATCTTTATACTACTACTTTACTATTTCTATCTATCTATCATACTATACTTTTTTTCTACTACTATTTTGTAAAGGCGCAAGTTTGTGGCGACAGATAGATGGATGGATATTTGTTTAAAACTCTTTCATAATAACTTTTATCCTGGTATAACGTTTCTATGGGATAATTTTGGAGTTATACCTGGCCGAATCCGCTGGTAAGACCTAGTTTCCTTTAAATTTATTTCCTCATCTTAAGTAGGTATGATTAAAACACCATTACAAACCAAATAATACAAAATGTCTTTTAAATGAGATTTCAATTTCAGGTTACGATATTTCAGAACATGAAATCTAGACCGCTATAAATAATATCTACAAATTACATGGTACGACCTCCACCATTTTGATTAAGTATGGTGGAACAGTGAACGCTTAAATTAGCAATGACTGTACAATATGTTATATGGAGTATGAGGTAATACTGATTGAATGGCCGGTGGAATATGAATGGAGATTTAATAGACTCTGTTTAGTTTCTCGAAACCTATTTTCAGAATGAACAAATTGGGCTAGATAAAATAGGTCTAGGTCATTGCGTTCAGGAATAAATAATGCACATCGATGCTTGGAAGGAGATGAAAGAAATATAACTTAATAATGACGTGAAGTTATGTCTTCGCAGGATGAACAAAAGGTGAAGGAGGTAGGTTCTCGACTGGAAACCGTGCGCTGTAGAGTTCCTTGGGGTAGGCTATGTCCAATAGTAGACTGAACAAGGCTAATGTGGTAGATGAGGTAGAATAAGAGCAAGAAGATGATGATGACGATGCTTGAAAAGAGATATTCAGTGAGGACCAATAGAATTTGATGTGCTTTTTATCGCCGGTACCTCTAAAGCCACATTTACACTTAAAATGCGGCTTGATATCTCATCTCAATTACACACAAGTGTTACGAGTGCATGCAATCATACATTGGCATATAATTGGGTCTTTAAGTCCTGAGTTTTGTAGTAAAAGATAAGACACTGAATATTTTTGAGATTTTTTGTGACTCCAAGAATATAAGATTTCTTTCAGTCAAGTCGTAAAGAAACAAGAGCAGGGATTATTATTGAGCGTTAAGATTTTTCTGGAGTCAGAGAGTATTAAATGAAAAGATAGAAAAGTAGGTGCTTATGAAGGCAGGCTTCAAGATATTATTAAGTAGCATTGCGGGAAAAGGGGTTAAGAAATAAGGGAGGATAATCTTCAATCAGTGGAGTTACCAGCACTCGAATTATTTTGTTGATAATAAATTAATTGAAAAGATGATGTTAGACAAGACATAACAGTTTACTGTAAATATGGTTGGATCAACATGGTTCGAACCTGGTTTGATCAACCAATATTCATTTTTTTAACTCTGTTGAAACTAGGTCAGTTTAGACTTTAGCAGAATTAAAAATTGCTTGACAGATATATCGAAATAAAAGAAAAGCCCAGGCGGCTTTTCAAATAAGAATACTTAGCATGAAAAATTTTCTGAGAAGCTGGGGCTTGATAAGAGAACCCCAGAGATTTTTTTTAACACAATTCAAGCTGCACACATAGCTATGTTCACAAGACAGCAGAATTTTTTGAAAACTCGAGACTGTTATGCTTGCTGTGCAAGAACTGTTTATCATCCATCAGCTATCAAGGTTTTGTGCTGAACATGCCTATTTATTTGCTGAAAATCCCCTTAGGCCCGCTTGCACGAACCCGAGTTATCTTTTTACTCAGAGTTAGTTGCTAACACAAGGTTCAATTGACAGTTTGTCATACAATATTGTCAATTTAACCTCGTGTTAGCAACTAACTCTGAGTTTAAAAGATAACTCGGGTTCGTGCAAATTGGCCTTAGGGTCTACTTAACCAGAAGCTTATTGTAGCATTAATGATGCTGTTTATAATTCCGTCAATATCTAGGTATTCATCAGAACCGACAGCAAATGCGAGATAGTATGTTGTCATTTGTCACTAAAGATAAACATTACAAACTGAAAACTCAATTTTCAACGTGTTAATATTAATATTACTAATGTACGCTCTAGTTGGCACGTCTACACATGTTTTACGAAAGATTAATTATAATAACGTCAAAGAGAAGTTACCGCAGACGCAAACAGTTTATACATCCATACAGTTTACACGCTAGAAATAACTATGACAGTTGTATGGAAATACGTTTGTTTACGTCTGTTATCTGAAGACTATCGAACTATGCAGCTCATGGTTACTGCCAACACTAGTGAGGAGATTTTAGATAGTGAACTTGGAAATAGAACTGTTATTGTTGTCTTAAAATGTGGATAGAATTTTATTTCCATAGCAAAGATCCTCTAATAACAATTTGAACTGGCAATGGTCAGGCCATCATCACTCGTAGAACTCATAACCGACGGAAAAGAAAGTTGCTCGAGTGGTGACCGCGAGTTGGAAGACGCAGCGTAGGCTGGCCTTCCACTAGGCGAACATACAATAGCGTGAGAGTTGCGGGCAATCGATGGATGTAATTGGCGAAGTCTCGTTTGTTCGGGTTTAAGAGGGAGACTTATTAGCTGTGGACGTCTTCTGATTGAGGATGATAATGTTTTGAGATATTACTATGCAGGGTACGAATAATTGAGCAGATAAGCACGGAGATAATAACGGTTTATTCAACCACAGTCTTATCTTCAGCCACAGTTTAAATGGCAGCGAGTAGCCAGTAGTCACTAGCGCATTCTAGGGAATCGGACTCTATCCAATATTTCTATTTGTATCTGCATAAATCGGCTAAATATGAACAAAGAAAATAAGGATATAACACCAAATCCTTTCCAATTTTCACTGTATTTGTATTTCTATGGGTAATTATGAAATACTGGCTACAAAGTCTGGCATTTAAAAAGGTCCGCGTCTAACTGATCATCTATAAAACCTTGAACACCACATCTGGAATAGGGTTTTATGATCACAAGACCGAATCTATAAATAATCTTTCCAGGTATAAATAAAAGCAGAATAACGTAAGCAAACATTCAAAGCTCCGTATTTTAGAAACAGTCAATCAAACTTTGACGTCAGTCAGTTTTGAACTCCATCAAAATTCTTCCTCCCGAATCATTTCTTTACATACTTGCTCAAGAACCGAAAGTATAGTCATGAATCATATCAAATGTTATAAATCAATATATTTTCGCGAGGAATGTAAACACTATATTTCAGGAAACCATCGCTTCGTTGGCCTGGATTTCAAAGGCGAACTGAGCTCGATCCTTTATAAGCTCTCTATCCCCAGCTGATAAAAAATAAATAATTTTAATGGAATGACTTATATATCGATTTTTTTTTAAGGCCTTTTGACGTGGAAATGGCTAGGAGTTATAACAGAGATAATGTGTAAAAAAAAAGTTGTAATAAAAAAGTTTTCTTCGGAGAGACTAGCCCATTCCAAAAGACCATGTAACTAATGGATTTGGAAAATTGTGTGCTTTCGCATACCTAATAATATTTCTAGAAGTAGGTACCTATCCTTAGCTAAAAATTCCAATAAATAAATGTAAGAGTTACGAAAGTAACTACTCAAGAAAAGTGAAGGAAAACTTGAAGACAATTGCTTCTAAGCACTTTTGAGCACAGGTCGAGAGGCCCTCTCTCTAAACTCTTAGTAGGAATGTTCTAAACATTTCCATTGTGCTACGATTGTTGCTAGCTTGTTTTGGCAACAACGCTGGGTGTAAATTAACGAGTTATTAAGACTAATTAAAACTAATTGACTGTAATAGAACATGAGGATCTACTTTAGAACTCTCATCGTACATTAATGCTTTAAGTATTATAATCAAGGATATGATGAAGCATCAGGAAGAATTAACTGTAATAGTAGGTCCTATAAATAAATAAGTAATAATAAAGTATTAATTAGAACACTAGACACGGAATAATAAGCTTTAATTAGTTAAAGATTCTTCCCCAAACGGATTGGTAAGCCAATAGGCTTAAATGAAAATCAATGCAACTTTGAACGGTTCACTAGACGAAAGTACCAGGAAGACATACGAGAAAAATGGCGACGCGAAATTGAAAAGCCACTGTTGTGATAACCAAGAACACCCTATAAAGACTATAGCGACGAATAGAAATTCGATAAGACATGAACAATAATATTATCACTGGACAAGAAGAAACGGAGACAAGAGAATTTAAAATAAATTTTGAATAATCTAAAAAAGCTAAAATGACCAAGCGACTTTAAAGATAATATGTACAGACGAATAGCCTCAAAATCAACCAGCAGAATACGTAAGGAATATCTACTAATCTACCAAGCTTTAACAGATACCTCCTTTTCAATTCAGCAAAGAAGAACAAGAAAGAAGCTCTACTTGATCTACTTAAATAAATTAAATGTCAGCTTTAATACTGTGAAATTCTAGTATTCCTTGAAACTACAGCCGGCTTACTTCTCTAATTGCAGTATAATTTGACTCCAAAGACGCTATACGAGTGGGTGAGATAAACTAAATAGGTACCATACGCCTTTAGCATTGAGGTTTAATTTATGGTGAAATGCACTAGAAGATACTTAATATTTTCGGGGGTAGGTGGGTTCTACCAACGGCACCACAGACTACCAGCAGTGACGGCTGAGTGATTCCAATGACGATGGACGGTGCCTGCCTTACGATCACGATCCTGTCAGAATCTGACACGAAACAGTTTTGACTGTGTTCCGTCAGTAAATTGAAATGATATTTTACATGTCGTCTTTTTACAAACACTACTTGACTACTCTGAGAAGAAACAGCCTACTCAGAGGTCACTGTGTCTTTTAAGGTCCAGACATTATAATTATTGATCACGTCATACGAAGACCATTTAAGTGCGCAGGAGTTTCAGTTGCTTTTGGGTGAGCTTGCTTCATCTTTGGCCTCATCTCTGCTACTGAACTAAATTGAGGCCAAGAGCAATCAAATTTTAAAATATCTTTTAGTTTACGTTAACATTATATTGGAAAGAGTACTTGCAATTTATTTTAAAAATCGTACTGTTTGTTTACATTTTCGTGTTAGCGCCTCTCTTGTTTAGATAAACTTCTCTGTATCTAACGTAGTTACATTATAAAAGTTGAATTCAGTGTTACCCTACTTTTCCCCGAGATTAAACCCTGAATTTTTAATATCAGTTTACGGTAGTGTGAAAGTAATCTGGGCTCTGATTGCGAACTCGTTTAGTGGGACAAATGGTAACCACATTGGAATCTGTTTTCATACTGCAGCTTTACTTGTGAAATAACCTAATTATTTTCATTTTTAACCGACTTCAAAAAAAGAAGGAGGTTGTCAATTCGACTGTATTTTTTTTTTATGTTTGTTACCTCATAACTTGCGACTGGGTGAACCGATTTTCATGATTCTTTTTTTATTCGAAAGCTGGTGCTTCCCGTGTGGTCCCATTGTCACCATTTCAGGATCTGATGATTGGATCTTGGAGAAATCGAGGGCAACCCTCAAATTGTATTAGCTGACACATAGTTTTTCGCAAATCTTATTAAGTAGTTCAAGTACTTACGTATGGAAATCATCATCTCATGTAGCTGAGCTGATGATGGAAGGTACAACTCCTCAAGTAAGAAAATTATGTTTGTGTTCGCATATCTCCGGAACTATAAGTCCTATTTAAGTAATTCTTTTTTTGTTGTACTAGGTATCGTTCAACTTAGGGAATACTGCAATTTCATCAAAATCGGTTCAGCAATTTTTGAAATTGGGAATGAATGAAAGAGATGTTAACGATTTTATTACCGTAGCTACGGATTAACATTCGGAGATACAAAATTCTAGTGCACATGTAAGAAAATGATGTATTTGACAAGAATTTTGGTTGAATATTTAAACTAAAAAGAGTAAAATAAAAACTTTTTCAAAAAAAATGTGACCGCCTTCAAAAACAACCACAAAAAAGAGTAAAATAACCTACAAAACTTTTCTTTCGGAAGTCGGTGGCAAAAGAGACAATGAAATCAATAAAAAAGTCACCGACTTCCGAAAGAAAAGTTTTGTAGGTTATTTTACTCTTTTTTGTGGTTGTTTTTGAAGGCGGTCACATTTTTTTTGAAAAAGTTTTTAATTCTATGGTTCATGGAACGAACATTTTTTTGTGTATGTATTGTATCAGCTGGACATAAATGTTTACCTTAATATATCTTTCAAACCGTCTTTATATCTTGCCTTCTTCAGGAAATCTTATGAAGGACACAAAAACGAAACGCTAGAGCCTCCAACTTGTCTCTGTTGCTACTTTTGTCTTCAGGCAACCATGGAATGACTACTCCGACCTATCCTGATTCTTACTTAATTACAATTATTTATCAAATCAACTGAGGATGTAAGTACTAAGTAGAGACATAGGTACCACTCCTCCGTTGATTTCATCCCTTTTTTGTCTAGGTCATTGTTGATTTTATTATTTTCGAATTCCGTAAGTCATTTCACGATTGCCTCAAGACTAAAAAATAGGTAATGAATGCAGTATTTCACGTGGGTATCCTATACCTACTAAGTAAAGACTACCTAGGTACAATTACACTACTCTCGATACAAATTTAACCTATCTATAAGCAATACTTGCCTCATTACATATATATATATCATACATATACAGACACAACCGAATAAAAATTTACGTTGTAGTAAAAGTAGGTAGGTACCTACAGGGAAATACGTTTTCTGCCTAAAACGCTCGGACCACAGAACAAAACAGACTCGAATCATTAAAAAATATATGATAATGTAAGTAGGTAAGTAACACGTGTATACCTAAATATGTCACTTGTATATAAATATCTAGTGCAGTAATAATTTAGTTATTTATTGTTTAATTTCTAATGTGAATCTAATAAGAAACAGGTACAACTTCTTGTTCACGACGCGGAATCTTTAATTTTTTAATAATATAAATAAAACATTGTATAATAATGTAGGTTCTTTAGGTATCTTTTAATAATATTCTATGTTTTATGCTGTGTTGTTGTTTATAAAACACCGCAGTTACTTATGTCAGGAAAATAAGTACATTTCTAAATAGGTACCTACCTAACTTATTCAAATAAAATAATTAATTAACTTACCCCTTATTAATCCTTGTAAATTACTGCTTAAAATAATACTACTTGATTACGAATATTTTTTTCGAAATATTGTCAATATCGTGATCGAATCGTTTACAGTTCGATAGTATAAAATGTCAACACTTCACTGAAACCACGCGGATATTATGTTATTCACTCGCCGTACATGCGGATGTTACTCAGTTCATGTTTCGATCGCCGTTTCAGGCGGTTTCATTGATAACTCCCGTCTTACTGAAAACACGCTGCTTCGAATTACGGAGCTCGGAAGCCGGCTGCACCAATCTGTTGTCTTCGAACTCATAAACAAACTGGCAAATGGTATGAAGCTAGCCGCGAACGATCAACTATATAACACAGAACACTCTATCTTCAGAAGACAACCACACGAAAACTTCAACACACAAAACATACAGAACAAAAAATTAATAAAGGTTTAATTTATTAACGAAACAAAAGATCACATGATGGTTTAGTATCCTAGAAACAACGAAAACAACGCTTAGTAGGAGCGAGATTAGCGCTAGTGTGACGTAGTACTAAAGCTTCCGCGTCTGCGTGATAGGGTTGCGTCCTTCAGAGAGGCCAATTTAGACACTATGTCCTTGCAACAGAGTCCATGTGGAGAGGCATTGTCAGTGTGTATTGCAGCTTATCAGTACCAGGCACGCAACTTTACACTCCTTCTCGGCGAGCTTAGATTCAATTTTGCGTGGCTGTGGTACTAAATACTGCAGGCAGACGATATCACGTGCGTGCTAGGGGGGCCAGATGATCGCAGTTTGGTGAACTCACCCACGACCCCTCGGTGTACGCTTTCGAGCTAAATACAATTTGAAAATAAAGATTTCGTTTGATTTCATTATCAAACACGATCGATTTTTTATTGTGGGTAGTTCAGACTGGCAACCGTCAGTCTATTGTTTGTTACTGTGCTTACCTACAGGGTTTGTTACTATTTTCATTAATATCTATAGTAAATTATTAAAAATCTTAAGAATTTGTTTGGTTAAACGCGCTAATCTCAGTTTTTTTTTTATTGTGGTAAAGTCATCAATTGAGTCCGGGAACCCCGGGCAGGGCGGGAGGGACTGTCAGACTTTTACTGACTAAAATCAAAGGTGCCCTTCAACTGTCCTTTATGTTACGGGGTCACAGTAAGGAAATAATCCCGCGACCCCGGCAGGCTATGGCCCTCTGAAAGGTCAGAAATCTCAGAAACTTGAGTTGGAATTGAAAATATCTAGGTTTTGTTGTATTGGATAGTCCACTTATGGAAGAAGCCGAAGGTTATAATTTTACACTTCGACCAAAGACCAATGGGTGAAACCGCGGGAAAAAAGCTAAGTACCTACTAAAATAATAGTTGTCACACAGTGATTTTTCATTATGTTGGTCTACAGCTAGGCGGTCTATAGCATGACGGGGCCCCCTCTAGAGGGCCAAAGCTTGCCGGGGTCGCAGGATTTATCTCATTACCGTGACCCCGGAACACAAAGGGCTATTGAAAGACACTGGATTTTAGTCAGTACGAGTCTGGCCGGATTAGCAAGCTGAAGTGGCAATGATCAGGCCATATTGCTCGCAGAGCGGATGGCCGATGCACGGTGGTTCAAGCGCCGAACAAGAGCGGTCAAAAATACCTTACGCTATTAAATTTGTTAAATGGGTTTTTTTCTAAAGGGTAAATAATAAAAAGATACTTCACGAATGTATATTAATGCTTTATTTACATAATTTAGTACATTATATACAATAAACCGTATAATATGTACTGTTTAATAAAAACATAATTAGTCAATATTTGATATTTATTCTCCCAAGCTCGGAAATACATCTGAATATAATATCACCACTGTTCCACGAAGGGCCTATATTTAAATAATGTATTCTTTTATATAATATGCATATTATGTACAACAACAGACAAGAAAACTAAAACAACAATTATTTACAAACATCATCATCTTCATAACCACAACTAATTTAAATCCTTACTACAACAACCAACCCAATTTCAATATAAACTAATTCTTAGTAAATCTAAAACCTCTTTTTCTTCCTGGAAAGTTTCCAAAGACCAGTAATCTGAGCTGAGTAAAGGTCTGAAAAGTAAGTCCGTATTCGTAAGTACTCGCGACATTTTTCTTGTGTGGTCCCGCTTGAAGGCCTTATAATTTTTGTTGTTAGATCCTGCTGCCTCTTCAGTTGATTCTCCGATAGATAATAAAACATATTGTGCTACTTCAGCTCCATGGATGAGGACTTTGTTAACGGAAGTGGGATTTGACCACGGATTTTCTTGAATTAAAAGCCAGCGGTTTCCAAAGAATATTCTTTAAATTTATTCGAATCAATATTAAAACCCGAGAATAAGGCTTGTAAAATTGTGGAACAACGTTCAATCAAACCTTTATTTAATCTGAAAAATCTTTCCTTTACATTCGCGTTCGCAAGACGGCACGGGCTGGTTCGCGTTTTCTTGAATGTACTTTCCATTACCCCTTACTACTAATTCGACACATTCAATTTCATTTAACCAATCTCAGTACTTATGCAAAAATTATAATTTACTTCTCCAGAGACAATTTTCCAAAATCTATCAAGACTTTTACATAATTTGAGTATCATACTATCTAAGTTCCTTATGTCTACACTTTCGACCTCTCAGTGAAGCTAGAATAGTTTCCGACACGTGTTGATATTTCTGAGGAACAGTTCCAGTTAGGGCAGACCAAATCTTAAGGAAAAGCATCCTTGAGAAAGAAAATTTTATCAAATTACCTGAAAAACAAAATATAAGTAATTTACGTTTGTTTCGTAGACCGTGCTACGAGAGAGCCTACGCGGTCGTAGAGGCTATATAGCAACTAAAGATGCAACAGGAGGCAGACAAACCTTTTATATTTTCAAAATAGACAGTTCAATCTTTAATGTAAGATATGTGAGAATAGTCGATTATGGTAGACTTTTTTTGTAGGTCTATGTGAAGTCAAATATAAGGTACATATTTGGTAGAAATACTGTGTGGCGTAGCACCTAAAAATACGTCATAATAGGTACAAAAAAACTTAAAAAATATAACTAATTAGTAATAACATACCTTGATCTTTGAAAATCATGTCAAAAATACCACTCAAAAACAATGCATTTCTAAGAAATCAAAGTTACACAAACAGTACTGCTAAAGAGTTACTGACAAAGCGTGGCGCAACATTACGATGTGTTGACTTCGGAGGTAGAAAAATAAGTGAGAATTAGGTAAAATGGGTGACATATTTATATTTTATGGTAGCTTGGTTATCGGTCAATCATTATAGATAATTAAATTGGGGTTAGGAGATGATGAAATTTTCGATTAATGACCTATGGGCGGAACCACCGTGCGATGGGGTCGAAAAGTACTAGAGTGGAGAGTACGGACTAGCAAGCGCAGCGTAGGACGTCCACCAGCAAAGACGCTGGATGCAGGTCGCTTCCAAGCGGTATAAGTGGAAATCAAAAGGGGAGGCCTATGTTTAGCAGTGGACGTCCTACGGCTGAGATGATAATGATGATGAGTCTGACAGTCGGGGTGGGAGGATTCATTTGATGATTTCATCACGATAAAAAAAAATGGCGGACTATAGCAGTTTTTGTTTTGCGAATAGTTACCACCGGCCGTCACAATTTTATATCTTTCCATCATGCTGTGAAAAGATTCATAGACGAAACACGAAAAAGTATGGTAAATTCAATTTATGGACAACTCACACGTCATGTCTAAAATATAAAATAAGCAAAATTATTACGAACAAAAAACTTTTTCCAAAAAAAATGTGACCGCCTTCACAAACAACAAAAGGTTAAAATAAGCTACAAAACTTTTCTTTCGGAAGTCGGTGACTTTTTTTATTAATTTCATTGTCTCTTTTGCCACCGACTTCCGAAAGAAAAGTTTTGTAGGTTATTTTAACCTTTTTTGTGGTTGTTTTTGAAGGCGGTCACATTTTTTTTGGAAAAAGTTTTTATTTTACTCTTTTTAGTTTAAATATTCAACCAAAATTCTTGTCAAATGCATAATTTACATGTGCATTAGAATTTCGTAATCCGTAGCACCGGTAATAACATCGTTAACATCTCCTTCATTCATTCCCTATCCAAAAACTACTGAACCGATTTTGATGAAATTTGCAGTATTCGCTAAGTTGAACGATAGCTAGTACAACAAAAAAATAATTACTTGAATCGGACTTGTATTTCCGGAGATATGCGAACACAAACATAATTTTCTTACTTGAGGAGTTGTACCTTCCATCATCAGCTCAGCTACATGAGATGATGATTTCCATACGCAAGTACTTGAATTACTTCTTAAGATTTGCGAAAAACTATTTGTCAGCCAATAAAATTTGAGGGTTGCCCTTGATTTCTCCAAGATCCAATCATCAGATCCTGAAATGGTGACAATGGGACCACACGGAAAGCACTAGCTTTCGATTAAAAAAAGAATCATGAAAATCGGTTCACCCAGTCGCAAGTAATGAGGTAACAAACATAAAAAAAAATACAGTCGAATTGATAACCTCCTCCTTTTTTTGAAGTCGGTTAAAAAACAGTAAAGTTTCCTTAGAAAGTTGTACTCGTACCTATTGCTTATAGATCTGAATTTCGCACTGAAGTCTAATAAGTATAACAATGAATATTCTTGCCAATCTTGCCATAAAAACAGGAGCAGATAGAGTGCCTGGGTCAACTAGCTTACATGGCGCAGTGGTTGCGCGACTGACTGTTCCGCTGCGTTTCGCGGGTTTGATTCCCACTCGAAAGAAATATGTATGCTTGGCTGGCCACGCTCTCTCGTGTCTAGATGGCTTACTATACAGATAGTTAGTCCAGTGTGGCCTTTGTGTAGATTTGGCTATACATAAAGGTTTGTTCACAAGGTCAATTTAGTAGGGTAAATAGTAATACCTATATGGCTTTTCAGAAGATGTGAAGGAAGATCAAAATACAAACCATTTTTAATAATTATTTAATTTAATGACACAGAAAACATCAAATAGACAATAATTGTACACAAAATTGACACTTTATAATAGGTATGTATATAAATCGCAATTTGGTCAAGGGTAAATCTTAATATTTTTATTAATACAATATAAAATATTATTATTTAATAAATATTTAAGCCGATCACAATTAAAAAGTTTTCGTTTAAATTTTATGCGCTTGTATTTAATTTCGCGCTTGACGAATTTTATTAAATATGACTAGAATTGATTATGATTTACTTAATGATTATGGCAAGACTTTTAATTAAATTTAAGTAGTGACTAGATTTAAAACAAAGATCTTCCCCGTTCCCTATTCTTGTGTTGTAGTAACTTGTTTCAAGCTTCCTCTTCACAATCGGCCATGATAGCCGTGTTTACCGAACAGAAGGAGACGGCGCTATACTAAAAATCGAGATATAATTATTTGCATCTTGCTTTCTGGTATAGCGCCGTCTTCTTCTGTTCGGCAAACACGGCCATCATGGCCGATTGTGAAGAGGAGGCTTAAGATTAAAAAAACTACAGTCCTTTCAGAATTAAATATCACCACTTAAATGTCACCTCTTGGTTCTTAAAACGCCCGTTTTCAAAGCGTATGCGCTGTCACAATTATATTACTTCAAATAGCGGTAAAGTACAAAGTACTTTGGCGGCATCTAGGATGCATAAGAAGACCTAAAATCAATTTGATTGTAGTTCTTCCGGAAATGGGAACATACTAGAAAAACCATACAACTGACCTACCCAAACCTTTGCAACTGTCCTGTCCAAACCTTTTAACTGTTAATTTCAAATTCATCGCAATGACGCCAATATTTGAGTCCATACTTTTGCTCACTCGTGTAGTTAAAGCATTGATACTCGTAGATAGAATAATTTATACTTTATTGTAAACCAAAATTGTTACTATTTCAACTGCGTAAGCTCACCAATTTGGAAGTGGTTACCTAAAACGTTTGTCTGGCGGCAAAAAAAAAAACATTTTTGCCGCCAGACCTAACTTGGTCCATTTGACTTGATTTCGGTCGTTACGAGAGGGAACTTTACCTTACCACACCAAAACCCAGAATATGAATCGTCATCCGGTTGCCTCTCCGAAATTCATTTGACTTGCCATTGCTTTAAATAATAGCAGCCAAAAAGTATTAGCACTTCTGTAAGTTTCTCAGCAAATCAATAGCAACTTTAACAAAATAACAATAAAGACCACTGTGGTAATGACAATGCAATAAGTCAGACACGAAAGGACTGTATATATTTTTTGGTGCCTTTGGTAAATTGAGAGCTCTTTTTTGGTTTTAACTATGCCTTAACAAAGTAGATATGGTTTCGACTTTTTTATTCTACTGGTTGAGCGGAGTCTATGGTGTATTTTTCTAGGGAATTGAAGCCTTGATGTTGATGTGGATCACAATTTTATAATATACTGACTTAAAAATAGACAAACACATTCGTGATCAAGTATACTTATAGTATATAACGTAAGGTGTGTTCAGACATAGCGAAGAACAGTCAAACCTTTTTAGAACTAGGCCTGTTTCTAAGTTATTTACCATACTATCATCAATTCATCAATAATCACGATGAAAAAGTTAGAAGGTATATCAAAGCTTATGGTAAAACAATTTTTTTTTTACTATCCAGTGAACGTCCTAAATGTTCTTTATTTAATTTAATTCTTTTGCCACCGACCTCCAAGATAAGTTATTCTACTTTTCAACGTTTATATTTTAGAAGTCGTTTTTTTAAAGTGTCTTAACACTTTCACTGTCCGCGCAGCAGACACAATACCTAAACAATAGTCTTGGATCACATGTGGTTCATCGGACAGGGAATGGGTTAAAGTTCGTCTAGTCTAAACACACCCTTACGGTAATATTCACTTACAATCTAAACATTATTTAAATGTAAAAGTGTATAACAATTCACTCAGATTATGTTTACTTCAATAGACTAGGGTTTATTCATGAATATCAAATATCATAAGATTTCCCCAAAATTTTAGCAGATCAAAACTCAGTGGGTATACTTTGTATAATATAATTATTTGTGCTACTAAAATATCACACTTGTGCAACACATTTAACAACAAAAACAAGCTAACAATAGGCTTCTAGTACACAATGATGAGATTCATGCAGAGGTCTGGGGGCTTATTACAACGTCTTAAAATCAGGCTTGTTCCGGCGAGTGAAAGTGACAGAGCTATAAATCGTCAAGCGAAGTCTCGTTCACTCACTGAAACAAGCCTGGTTTTAAGAAGTTGTAATACACCCCTGAATTTTTAAGTAAAACTTAAATAAATTAGTTTAGTCAAAACGCGAAATATTCGAGATCCCACACCGTTTATGGTGGTCATAAAAAATCCTGCCCCCTGGAGCGAGCAGAAAGTACTCTACATACTAAAAATCCTCCATGTCCCTTCGGTTCGGGCATGCGGGCAGCGAGTAAAGGGCAACTCGCTGCCCGACCAAGGACCATGCCCGGGTCGACGGCGCGTTGTGTCCCACGCGCGCCTCAAAGAGCGTCAGCATAATGACGGGGCCCCCCTCTCAGAGGGCCAAAGCCTGCCGGGGTCGCGGGATTATTCCCTAACCGTAACCCCGGAACGTAACAGGCTATGAAGGACACCGTGGATTTTAGTCAGTAGAAGTCTGACAGTCCCTCCCGCCCTGCCCGGGGTTGGAGGACTCATTTGATGATTTTACCACGCTAAAAAAAAAAAAAAAAAATGTCCCTTCGGTTCCCTTTTGTATTCCAGCGAACGCGAGAGACACCATCGATCTTTTACAAAAGCATGTCATCATTGTGTACTAGATAACAATAACTTAATTTTACTCATCAACTTCAATGTGACTAGGATTATGTACCCTGCACTTATCTTATGGAATAATGTAAAATAGGATTAATGAGATGGACTGAAGGTTCAATATTAAACCAGCTGTGGCATTTGGTCGAATAATATTTGTTTATGGTTAAACTTTCTTCAGTCACAATATTTTGGCACCTTGAAGGTGCCATTTAGAGTGCAGTTTTGAGCTTGAAATTATGAAGTTGAAATAGAATAAATTAAAAGAAAGAATCTGTTTTCAGACCACCTCTAATAACAACCAGTTTTTCAAATTATGTTCTGTAATGTTTTGAATAATTATAGGAAAGTCTGATCATAGACTAAAATACATACGTTAAGGTTATTACAGAACTTCACTCAATACTCAAGCATTACTTAAGACTAGATTCAAGGCATTTGATTGGTTGAAACTAGTTTTGATGCGGAACACTTGAGTTTTGATATGGGCCTAAAATAATGCATTAAAAATCGTTAAAATGCAACTATAGACTCTAAAGATAAAATTCATGAGGATGGAATGTAAAAAACAAATACTTAGTTCCATGAACTAGAAAACTAAAATCAGTCTCATTAACCATAGACCCTTTTGGAATAAATAATTTTGGTTCCAAGATATAATAATTAATAGAAAACCTATACGAAATATACAAAATATTTTTTTAAATGTATAGCAAATACTTTTTAGTTTCAAGGTAAGACAGTAGACTAGTAGCTGTGCTAGTAGAGTGTATAAGATAGTATAAAATCACAGACTATAGAATTTTAGCATGAACAAAACTTTTTGTCTTTATTTGCCTGTAGTTTTTGTAGAGATTGGCGGCGACGACCTGATGCACATAGCATCGCATATTCCACCGAGGACTCCATCCTGGAAGGAAACAATTTTATTATCAACTAGCTGACCCAGCAAACTTCGTACCGCCTGAGAAACGATTAAAAAAAACCTTTTAAGAGGAAAAAGCAAGGGCTGGAGAATTGAAAAATACGTATTTGTAAAATCTATTGCTGTCGCGCAGTGCCTACAACAGAGTTACAGAGCGCGATAGAGACAACAGCAGCTTGGCCCGAAAATACCTTATTAAATGGCAAAAAATCAACGATTCGTAGTCCCCTGATTACTCCTCCAAAACTTAACCGATTTCACTACTTTTTTCTCTAAAAAATAAAGAAAGGCATTGACCGTGTTCCTATGTTTTCCTTTTTTTATATAATCCCGTCAAATTTGTTTTCTGGATATTTGAACACAGCGGAAAATCTGGCTATTTTTTTAAGATTTTGAATGTTTATATCTCTTTTAATAATTAATTTATGGAAAAAAGGAAAACATAGAGACATGCAAATAGTGGTCATAGATTTTTTGTAAAAAATTTATTGCTCTACTGGCATTATCCAGGAAGAAAACAGGGGACTACGTTTGTATGGGAAAACGACCGTGCTGTTTCCTCTTAAATCTTCCCTGGACTTTCCAAAATAATTCAAAACCAAAATCAGCCAAATCGGTCCAGTTTTAGTGAGACTAACGAACAGCAATTGATTTTAATATATAAAAATAGAGATAAAAGTGGCATTTGCTTAATGTTCTGCTATACAACAACAAAAAAAATTAACACTCACAAAGAAAGAAAAATATTATCAGGATTTGAAACTGCAACCTTCTGATTCAATACACTAGACTCTTTGCCAACGAAGCTATCAGTCAGGCTCAGCAAAATCGCGATGATTCCCGATGTCCACCCCTAGCTTGTCCCCCGCTGGGGGACAGCGCAACTTTTTCTAAAAGAAATTCCCTATGTCCACCCCGGGGTGGCCAAACGGAACGTTTTTTAGAAAAAGTTGCGCTGTCCCCCAGCGGGGGACAGTGATACGATTTTTTAAGAAAATTTACGTTGTCCCCCACGGGTGGACAGCGCTACGATTTTAAAAATGAGAATTCTCAGTGTCCACCGCGGGTGGACGGAGATACTCGTACTTTTTTTTAATTTATGCCCTTTTAATTGTTTTTATAAACTTTGAGTGAAGACTCGTTACAGATTAAAGACTTTAGAAGGAAGATGATGAGATTATTAAAATGATGATAAAAACAAATTATGAATTTTAAAATAAACGTCATTTAAAAAAATCTGCTAATTAACACCATAATTAAAAATTCAAAAGTAGGTTTATTTATTGTAATTTATATTTTTTTTAATTTTCTTTTGAAATCGACTAGGATATGACATTTATTTCTAATCATATACACCTGAAAAGTATTTAATCATTTAAAATGTTCATACAAAGTCTACTAGAGACTAGAAAAATTGGTTTGATGTTACTCTAGTAACATCAAACCAATTTTTCTAATCCAATTTTACAGGCTCGCTTTACTAAAAGTTTTCATCAAACATACTTATAAACGAGCCCAGAACAATGCTAACTAAAAATTTACTATGTGGTGTGGTGGTTTTATTTTTTACTATTACTATTTTTTTAACCATATCTTAGTTTGTACACACGGCTACACATCAAACTATGCAAAACCATTATAAGCTGACCGTGACCGTTGAGTGTGCGGAAAGATTTCACAAAGCGAGATCAAGACAAACTGGTATTGTATAGGTTGTTGTGTAGCCGCGTGTACTAGTAAATTTTTAGTTAGCATTCTTCTGGGCTCGTTTTATTATAAGTATGTTTGATGAAAACTTTTAGTAAAGCGAGCCTGTAAAATTGGATTAGAAAAATTGGTTTGATGTTACTCTACTTTGTATGAACATTTTAAATTATTAAATACTTTTCAGGTGTATATGATTAGAAATAAATGTCATATCCTAGTCAATATCAAAAGAAAATTTAAAAAAAAAATTACAATAGATAAACCTACTTTTGATTTTTTTTTAATGACGTTGATTTTAAAATACATAATTTGTTTTTATCATTATTTTAATAATCTCATCATCTTCCTTCTAAAGTCTTTAATCTGTAACGAGTCTTCACTCAAAGTTTACAAAAACAATTAAAAGGGAATAAATAAAAAAAAAGTATCTCCGTCCACCCGCGGTGGACACTGAGAATTCTCATTTTTAAAATCGTAGCGCTATCCACCCATGGGGGACAACGTAAATATTCTTAAAAAAATCGTATCACTGTCCCCCAGCGGGGGACAGTGACGCAACTTTTTCTAAAAAAAGTTCCGTTTGGCCACCCCGGGGTGGACATAGGGAATCATCGCAGAATCGCATTCTTCATTCCATTCTTAACATCTTATGAAGCTTTACAATTTTGCAGTTGACAGTTTTTTAAACTATTGCATAGCTTTTATCGCGGGCCTTGAGCGCGGCGACCGAATCAAGAAATTCCGTAACGAAAATAAACCTAACATACCCCACTCCGACCGGCACAGTGGTGCGGCGTTCACAGCGTCGTTTCAGTTCGGCAGACTTCAGCACGGTGTTTATTAATTTTTCAGACAATAGTGTTCAACAGACTTTTTAGTATGATGGTTATAGTCAGTTCACAACGAAACGCGACGCAGCGCAACGATACTGGAAATGTCTTGTATCTCTTCATGTAGAATAAAGTTAGATTTTGAGTAGCTCTATTGAAATGTGCGCGCATCGCCGCGACTCGGTGTGAAAAACATTGTCCCATGAATGAAAATTGTTCAGAGGAAATAAACTAAATTAAACATAAAAATGTCTTACCTATTCATGATACGGTCAAGTAAAATCTCGATAGCACGGTCAATGTTCTGACCTGATTTGGCACTGGTCTCTAAGTAAGGAAGATTGTAGTTTTTTGCAAATTCTCGGGCACGATTCTGATTCACCAGTCTCTTTTCTTGTAGATCACATTTGTGACCACATAACACTATATCAGGATCTTCAGACAAGCTGTGAGTCTGCAATGAGAAAATATTTTTATTTATTTTTTGACTCAACAATTTTTATTAAAAAATTACAAAAATTTTGAGCTATGCCCTTTTTTTTTACTGGCATATCGCATAAATAAAATGAAAGAGTGCATAGCCCAAAATTTTTGTGGAACACCAATTAACCCATTCATTGCGGCAGAGAAAAATAACTTTATATGTCAGGTGCGGGGCGGTTTTCGTCTATGACGCCGATGGGCGTCCTCAGCACCTCAAATGGATAATATAAAACGCCGATGGGCGTTTTCAGCACTTTTCAAAATGATTAATAATTCTTACGTTAAAACAAAAAAACAAAAGGTTAATATCAGAGGTGGTAAACATTTTCTTACTTTTACAATACCACTATTTATTATTCAACTAAATCATTAAATCTGATATTGAAATAAATTAATAGCTTCTTTTTAGAAATATACTTATTTGTATGAATCACAAAAACTTCATGGTTGGTTTTTATTTTTAAATAGACATTAATATATTCCACAACTATAATAATGAAAACATTATTTTGAAGTTGGGAAAGAGAACGCACGAGTTCGGGAATTAAAAAAAAGCAATGGTGTGTATTCACATCCCGCACGCTATACGTCCCTGCAATACGCCACTTTTGAGCAACTGTATTAAAAAAATATTAACCGTCATTTAGTGCAAACTACCTACTTTTCAAACGAAAGTGAACCTTAACTTCAAATTATAAAGGTTAACTTTAATCTGTGTACTGACCGGTTCGGGATTAGCTAAGAGAAAAATTGGAACTAAATTCCACATCGGTAAGACTTCAGTTCAGTTCAGTGTTGTTATCGGTAAAGTCTTATTAAGTTTTATTGAATTTATACATAAGTAAATTTCCGTACCCTACACAATTTTATGTCATTAAAAGTCATACCTAACTCGTAAAACCAATGCAAAATAGGAAATAAAAATTATGCGATGTAAGTGTTCGCTAAAAATACCTTTATTATAGAAAAGTAATAATTCACAAAATATATTAAGAATCCTAGGTTGTTAAATCCTGGAAAACGCCCATAGGCGTCTTCAGCACCTAGAAAGGATTTCGCATTTTTTTTTATAGTTAAAAATCCGGAAACTGTGAGCAATACTTTGTGCATTCAAAAAAAAAAATAGCATCTATTGCAAAATTTTACTTTTTAGGCTGGTTTTTGCCAAGATATAAAGAATTGTAAAAAAACGCCGATAGGCGTCCTCCGCACCTGAATATGAAATAAAAAGACGCCGATAGGCGTCTGCCGCAACGAATGGGTTAACCAAGAATAATTACCAAGTCTAATTATGTACAATCGACAAAGTTGTATCATGACCCATTTTGACAAAAAATCGTTTAAATCCGTCAAATTGACAAAGATCAAAGTAGCTACCATGGATATGTATGTTTACGCGAATGTGAACCTAATAGGATTTGAAAAACTGTAAGAAAATAAGCTTTTGGTGGGTCATGATTCAACTTTGTCGACTGTACATAATGTACAACCCTAACTTATGAGTTACTAGGATATTCTTATCCTAGTTTCAAAAATTCAAAGACAGGTGACATCTACCATCCAGCACTGGGCTCATACGGTGGATTAAGGCTCACTCCTTTTCACCAAGAGGAGGATTGTATCCCAGCATATTATGGCTATTACTAATGCTATTCTTATGTTTCTGTTCAAATCGTTTTTTTCAAGTAGGAGACCGCGACAGGAGACAACGACGGGAGACCGCGTCAGGAAAACGCGACACTTGTCGCGGCCTCTTCTGCATAGGCGACAGTTCGCACCGTGACAGGGAAACCGAGACAGGAGACCGCGACACTTGCCATTGCCTGTTAAGTACTGTCGCGGTCTTCTGTCACCGTCTCGCGGCACCTTTACATTTTGGATTTTCAAAAAACAAACTGAATTGTGATAGCTATTTAAGAATTTATTGTGATAAAATCAGTGGACCTGTCAGACTCGTACTGAATAAAATCCACGGTGTCCTTCAGAAGCCTTTCATGTTCTGGGGTCACGGTAATTTGTTAGTGTCACTAACCCGGCAAGCTTTGACTCTCTAAGGGGGCCTGTTATTGTGCTGGAACTCTTTAAGTTATTTAATATTCAACCAAAAAAACAACAATTACCTTCAATTGCTCAATCCAATTCCTGACTTCTAGGAAAGAAGCCTCATTGGTGAGATCAAACAGCAAAAGAAATCCCATAGCATCTCGGTAGAATGCTGTAGTTAGGCTACGGAATCTGTAAAACATATATTTTCTTTTAGTATCAAAAAAGGTAGTTTGCTCACCACTAAAAACTTTTTGCAAAGTTTGTTCGGAAGATATGATCCTTACCATAGAGAAAGCAATATGTAAAAGAGTGGTGTTCTAATTTATGGTGTAGGTACAATAATGTATATTTTAATAGATATTTGGCAATAACAGCCTACACAAGCTAAAAATATAAAGCTAGGAATATGAGCAATAAATATACCTACTGATTTTTACACAGTTTACCTTTCTTGTCCAGCTGTATCCCAGAGTTGTAAGTGCACACGGTGCTGCCTCCCGTTTTGTTGATAGAGCTGAAATTATAAGTGTAAATAATATCATTGAGAATTTACCTTTAAGTGGAATTTCACTAATCAATTCACCCATTCAATTTAAATACACTTCAAAAAGCTCCTATCATTAATTAATTTTATCGATATCAATCAATTGAGATAGACTAGCTTTAATTAATGCGATAAAAATAATCGAATGAACTTACCACACTTTTCTCCCTGAAGTCTATGCCAACTGTTGAAATGAATTGTGTATGGAACACCCCATCAGTATATTTGTATAGGAAGCTAGTTTTCCCTACGCCGGAGTCCCCCACACAGAGAAGTTTAATGAGATAATCGTAGTCCATATTGATACTGGGAGTGCAACAGTGGATTTCCAGGAAAGGTGCATCAGTATACCACTTCTCATAAACCAACTATCAATATTTGAAGATTAACGCACAACAAATACTGTTTTATTGATAATACTGACCAATCGTATACGTTTAATTGGAAAATAGTAAATTACAACTAATAGAAAAAAATATCAACAATCGATCGCTTTCATTAAATGTCACTGTCAATTTGATTGTGACACAAATGTCAAATAAAGTAAACATGGAGATGAGAATATAGGGAGCGAAAGCTTGTAAAAATAGAACCGTGACTTATTTTTTAACTTTTGGTTTCTCAGGACGATAGGGGTTAAAGGAATAGTTTTATTTCGATTTATAGTGAGTACCTATAACATAAGATGTTTATGAAGGACTAGACTAGTTAAACATAATCTAGTATAGAATGTGACATCTTTCTCACCGTTTTACTGTATTCAACTTCTTTACAAAAAACTTTATTACTCTGTATTTTACACACATAATATAATTATAATAACATTTCACATAAGGGTAGGTTATTCACAAAGGCGAGCCTATCTCACAAGCTTCCCCTTGAATACTCAGGTACCATTCTGCAATATTTGTTCTCGTTTTGACGCTGATATTTTATTACTGTTTAGAGCTCAACATGTCAACCGTTTTACGAAAAGATTTAAATTAATATGATACCTCATGTTAATTTAAATGCGTTCTTGTGTGCCTTTCATTCGTTTCAAAGTCACCGATTTGGGACCGTTTTTCTAGTGAGAAGCACTTGCTCCCTATATATTTATCTCCATGGCCGGCCGTGAAGAGATAACAGCAGTTGGCATAAAAGCCTCGAAGCCATGCAAAAACATTTAAAAAAAAGATAACAGTAGCAGCGGGGCCCGTAATCTGATAATATTAATGATTTTTACATATCTCTTGCTCTGTAAGTACACCCTTACACCCCTGAATGCCGGGGTGTATGACTATCATTACAGCATAGGTTTTGGAATTTGAAAAAAGAACTGTCATTCTCATACTGCACGAAGAATATTTTTAAAAAGTTTTTTTTTTCTCGGTATCGATTAATTACTCGAATCGGAATCTAGACAATTTATTTTATAAAGATTTTATTTTAAATATGGAACTATTTGTTTCCACATCGTATGATAAATGAAATCGATTTAAAAATCAAACTGGCCAGCAAGATTTGACGCGCTTGCGTGCGTGAAAAAAAAAAGGCAATCTACTAGTAGGCGCGAAAGCATCGCGAAAATAATTAATTTTCTTGTTTGAGTTCTTTTTCAATAGTAGATTATTAACCAAGTGAACCTCAAGTCACTCAAACTCAAGTCTTAATCATCACAAACTCATATTCAAACTATAAATATACCTAAAAAGAACGTGACCATATCTCTTACAAATTGTAATAATTTTACTATTAATTTTAATTAAATACACATTTTTTTCTTCTTATTAGATGTTCATTGAAACCTGCTGTCTTGTTGTTTACTTACCTCACAATCGATATGTAAAGCAGAGTATTTATCTCGGGCGTAAGCATCAATTGCATACTCGGGTTAGTTAGCGCCTTCGCTTCGCTCAGGCGCCAAAAACCTCGTATGCAATTGATGTCATACAGCCCTTGGTTAATAATCTACTATTATTCTCTGAGTTACAATGAAACAGCAATTTATTTAATGGGGAAGGCAAGTGTCAAAGTGAAAATGACAGTTTGGTCCCCAAAGAACTGTAAAATCAAAGGAATTTTCAGAAAAAAAACCATTTATTGATGTAAAATGACTAGATGTTGTGAATAAGCTGTAAAAATGATGGAATACACTTTTCAAAATAATATCTACTTTTCTTTTGGAGGTTAAGTACCAGTACCGTGAAATCCGCCAACTTTGGTTTTCAAGCCTAACATTGGCCAGTTACCAAAAATAAGCAAAACAAGTTGTAACGTCAATATTGTCTCAAATGGCAACATTTTACAGTCTGATATGGAAAATAGGTTATATTTATGGCAATACTGATAGCAAGTTCACTTGCTACCTTCACTCAGTTGCAGCGTTGCCAGAAGGTTACTTTTGTAACCTTTTAGGTGATTTTTGAACTGCTATGGTTACTTTTAGGTTACACTATTGAAAAGGTTACTTTTAGGTGATTTTAAGGAATTCGTAAACATAACTTATAATTTCTTACATAGAAGCAACGTGAAACGGAATGCTTTATGTCTATGGTTTCGTTGCATGCCACCCGCGCCCCGCCGCGCCGTGTGCCGCTCCCCCCGCTGCCCTGCCCGTAGTCGCTACATCGTCTGTGGTCGCTACTTGGTTTGGTTTTGTTTTGTCAACGAAAGTTTTGTGTTCGTGTTTTGTTATTTTCACTCTGATGCTGATGAATAAATCAAGAAATGTGAACAAGTTCTCAAATCTCACTCATTATTGTTTCTGTAAGTCAACAAAACAAATAATATTCTGTTCTATATGTATTCCTTTTCCAGAAAAAAAAAAAAAAAAAAGGTTATTTTTTGTACAAAAAGGTTACATTTTTTAATGTTTCAGGTAACTTCTGACAAGACCCGACTGGCAACACTGCTCAGTTGGCTGTCAACGGTCGTCGAAAGAAAGTCGATTCAAGTGGTACCAAATTGTGCATCGTGTTTTGTGATCCTAGTAAGCGTGAAAACTTGCCGAGATGAGTAGTTTTTTGATATGTTTTTGGGTGAATTCATGATAATAACATGATGAGCTTTTTTAAATCTTAACGAGTCTTTTGAACTTAGAAATTTAGCGACCAATGTTACAATCACTTTCTGCGAACACAAGATGTCAACTTTGGCCACCAAAAAACATGTGCTAGGGCTGCCCCTACTCACTTTGTAACCTATTAAATAAGTAAAATTGCCATTTTTTTATACCTTAATTTGTTAAGTATCTATAGTTATAGGTACCTAATAAAAATGATTGATATTAAAACACGTTTTTCTGTTAAAAACATCCAATCGATTTATTTTATTTTGGACAACCCTATGCCTAAAAATCATTTGTATGAATTTAAAGAAAAAATGTTGGGTAACTTTGGCCACTGCCCTGTACGACTAAATACGTAACCTTTTGTTATTATTATCTTTTAACCGTCAACTTTAACCAGTTTCCTATCGTAATTCTTAATTATACGGCTGTAAGAGCGAAAATCCAAGAGTTATATGCAGTGGCTAATGTTGGCAGAAAGTCGAGGTAATTTTGGTTGACTATTTAAATTCGTTTTTGGGTATAAAAAGTCATAAGTTTTGCAGGTTTCGAGTTTAATATCAAGAGTTAAGGTTACACTTCTTAAATATCGTGCTGGATTTTCGTGATATTTTAAAATAAATAACAGACTTCTTGTAAACCGTGGTGTGACTTTTTATTGTTGACAGTTCAGTAACCATAGACTTACATCATAGACTACATGACATTCATTTTGACATAAGAGTTCCACAGATTAAAATACTCATTACATTTTACCCGGGATATTTAAATGTTTTTGTTAAGTACATGCTTTTATTAAAAGCAACTCTTTAAAAGGAAGACAAACCAGGGCACGCAAGATCTATCATAAAAATAAAATTGGTCATTAGCGTTTTTTTCTGATAAAGCGACTATGTAAATACTGAAGCGACACACATGCGTTATGGAGAAAAGAGGAACTAATATATTATGGTGATCAAAGACGATCTACACCCTTATATTAGGGTGTACATTTTTACAACACTTGGTTCGCAAATAAAAAAAAAACTAATACTTGTCATATATTTTTTCATAGTTGTAGCCGATTATGTGTAAAAACCGGCCAAAGATGGCGAGTTTCACGGTATTGCATCGCTCGAAAATCGAAGAATTATCACCTGGAACGAGTTTTGTAATAGTTGTGGTGTTAAGAAATTAAATATATTGTGATATTTCTCGAATCTAAATAGAAAAAAAGGTTAAAATTACTGACTTAAAACATTATGATATTTTATCAAAATAGAAAGTCAAAACCAGCATTATATTCTTGATAAAGGAGAGGACAGGTAATACATACCTAAACTCAAAAATTGATACCTCAACTACAAGTAATTGTGGATTTATTACGGTAAAATCAAATGTATAACCACTCAATTAAATCACTTTTTTCCTCTTGTAGATGCGCCGCGGCGTCTTAATTCTTCTTTTATTATATAGTACTTGCATGGACGAATAATTTTCCATATTTGTTTTGTATTTATACTCAATTTTTATAACAAATAATCTTGTTTGTTTTTTTGTAGACGTGACAAGGTAGACGTGGGGACCAACTATCGCAGCGCCATCTACGATTAGCTTTGAGTTGCCATCCCCATTACAGTTTACAGTGCTTGTTTTTGTTAACTCCTACAATAAATTCCTTAAGGGGGATGCTCCAACCAGCCCGCGAAATTCAAATTTTTTTACGTTTTTTGCAATTTGCAGGCCAGTGACAAAAAAATATCAAAAAACTCGCTCCATCAGCTCTCACATAGAAAAGGTGCATCATGTTAAAATCTCCGAAATCTAACTACGATGCACCTTTTCTATGTGAGAGCTGATGGAGCGAATTTTTTGACAATTTTTGAAGTGAAAACTTCTTTAGCGGCGTTGTACACTTTTTCTGTAATGGGTAAAAAATTTAAAACTCGCGTCAGGGTCACGTGACCAAAACTCGCGTCAGGGTCACGTGACCCTGATCGAAAATGAGTAAGACGTCATTCAAATTAAAAATAAAACATAGTAACAAAAAAGTTTTCACTTCTACCGGCACTCCTGGAGTGCAACCTTTTTTATATTTAAAATTATACTTGTTATTTGCGCAACACAAATATTTATAAAGTTACAACATGTCACTGGCCTGCAAATTGCAAAAAACGTATAAATATTTGAATTTCGCGGGCTACATCGACGCAATCACCTTAAGGGGGATGCTCCAACCAGCCCGCGAAATTCAAATTTTTTTACGTTTTTTGCAATTTGCAGGCCAGTGACATGTTGTAACTTTATAAATATTTGTGTTGCGCAAATAACAAGTATAATTTTAAATATAAAAAATATTAAAACACTCGCTCCATCAGCTCTCACATAGAAAAGGTGCATCATGTTAAAATCTCCGAAATCTAACTACGATGCACCTTTTCTATGTGAGAGCTGATGGAGCGAATTTTTGACAATTTTATATTTAAAATTATACTTGTTATTTGCGCAACACAAATATTTATAAAGTTACAACATGTCACTGGCCTGCAAATTGCAAAAAACGTAAAAAAAATTGAATTTCGCGGGCTACATCGAAGCAATCACCTTAACAGAACGAAATTAGCATAATAGGATTCGGCTAGCAACATTTTGCAATCAGCTGTTCCAGCTTGCTATTTATGAGCCAATCTCAAACATAGGAATAGGTCGAAAAATTGACAAAAATGCTAGTATTTTTACAGCTGAAGCTGTTGCTATTTTGAGCGCTTTAAAACATATTAAAAATTGCAATTCAGGTCACAGCAGGTGGTTTGTAGTAAGTGATAGCATGAGCGTATTAAAAAATCTGGCAAATAACAAACTACATGCTAACACTAATTACATCATTTACCTGATAAAAGATTTATGGATAGAACTGTTTTATTCTAATATTGAAGTTGGCTTTGTTTGGGTACCTTCACACATTGGTGTTACAGGAAATGAAAAAGCAGATTATCTGGCCAAAAAGATTGTTGATCTAGATGAATTGATTCCAAATACTGATATGAGTGTTTCCATACCGCATACAGACGCAGTTAGTCTTTTAAGACAGCGTATGTATCATGCGTGGGGGAGACTCCCATATCAGTCCACACAGGTAGAAAATAAAGGCATGTGGTTTGCTGCTCTGGATGTACAAATAAATTCCTTACCTTGGTTTTGCAAGAGTAACAAGTTTATAAATAGAAAATTTTATTCATTTATTTGTCGTATGCGTTTTGGTCACTGTCGTCTAAATTATCATCTTCATCGTCTTAAAATGGTTAACTCGCCTTATTGTGAGTATTGTCAATTGGAAAAAGTCCAATCTTTACATCATATCTTCTTTGAGTGTTCGTCTTTCAACATTCAGCGCCTTGTGTTGTCAGATGAACTTTTGAAAATTTATAAAAAACCTGATAGGGTCCCGCAATGCATTCAGGAGCTACTGAAGAATGCCTCAACCTATATATATTTGTACAAATTTATATTAGAAACTGTAAATGAAATTTAGGTTATGCTTTTATATATTTTAAGCATTTATATTATATTTTATTTAAAACTTTCTAAATTGTATAAAATATGTACATAGTTCTGTAGGTATTGGTTTTGTAGGTTATTTTCACTGTTATTTTGAAAAATAGCTAAATCTTAACTTGACTGAACTTGACATAAAGTTCAAGTCATGTTTGACTTGACAACAAAACGTACAATAATTATCTCGGATTTGACAAAAACTAAAGATTAAAACGGACTTGAATATTATTACAATAAATTGACTTATTACGAAAGACGATTTTAAAAAAATACTAAAAAACTATGAGCAAACACTACGAAAGACAATATTATATAAATATATCACGGAAGAAAATATTGAGACGAAAGACTAGGCAATAAGGTTGAAAGACCATAGCCTTCCCATCAGGGTAAAAAAAAAAAAAAAAAAAAAAATCATCAAGTTTATTTACAAACATCAGTCAAACAAAAGTCAAAGAAGTTTCAGGAAAAACTAAAATTCCTCATTATTTCGATTTTACTAAATTATGATTTTTAATTTTTAATCATGGCCAGCAATGAAACTGTGAAAGCAAAAGTGAATAATCCAGTAGTCAAGGTGGAGTACTGGTACGTACAGAATTATTTTAAGTTATGAGTGTTAGTTGCACAATGCAAGTTGCAAATATGTACTTTATCGCCGAAGAATTAAAATGTGATTGTGCCCTCATAGAAATACGTGTACATAGACCATAAATTATACTTTGATAAATAACCTAAGCTAACCTATAAGTAATGAGTGGTACACTCTCAGATCAGATTGTTTAATTTGAGGATAGGTACTCGTAGGTTGGTGGCCCAGTGGTATTGGCCCCGACTTACGAGTTGTAGGTCGTGGGTTCGAATCCCGGCAGGCGCATTACTTTGTGTAATTTATTTCATCACCACTGCTCTCAAAACTGTGAAGGAAAACATCGTGAGGAAACCGGCATGTCCTAGAACCAAAAATTCGAAGACATGTGACATTCACCAATCCGCACTGGGCCCGCGTGGTGGATTATGGCCCACCCCCTCTCACAGAGAGGAGGCCTGTGTCCCAGCAGTGGGAACATTAATAGGCTGATGATGATGACTCGTAGGTTCAATCATTATATAAATTTTATCAAAGGTACGCGATTCGTCAAAATGAATTATTACGGAAATCAAATAAAGTTTACGACCTTACTGTATCAACCAGAATCACACGAACCCACGTCTTTTTCCCACTTTCTATTAATTTTATTCTTTATCATCCACAATTTTTTTTTCTATTATATTTCAGCGGTGCTTGTGACTATAGCGGCCACTGCTTAGCACTTGGACAAACTATTAGGAAGAGTACTCCTAATGCAACGGTGAACTGTGCTCGTGGAAGGCAGGGTAGGTACTTAAATCATTTATTATAACACTGCTGATGGTGTTGCATGCAAAATACGCGCTTTTGACATGGAGTTATCGACACCAGCCCTTTAACAATACAACACTGCTAATGCAAGAATTTATTGAAAAATTATAAAAAAGGAAAGTGAAATCAAAAAGACTTGACCAAAAAGTCTTAGTTACCAGGGGGGGTATTACAACCAGGCTTGTTCCAGTGAGTGAACGAGATGGCAGATATTTGAAGTCTTTAATAAGTACTTAAAAGTAATCCTAGTTAGGTTCTCAACTTTTCTTTAAAAAATGTTTTTGTTTTTTTTTTCTGGGCCCTTAGTTTTGGCGCCCCCTAAAAGATGGCGCCCGTGTGCATTGCACACATTGCACATATGGTAGCGGGGGCCCTGCCTACAATAATCTAATATGCTGTCAGATTTTCATCAGCTATTTTATTCTTAGCAGTGATGTGCACCCAACGGTACAATCATCATATTTTGGAGACTAAATTGGGTTGCAGATGATGTTACAGAATATTTAAATCATCAGTTTCATTGTGCATTTGCATGCTGAGCTTTGTTTGCTGTGCTTTTTTAACTCACATTTGACCAAAAACTTGATATACTAAACCTGTGAAGATCAAGAAAGAGCTAAAGTTTCCTAAGAAATCCAGTGTCTGTTGGATTTGGTTATTGCCTAGTCAATTTAAAACAATTAAATGAAATAGAGGGAGCCACTAAAAATAAGATTGGTCACATTGATGATAGCTTGTACAATAGATTAAGTTGATACCCTAATAAGTAAATATTAAATTAATGAGTGGATACCAGTGACTAATACTACTAGTACTAGACTAATACTTGTCTATTCCCATTGAAAGGGATTTTTTATTTAGCTTTTAATGCCCCACTACAAATTCTGATGAGATTATAACATAATGTAACTTTTGTGTAAACTTTAATGCATCTAGACTCAGTGATTTTGGCTGTGCAATATTTAAGGCATGGAGAGAGAAAAGTGCTTGCAGCTTTACTTTGTATTTTTTTTTGTGGGTGGGTAACTAAGTAGTTCTATTCTTTATCTTCCAGGTGCATTTGAGGTGGAAGTAAATGATAAATTAGTATACTCAAAACTAAAGACAATGGCGCTGCCAGACTTTGATGAGGTAGCTGAGGTAGTAAACAATGTGTCCTTAGGAGAGGAGCCTCGGCTAATAAAAGGAGAACAACCAATAAACTGTGCAATATCATAAAATATATTAAAACACAAACAACTGTTATATAAAACTAGTCATAGAATAATAAATACAAACAAGAATACAACTACTATGTTTAATAGAGAAAATAAATTATTTCTTTTTGGAAAATATGATACTGTTTCAGTTTAACATCGTGAATGATGATATAAATTTATAAAAACCCTTTTATCTAAGTACTCTCATATCGTAAAATTCGAAATACAAAACTCAAAACGAGTTAAAAAGACGTACTTTATACCATAGAGTATCGAAATGAAATTAAAAAATTAAATTATAACACTTTCTCTAACAAAATAATGTTAAAATATTTTTTTTTAATTATGATACCGATTACAGATCATAGATACATCTCCTATGTACCAGTTTCATAAACTACCTATTGTTTCCTGTATCATTGATATCGTATAATGAAATGATAAACTCTGTTTTTGGCATAGAGACCTTAAAAAAACATAATTCTAATGGAATGTTCATGGCATATCATTATCTAAATATCCAATATATTATTAAAGTATATTAGATAAAATAGTTTTAAAGAGCGCACAATATGGCAAAAATGAAATCATTCAGTCTCTATTATCATGGTTATTTAAAAGATAATATTTATGTTTAGTAGTCAGCCTCAAAATAACAGAGGTGATAAAATCCTTTTATGAAATATAAAAGCCCTATCTACTTAATATTCATAAAGGTAACCTACATGAATTGGCAACAACGGCAATATGGTATACTAGTACTCTTTATAAAACACATTATCTACACTTATTTCAAATTAGTAAATATAGCTGCGTTACGTATATGCTTGTCAATCTGTTAAAAATAATAGTATCTTATATAGCTCACATTATTTAAAACAAACCTTTTTTCTACAGAATGTAATAGTTTTCATCTAAATAGTAACTGAACCAATTTAGATTTTAATTAGATTTCTATATAAAATACATCACAGCCAAAAATAAGTTTCTAAACTAACATTATCATTAGAACTTAAAATGAGATATAAACATATTTATTTATTATTAGGTATATATTATTGTCAGTTTATCAGATTTTATTTTTCTTTCCATGATCAATAATCATGATTGTATGCACTTGCAACAGTGAAAACTTAAAACACAACAAATACCTAAAGCAAAAAATATAACAATACGTTTTAAATTCTAATGATAATCACAGTCATTATCATATATAATAATTATTATAAGTTTATAAAAATATATTATGTGCGTAAATATAACAATCATATTAGTAGGTATGTAAGTAAAGTTAAAAATAATGAATAGGTAAATAATTATGGACAGGTCCATATCTCATGAAGGTCTTGTTAAAATATTACGGGTTATATACGCCAAAATAAAGCAAGGGATTATTCTCAATGTTCTGTGACAAATATTGCATTGCTTTTTTATGTACGATTTTCAAACATAATTAAGGGAGTGAGATACAGTAAATAAGTTAAAAGATGGATATTTTCAACTTATTCTTTTAATTCAGATCTTATTAAATTTCACTTTAATAAACACAACATAATGCTAAGAAAACTTTAAATCAGTCAGCTTATAAGATGTGTAGTTAAAAATTATTTGAAACACATGAAAGTTGTCAGGGAAAATGTTACCAAACCAAAATGTGTTTCTAAAAAAAAAGCTTGGGGCTTGAGCATCATTTTGAAACAGTTTAAGCTTAGAGATCTTCGAAAGAGAGCAGCCAGAAATTGAAGATGGCACAGTAGGTACGAATTTTGTGCCCATTGATGCTACTGGCGCCCATACTGGGGCTTTATTGTGCTTTTAGCAGTATGGACTACAAAACAGTTGAGCAGGGCAAGGCAGGCAGATAATTTTCTTGTTTTCCTGCTTTTATTTGTTTTCTAAAAACTGATAATTGATTGATATTATATTGATTCGTCCATAAATTCAGGTACAAATGAAATAAGGTTTAACTAATTTCTTGTCCCATGCCATAACCCATATTCAAGGCGATTGTTAGATGTTTTGTCTCCTTCTCGGACAAGAAAAGTGCTAAGGATGCAACAAACAACCTTATTACTATGACAGCATGTGATTAGGGAAACACAAAATATTGGCTAAACACGACATATCATATTATTATTGACTACCTAACTTCTTTATGAGATACGGATCATTGCCCCAAAAGGTAAAATAAGGTAACATAGAACAGTTTACCTACTGTATTATCTTAACAAAAATAAACCTGATAAAAGTATTCAGCGTCCATGTAATTTTTCACAGAATCTTTAGTTAAACGATTAATCCCAATTAATTATACCCCACCACCCATGTTTAAGTACCCCAATTAAAACAGATAATATTTTTTTTAGACTAAAATAACTTAAAAACTAACTATATACTACTAAATATTTCATCTACTTATGTCATCATCATTGATTACAGGTTTTACTGGTGAAAATATTTTGAGAAGACGGTCTTTCGATGCGTCAGCCGCACCTACATAACTTAAATAAATACCGAACCGTAACTTTCCGGCAAACTGTTCGGATATTGTTCTCAGGGGCTCTACTGTTTTTTCGCCGGTTTTTTGATCGATGCACACCATTTGACATCTAGGACAAAGTCCTTCGACCTGGAAATAAATGATTGCGTATTTAAAAATAATTACTATTCAAACATCGGCTAACAACAAAATAGATAAAACAAGTGAGGCGTACGTAATAAATCTATGTTTTTTTATAAATCAATCTTCAACGGAAATCAAAATACATGTTTACCTTGAACTCTTGATTGCCAATGATGACTCGGTGCCAATCTCGTTCGGCGAGTTCCTCATCCATTTCAATGATGAGGTTACCTCTGAACCTATCTGTCAAACTATCAATATCATCTGTGAATAGGGGATCATGGATCTTCGCCCTCAACCATCGCACTGTAGCTTTATTTATCAATAGGAATTGTGCCTGATTACTTAATGAAAGTAGTTTTTTCTCTCCATCATGTTTCTTCTTTTGTGTTCTATTGTCGTCACTCGATTGCCTGATCAGTCTTAGGTATGAAACTTCTAACGCTTCTGAAATCCAGTCAGCTACTTCATCACCACAATCGTAGCCTGCTATTGTGTCGGTACAAACTTTGCTGCGGCAGAGTGATGAGTTTTTGAGTTTTTTTTCAGGCGTAATATCCAGAGGTACCGATATTGGAGTTTTACCTGAAATTTTCAAATGATCATTGAGTTTAGTAGACTATTTTTTACTAAAGAGATTTTAGCGGCCAGGTTAATTTAAAACTGGTTACTGCTGCATGTTGGAAGAGCAATGGCTAAACTAGCTGGAAAGAGCATAGCTATGGCGCTGTTATTAAAAGATTGGCTTTCAATCGCAAGTGAGGGTTTAAACATGGTCCTACAAAACTTAATAGGTCATATTAAAATTAATTATTATGAGCCTGATTTGTCTCGTATAAAAGGTCTGTAGCCATTTAGGCTGGGTCACTTAAGAGCCTTACTTATCACACATCCTGGGACTAGTGTCGCTTTATTTGAACTGTTGGCTGTTATTTGGACTTTATCGTTATCTGTTGCCGTTTACGCCCAATTTCGAAGCAAGCAAAATAGCGATTTTTTTTTAACCAAGCAGCCTACTAATTTATAATATACCTTTACTACATACCTTCGAAATATAAAGTCATTCTTCTTTTGTGCAGATCTATTTTTGGTCGTATCATACACATCCTTGTATTCTGTTTTTGTGTTAAACATACACCGTTATCCTTAATAATCATCCAATCCCTGTCATATTCGAACCCTTTCGGCCCAATTTTCCAGGTGGATCTAATTTTAAAAGCCCCACATGATTTAATGGGAAAGATAGCTGCTTCTTTTAATACTATAGCAGAATCAATATTTTGTGAAATATCTTCAACTTCTTGGATTGTAAAATCAGGTTGTTCCATCAATATTTTTTGAGGATTGGTTAAGCCGTTGTACAATTTGCTAGATCTTAGTGACTGCATAATGTGTGATATTAATCGTCTCTTTGGTTTCGTTTTCGTTTTGACAAAGCATCGGCATATCATATTTATTAGTTTATCGACATCTTCGAATGTGTTGAAATAGCCGAACGATGCTCTTATGGCTCCAGTTGGTTTGCCATCAATGAGATCTATCTCGTCTCCACACACGTGTCCGGATTTGAACATTTCTTTTAGCTCTTTATTTGTAGCTGCTAGGTGGCGCTGGCAAGAGCCAGAATTACAAAAGCATCCCGTACGGACACTTATGTTGAATAAATCGGCCATGTGTTGAAACTGAAATTGGATAAATTGTATATGAGTCAGTTATAATAATTTGACAAGACTTCCAAAAAAAATAAAATTAGGTATGTGACACATTTAAGGTATTAAATAATGAAATGATGTGACTATAGATGGACTGATATGTATGTGTGAAAGAATGTTGTGTATCAATCAATTCATTTGCATCAATAAGTGGAGGACTGAAGGTGAATGTCGAGCACTTCGCGGATAATAATACATATTGTGTAGTATTGGTTCCTATTGTAAACGGCATGTACATAATAATGTAAATAAAACAAAGCGTAACTGCATAACATAGTACCTATCCAATAAAAACAATCACGCGCCTGTAAACAACACTAACATTTAAGAAATTGCGTCACCAACAGATAGAAGATAACGCTGGCGCTGGTCTGAACACGTCTTTCGTCATCTTGTTTACGATCGACGATCAAGTACTTATTCATTAAACCAGACAATTGCACTTATTTTGTATGGACAGATTTTTGTTGGTTAAGTATGTATGCTAATGCTAAGTTTATCAGATTAATCAAAATGGATCTGATCTTTTTTTTGGGTAACAACGAGATTTTTTCGGTGAGTTAGGTATCGTTTTATTGTCTTCAAAACTGTAGGCATGGCCGCGATAGCTTCGCGGCGGCGCGGCGGGCACATATTCCTGTTTAGAGATCACGTTGCTACAGCAACATACAGTCTAAGTAGCTGGCGATAAGTTTGTAAATAAAAAAAGCTGGAACAGAGAGAAAAAAAGAAACCTCGATAGACTTGGATCGTGCTCGACAGTTACTGAAATTGAATATATTACAAATATATTAACATAAACCATCCTTTGTGCGCTTAACAGCAGCATGGCCAAAATATAATGCGGACCCATGCAGGCCATGCAATACCCGAGTCTAGAAGTAATTCCGATGCATTGCCATTCTAGCTACGTAGCCATGTGCCTATTATTACCCCTGTGGTATTTTTGCTGACTAGTGCATTCACAAAGGACTAGATTGATTGGCCACGAAACCATCATGAATAATGGTGGTTCTTCTGCTTGTTAGTCCATCGAAACTAACTTAGCCGTATCAGGGTGTACTGAAATCACGCTACAGGGAAAATATGACAAAATGAAGCGATATTTCGAGCAGCAATGTTGTTCTCTATAAAGACAGAGTTGCGCTCACGCCGCATTTGTACTAAGTTATGCTATTTACTAATCTACTGACAGCAACACTAGCGCTCGTGCTGCATGATCGGACCGTCTCAAAGCTGCCTCGTCTAAGAGCAGCGATGAGATTTCTTATAGAGAATTGCAAAGCTAAACAGATTGAAGGACATTATAGATTTGACATTCAGATAACTATCGTCCAATGGCGTAAAAATGGACAAAGATGTGATTCGGGACGAAACTAGCATATACATACATTTTGTAAAGGCCATACTCTTTGTATGGGCGCTTTGTAATTTTTGCCTACCCCCATGGAAACTAGGTACAGCAATGACATCCCAAACTACAAGAACTTAAGTAAAAAATGCTTAATTTAAACTGTTAAAACTTAAGTTTTTGTAGTTCAGGTTGTCATTGCTATGGTTATCCAGACATTATTGTATTTCTTTTGTATGTTGACGGTAATTTTACAGGCCATCGTGTCCCATAGAATAGAGACGATAGATAGTGAAATCAAATCTACTGATCACCTACTTAGATAAGTAAGATCATACACGTGGATGCACGTCGCACCTTTAAAGTAAAACCGTTACTAAACGAAATTATACAATTTTACAGGAGAGCCAAAATTAGAAAAAAGTCACCATTTTTGGTCAATAAAATCTGAATGCAGGGTTCTTTATGACGTTTAATAAGGTGTTATTATAGATCTCTGTTTACTTTATAACACGTGATTTAGAAAAGTTTTTAATTTATTGTATTATAGTAACACTTTACCATTAATAATTTTGGTCAGTAACACAGAAAACTTAATGAAACACTTTTCCTATAAAAAAAATTAACGTTCATTCATTTTTGTGACATTCAGTGCCGTTTATCCAAATAATAACTGTTTTATTTAACTTCCGTCCATGAACACGTTCTTATTGGTATAGACACAATATTGTATTTCGTGAGCCGATTATATTCTGTTTGTAACGCTTTGATTTACCGCCAGATAGTAAAAGACATTATTTTGAAAAAATGACAAGATGGTGAAGTTCACAAATCTAGATGGCATTGATCACTCTCACGAAAATTTTCGTTTAGTAACGGTTTTACTTTAAAGGTGCGACGTGTATCTTATCTTATTGATGTGTAACATCTTTAGTATCGCTTCTGGGAGTGATGTCGTGAAATGCAACGGAAATGTGTAAGGGGAAGTAGAATACGATTGGTCAAATTAAAGAAAGCTATTTGAATTGAAATGAAAAAGAAACAGGCAATCTGAACTTTGTTGACAAGAAGGCTGCAGGCTAGACTAGGCGGGTCACGTCAGCCGCATGAACGTTTACCGCTGGGCGAAAGCCGCCATACCATGGGTATCTGAAGATGCACGGCGCGAGATGGGATGGATTTGAATTGACCAATGAGCGCGCGCAGTTATAAAGTAATACGTCAGATGGTAGCTTATTGAAGTCTGTCTTCGGAACAGTGGGCAAAGTTAAGCAACGCTTGAAAAGGACTTGAAAAGGACAAAGATTTGGATAAGGTCATGTACAAGGACAAGGACATAATGGACATCAGAATCAAAGTGGAAGTCGAAGTCAATGCCTAGGTGAGATGACGAGATGTTACACATCATATACACCTTCAGTGTAAGCCGCTTTTGTTTTCTGGACACAGAAACTCGTTCATACTTGTATGTCCTTAACCTGATTTACTTTCTCAAATGTAAGACTTTTCTACAACATTTAAAACAACAGTTCTTACCTCAACAAACCCAATATATGATCCATCTGCTCTTAAAAGATTAAATGTAACAATTCCACCTTGTGTCTTAACATCAGTAAAATCAGAATCCATGTATGTTACTGCAGCCTTGTTCCCATTTGTATGCTTAAGCTCATTCAGTTGATTATACAGATCTTTAGCTAAGTAATATGTATGGTATGAAATAGTGTCCATCCAATTTAGGTAAATTGTTCTAGGTATTAATCTTTTCATTGTGTCAAAACAATGCTTCAAAGAAATAACTGCTAGAAATGGTATAGTTCCATCCTCCAACCTGGAATTAAAATAGAGATAATTTTAATATTTGTAGGTATTAAAAAACTACATACTTTATTTACTTAAAAAATATGACTGAATATTAAGTGGGTACTTCTTGTTCGAATTTTAAAACAACTGATCAAATGTTGTGTTTGTATTGTTCCAAAATAATATGCTACATCATGATACTTAATATTATTCAATTACAATTCCGCTATACATGCGCCCATTGTCTTGAGAACAAGATATTGATTCAGATGGAAATCAATCAATTAAAATATGTATTGGAAATCTAAAAACCAAAAAAAAAAGGAAAAAAGAAAAATATTATAAATCTTGAGTGTTTTAATATTAGATAGGTATATTATATTTCTTAAATAAATTTAGATTTGTACAAGAAAAGTTAATAATCACCTTTCATACAAATCTTTCCTCTTCACATGGAGATCTTCTGTACTTAACACAAAATCTACAGTCCCTCCTCCAAAATACTTCTTTTGGCAAAGGGTGTCACCACTACTATTTTTAACTAAAATTGCTCCCAGACCACTTGGGTAGCCAAATATCTTGTAAAACGACATGCAAACAAAATCTGGTTGTGTTTCAGATAAATCTAATCTACTTGTTGATACAAACGAAGCTGCATCTAGTAGGACATACCAACTATTATTGATTCTACATAATTGTTTTTTTAAATGACTGTTTAGGCATCCATTTTTTATGTGGTGTATGCAGTCAATGGGGTATTTATAGCCATTAAAGTTGCTTTGGGCAGGATATACCAACAATGTGTTAGCTTCATTTTTGTTTGAAAATATTGATTTCCGCAGTGTTGATTTATCATAATTTTGTTTTAATGCTTCTAAGAAATCGTCATGTGATATGTGTATTATGGCTGCATTTTTTTCAGAAGCAATTTCTCTTAGCCCAAGTACTGATGTATGATTGTCTCTCAAATACACAAATGATCCATTGGCTTCACTATCTTCATCATTTTCATCAGGAGAAAATTGAAAAGACTCAACAACTAGTTTTAATGCAGATGTTGTTCCCGCAGTAAATACAACTGTGTACTCAGACGGATCAGTATTGAAATGCTTGAGGATGTCGCTTCTGATTTGTTCCACGCAGTCTTTAGTATATTTGTCGGAATGAGGGTTCATATAAACATTATCCATTAGGTCTTGGTGCACAAGAGGCAGTAAACATTGAGGATATAATGTGGCTCCAGCATTTTCCAAATAACATTTGTCTGTAACCATACAAAATATATTTATGTAAACTAGTAAAAAATTCATGGAATGTGTGCACAACTGAGTATACTTTATAAATAGCAGTTATTCAAGTATGTAATGCAGCACGGTAATAGTTTATGAAGGTCATGAAGGATAGAGAAATCTTTATTAACTAATTGCTGCAAACTACTCTGTACAACATTGCTTCAAATATTTATTTATATGAGTAGGTATCTACTGCTTGCTGTATTGTGAGTTGTTATTGTATAAGTATTCACAATTTTCAATACTGTAGTATACATGAAACCTACGGTTAATTTAATTAAGTAAGTAATATCTTTTAAATTATCTGTCTTATGTAGGTCAGGATATTATCTCAAATTACCCATCAAGATGATTGATCTGATGTGTTGTCATTCGTTGCAAAAAAAAATGATAAGATTGATAGAAACAATGTTATAGTATCTCAAAGAGTACACATTTAATGACAAAAATAAAAGTGTGGTACTTTGTTGGTTGTTGCAAAAAATGAGAACAACTACTTTCTCTTTAATTTCAAGTCTGAAATGAATAAGTATAACTGTACGTTCCTTTAATAAAAAGTAAGTAAGTACCTGATAACTAAGCCATAAAAACTAATAAGAATCTAATTAGAAAACACTTACCTCCTAACCTTGTGAAATTCGATGTAATTTTGTTCATATGCTCCGTATCAATAACTTGACTCAATGTGTTCATCTCGGGTGGCTCCTCATATGAACCTGACATAGTTAAATCAACCAATGTTAAAATAATAATTAAGTTTTTGAACTCACGACTACCGCGACGTAAAATTAATGAAAAAACTAAATAAAATACACGCTTATTGTAGCGATGAACCTTAGTAAAAAGATACTACTCGTTTGTATAACCTTGTACGCTGGTAATGTAACAACTGTTCATAATAATAAACTATTATCTCAAAAATAATGAGCGCAAAAACATCGCTTGCAAGTTAATGGTAAACTGAACTGACGTTTGAAATGACAGCAGACAGCTGTCCGAATGACAGTAGATAGCAGTTGTTTTGTTTTCACTTTTTACCACAGAGTAAAAATTTATTGTTTTGTGTTACCCGATACTGAACCAAAATTACCCGCAGTAGTTTACATAATAGTCTGATAACTGGTTCGAATGTTTGTAAATTGTAGTCACAATGTATATAAATATTTTATAAGTAGTTTTACCAGAAATCATTCTTACTTAATTCCTTTCCCAAGTTTTTTAGTTTAATTTCCTGTAAAATGGTGTCTTAAATGTGTGAATACCTGCTTTTTATTATTATAGGTTATAATGATAGCTTACTTTGGGCTAGTGATGGGCCGGAGGGAAGAAAAAAATGGGAGGGAAAAAAAAGATTGGGAAAATATGGGAAAATAAAATAAATTCCCGGAATTTTCCCAAACGACGGGAAAATAAATATTGATCCAATAACAATGTTAAAAATATGTAAACATTTATTGTATTTGGTGGTAATAAGGTGGTAATAAGGCCTGCAACGGCTGGGTCATGCCAGTATTGATGTAGGTACTCTTTTGACATACTCATGGACTCAAATAAAACTTAATTGTACAGACCCTCGTATCCAAGGCGATAGGAGGGTCCGTACATTGCTTACTGCATATCGAATGGATCACTCACGGTCTTCGGTTATGAGATTGTATATTCGAGGTTGAGATTTTCTAAACGTTAAGACTTTCCACAATCGTGAGATATGCAATCTCAATGAATATTTCCTAAAAGCCGACGTGGGAATGCATCGAGATGTAGTAGCGGTGGACAAGGGCCTTACCCCACTCTCCTGGGCTAAAGAGAACTGGCGCAAACCTGCAGTGCTTGACACTAATGGTCACGTGGAAATATGACAGAACAAGGAGCTTCACGGACGTTACCGGGCCGTACATTAGGCCTGATGCAGATGTAGACATATCTACGTCGGTAGCCTGGCTACGATCCGGAGATTCCTTTGGAGAAACCAAAGGTTTTGTCAGAGCAATAATGGATGGAGTTATGATGACATATAACTACTGGAGATATATTGTGAAGGATAGCAGGGCTGACATATGTCGGGCATGCCACCGTGTCAGGGCGAATCAATCTATCACATTTCTCCGGGTGTTCTCGTCTCGCTAACGGAGAATATTTCCATAGACACAACCCTGTAGCCAGAATAATCCATCAACTTGCTCTAAAAGACAACCTTGTGGAATCAGAAGTGCCGTACTACAGGTATGTGCTCGACCCAGTTCTTGAAAGTGGCAATATGACACTGCGATATGCACGCGCTACGGGAAGAGCTCCGTCGCGATCACAGGGCAGTATGGAGGGAGCCACGGTCGCAACAGACGTCCGGGTACGCTACAATCGCGGCGGTAACATCCTCTCTTAGAGGAGTGGCTGGATAGGCGGCTCCGCGTCCTGACCTACCGCATGACACAGGTCCTCGCCGGACACGGAAGTTTCATGAAGTACATGTATCGGACGGGGAAACAGGAAACGCCTGGGTGTCACCACTGCGAGGACCGCCTGGAGGACACGGTGGAGCATACGGTGCAGGACTGCCCCGCTTGAGCAGAGCACCGCCGTGTCCTCACGGCAATAGGCAGAGACTTCTCGCGCCCGGCTTTGGTCGAAGCTATGCTTCGGGGCGAGACGGTGTGGGATGCGGTGGACTCCTTTAGCGAAGCAGTCATGCATGGGCAGTGAGGGAGAGGACAACGTCAGCGTCCGTCCACCCCAGCTGCACTTCGGCAGACGGATCTCCAGCCACCGTAGGCGCGGGCAAGCGGGCGGTGAGTAATGGGCGACTCGCTGTTCGACCATAAACTATGCCCGGGTCAACGGCGTGTTGTGTTCCACGCGCGCCTTTTCAAGCATTTATTTTTGACCGTATTAGGTAATGAATTTGATTTCTGTTTCAGTTCGTTCACCCGTGTGTAGCGTTCACAGCTGATTCCAATGTTTCCATCACATTTAGCAGACTTTGAACTGGCATATCATCGAAATGCTTACAAATAACTTATTTTATTGACCATATTAATAGGTCAAGAGAAAAATGCTTGAAAAAAAAAATTTTTTTTTTTAAAATGATTGATGATCTTTGAAAAAAAAAATTGCAAAAAAAAATTTTTTTTTGGAATGTACTTGGTTATTGATACGAGTAAGCACACTAAATTCATGTAGTTACTTTTTTAAGACCATATATTACGTTGAAAATCTGTTAGAGACTCGAGAGTTTACGTTTAGCATTTTGTCTTGTAGACAAGTAGCAAGACTAAAAAAAAAATTGTTAGATTAGAGCTATGAATAATTGAATATATGTGGCTGTTTATACGTACAATACCTACTTTTCAACGCACCAAGTAATAAATCTATCTTCAAAGTCAACTGATTACTATTAATAGGTATAAAGCCGCATTTTTAGCAAAACTAATATTCAAAAAACAACCTAATAATCAGAAAAAGATCGGTGTGATACTTAAGTCTTTTTAAATAAATACGTATCAACAAACATTTCCATAGATAAAATCCCTTACTTTTATGCTGTTACCGTACTTTTACAATGAATGTCTTTTTTTTAACCACGACATGCATGCACAGACTCACACAAATGCAAAACTTTGTAAAAAATTAATTAAATTGCATTATTTTATACGAAAAATATTTTCCCGTCATTTGGGAATATTCCCGGGAAGAAATGGGAAAGTATCGGGAATTTTCCCAACTCGGGAAAATTCCCGGGCAAAAACCCATCAGTACTTTGGGCCTATAACTTAAGAGTGAATACGTAGTTAAGATAGAAAAGGGGGATTATAAGTTTGACTGCTATGTGCAACTCAATCTGACTGTCTGGTTTTGGATTAAATGATACCTATAAATAAAATAATTACCTATTAGTGAACGCGACTTCGCTGCCAAAAATGTTAAGAAATACAGAATCACGGCACCTATCATTCAAGATCAAAAACAGATTACCAACGTAGTTTATTAAATAATGATGAAAGAGTCACACGCCGAGCTTCACTTATATTTTGGTAGATGGCGTTAGTAGTCTGTGTGTCGTTTTAATGGATTTCTTACTTTGATTTGAAAATGTTGATTGTTTTTTAAGTTAAAAATGACCGATTAATCTGACCCTTACTATAAATACTGCAGTAGATATTTATGTAACAACTGTTATTGTGACAGGAAAATCTAAATATAAAATACAAAATTTATTCCAGCTGCTCCAGCAAAGACCTCAATACAGACTCGCAAAGAAGAAAAAAAACTTAATGGAATAGGGCAGAGGTATTAATAGTTTAAGTCTATTGCACAAAAGAGGTTCGCATACATAGGCAGGTTCACCTTCGGCAGCATCGCCTTACTAAATTGAGTTACACCAATTTAATTATTGCTTTTATGGAGGGCTTTTAGTAGCTTTTAGTATCAAGCGAGGCATGATCGACTTCCCCTAAGTGAATTGACGGCCATGCCAGAGAACATTTACTGCTTTACACTTTTCCTAGAGGACGCTCTGACAAGTGCCGACTTTAGTGGTGAAGAAGTTTTAAATTAGGCTTTGGAAATGGCGGGAAAAGTGATCGTTTTAAAATGGCTATAAGTAAGGAGGTTTACCGTTCTGAATTTATCCGATTGATGATTTGGTTTAAGAGCTTAAGTTATACATAAAAAAATGACTCATGACACATGTTCTTACATAATACTAAGATCTTATTTTTCTAAAAAACTGATCATATTTAATTTAATTATTTCTACGCAATGGGACACATTGGTTTAGAAGACTAATCTGAACATTTTCATAAAGAAAAAACCGACCAAGTGCGTATCGGGCCACGCACAGTGTGGGGTTCCGTAGTTGCCCATCAAAATGCTTATGCGAAGTAACTAAACTGATTCGCTGAATTTAGTTTTAAAAAGAAGAATTTTCAAAATCGATCCAGGAGTCTTTGAGAAATCGGGGAAAATACATAAAAAAAAAGGTTACGACGAATTTAGAACCTCCTCCTTTTTTTGAAGTTAGTTAAAAATAGTTGACGATAAAAACCTACCTATCCCCAAAAAACCTACCGTAAAAACATACCTATTAAAGCTGTAAAAATAAAGTTGACAAACTTACATTTGCATTTGAAGAATATGTTCTCCGATACATTTTGTTTAAGAAAATATTATGTTATCCAAGTACATTTTTTAAGTTGGTCGACTATTACTCGTAAAGTTGTAAAACCTAGTCATAATAATTTTCTTTTAACTTCGTTATACTCGTTTAGACTACTATTGTGAATTTTTTCACACCCCCAAACATAACCGTTTAGCTGGTAGAGGGAGGAGACACTCGAGTCGAGCAAAATTTAGCACTTTAAAGCTTAAGGCGCATAGTACCCTCAATAACCTTGAGCATCCAGGCGGAGCTAAACGCACACAATATGTCCCGAGCGTACCGCGATACCTCAAAATGATATCATAGACTATGCAGCGAGGCAGAAACAGCTGCAAAAACCCGCCTTCGCCCGGTTTTTATATGTGGAAATCTCAATTTTCAACATATTCTTTGTAAAATATTGACTGATTTACATGAGCGTTACTCACTTTGTAGTAAATTTTAACACCGATTGATCTATTCAAAAATATTTTAAATAAACGAAGCCGTTTAGAAGGAGTGAGCATTCATTTGAACAAAATAGCGTGTTGTTAAATAATTTTTTACAGTTCAACTATTTGTTATAAGAAAATAAAATTTACTCACATTGTTGTACATGAATATACATTCAACATATATTTTTTTTTCAATCTTTACACCCAGCCTTTAATCAGGAATATGCTTTAGAATGTAACGTTTTTACGGCTTAAAAGGCGCGAAGGCCCTTAATATTTCACAAACGAATTTTTTTATCAAAAAATTGTTAATGGAAACTATCAATATTTTTTAAAGACCTATTTAATGATAGCCCACACTAAGGGGTACGCGAGAAAAAATAACATCCCCACTTTACGTGTACAGGAGTTAGGTACCCAAAAAAAAATATTTTACTAGATTTTATTTTAACACTTTTTCGGCACAATAAATCCCTATATTTACAACAAATTACAGCGCTCTAGTACTGTGCGTCTGTGAGCTAAACTGCCGCCAGACGGACGGACGGACGGACATGGCGAAACTATAAGGGTTCCTTGTTGACTACGGAACCTTAAAAATGAGTTTCAGCTGAGTTAGACCGATTTTAAACTTTCAAAGAAGCAGAAACCAGATCTAGGTATTTTTTGAAATAAGATGTTTTGACAATTGCTCTCTGATTACTTTTTAGACGGTTTGGTCATTTGGAAAAGTCTTGAAACATTGTCGGTACATAAATGTTGTATAATAATACACGTGTCAACCATCCATATATTATGTTTTCGATATGGCCGTGGCTAAAATGGCTAAAATGACTAACGCTTAGCCATGAAATTATTTTAATTATCCATAATTAATCGGACGTGCTGAATGCCGTGATTGTTTTTTGTTGATAACGGTTGCAATAAAACACACTAGATTTTAAAATAACCTCAAAATTTACATTATTTGAATTAATAAATAAGGAATTATTTAAATTACCTAATAAATATTGGGAACCGGGAAACAAATATTTCTAATATTTTTGCTTCCGGATTTTGTTAAAAATAGCTTGGAACTTCTTTAATCAAACCCGGAAAAAACATCGAGAAATTAATTTAAAAAAAATGCTGTGCTTTGACATTCAAAAGTAAAAAAAAAAATAGGTAAGTGTAAGTATTATGAAAATAAGGAAAATCAATTCTATAAACATAGACCTTGTGTATTATGAAAATAAGGTTAATAAATTCTTTAAACTAAGACCTAGTTTCTTTCCTATTTTAGTATATTTTTCCGCAAATAAATAAAATAGAACGAACCTTCAACTATGACCCCTGGTTGATCTCATTTTGCACGAATGACAAATGAGTCCTGACACTGCACTCACCACATATTATAGCCTCCGTTGACAAGACACTATTGTTTTTCTCTATGCCTACAGTAATTCCACAGACAATACCTACCTAGATATAAAAAAAAACTGTCCTACACGAGACGCTCTCTCAATGAAAGTGTTTGTCATGGACCTACGATCCTGAACCCGTTGTTTACAAATATGACGAAATTATTAGTCAATATTATGGCATAATAGTTATCCCATTCCATTATAGCACTCGTTAATGTTATTATTCATATTGTGATGACATAATGTCAATAAAAATGTTTTTGTTATTTGTGGTTATGGATCTTATGCTCTTGATTATCCAATCGTTAATTCGATACTCTAGTTAATCATTTGGGACGTGTATTTCTTTGTAGAAGAATTTCCAATTATATCTGACAAGCTGTTTTTCGCAGTTTTATCCGCTACTCGGCTCCTAGTAGTCGTAGCGTGTATGTTGCCTAAAGCCTTCCTAGATAGATGAATCATACAATAGAAAAATATTTTTTTCAATTGGGACCTGTAGTTCCTGAAATTAGTGCGCTCAGCCAAACAAACTCTTCAGCTTTAAAATATAGAGTATAGATTTTACCTTAATCTGCTAAGTCAATTTCTAATTCCAAATTTTTACAAGGAGCTACTGTATAGTTTTACGTCCCCAATCCCAATTACCGTGTTAGCCAATTGCTAACTCGGTATCCCTTAGGACTCATTTGATGATCTTACCATGTTAAAAAAAAATAACCATAATTATAGTAAATGGTCTACTTCGGGGTCTTGGTATTAAAATAGTTGCATGATCACCTTGAGATTAATCGCAGCAAATCTAGCTTGGCCTTGATCCGTCAAAACTGGCCATAAACAAAAATAATCGAGTCTGATATTGACTATTCTTTATGTGGTCAATCTAAATTTTTGGATGCCTACCGTGTTCACCTCAAGCTGTATTATTGGCTTATGTTGTTTGCCATCAAGTTGAAGAAAGGTTGACAAAAAGTTAAAGTTGAATGCTCGGAAGTTGATTAGGTGTGGGAAGGACATACTTTGTAGCAAGTCGAGCATGTTTTGCATCCGCATTCGGACCAAACAACAAATCCTCTGCTCTTTACTCATGTCTTAGTCCAACATAACATGCAAGTTTAGTGAGACTGATATTTTCTTTCTGTTATGATTTTTTTAATATTATCGCAGTTAAATTGAATTTAGGACATTCTTTTAAGTAGTTTTCAATATTATTTTAAATGTAACTATTGTAGATATGAGCGCCGATGGTCAATCAGTCGGCGGCGGCGCGCCGACTTTTTGGAGTCGACGGCGGCGGCGTCGGCGGCGCGGCGTGACCTTTATTTAGCAACTTTAATTAATTAATTTAAGAGAAGAAATAGAACAATGTTTTACATATAATTAAAGATCCTACTACTATTATAAAGGCGAAAGTTTGTAAGTATGGATGTATGGATGTATGGATGTTTGTTAATCTTTCACGCAAAAACCACTGAACGGATTTGGCTAAAATTTGGTACACAGATAGTTTATAACCTGGATTAACATATAGGATAGCTTTTATCCCGATTTTATGTTCCTGTGGGATAATTTTCGAGTTGTAGCGGGTGAAGCTGCTGGCAACAGCTAGTTTATTATAATTTTGACGAGACAAATTGAATTTGCAAGATTAACTAAAAAAAGAGAAAACCAAATTAACATAAAAAATTGCTGGTGGCTATATTTTTACAGTAAGCCTTGATGAGTATGCCAGAGGGTCATGGCTGTCCGGATGATTCGGCGATACCGTACGATCGCCAGCGAATCGGCCAATCTCCGGATCTTCCGGATTGCTGCCCTGGGATCTGGAGGCGACTACCTTCCAGCGCGTCTAGAATGGCACGTGGTGGCGCAGCGCCGGAGCGTATCACCACTGCCTCGAGAAGTCGAGGCGCGGCGAAAAGAGCTCCGGCGCGATCTCAGGGCAGTATGGAGGGACGTCAGGGCACGCCGCAATCGTGGCGGTAAGACCCCTCTTGGGGAGTGGCTGGATAGGCGTCACGGCGTTCTGACCTACCGCATGACGCAGGTCCTCACCGGAAACGGAAGTTTCGGGAGGAACCTGTGTCTGATGAGGAAGGAGGAAACGCCTGGGTGTCACCACTGCGAGGATCGCCCGGAGGACACAGTAGAACATGCGGTGCAAAACTGCCCCGCTTGGGCAGAGCACCGACGTGTCCTCACGGCGGTGATAGGCGGAGACCTCTCGCACCCGGCGTTGGTCGCAGCCATGCTTCTTCTGCGAGGCAGTCATGCTCGCGAAGGAGGAGGCGGGCCGCGTGAGGGAGAAGACAGCGTCCTCTCCGTCCTAGCCGCAGTGGTGGACGCCCACGGCAAGGGACATCGCAAGACGATCTCCGGCCACCGTAAGCGCGGGCATGCGGGCCGCGAGTACAGGGCAACTCGCTGTCCGACCACGGACCATGCCTGGGTCGTCGGCGCGTTGTGTTCCACGCGCGCCACAAAGAGCGTCAGCATGATGACGGGGCCCCACCTCTAGAGGGGCAAAGCCTGCAGGGACATAAACGGGCTATTGAAGGACACCGTTGAAGTCAGTACGAGGCTGAGAGTCCCTCCCACGCTGGCGGGGGTGGGAAGACTCATTTGATGCCCCAGATGCAGCTGAATATCAGTATTTTTAAAACTGTGTTTGTTTGCTGATAACTTGGACAACACAGAAATTGTAATGTCAAAGAGTATCGTTTTATAAACGTCTACGTCTAGTGCCGCCATTTTGCCAGCATTTATTATCGTGCGTTCCGTTTGATCACCGTGTCTAACACGCTGATCAAACCGAACGCACGATTAAACTGAACGCCGCCCGCTCGGGTTCGGCGCGCTCGAGTTCGGCGCGCTCGGGTTCGGCAAAATCACAGCGGCGGCGGCGCGCCGGCGCGGCGCTCATATCTAAACTATTGTTGGACTTGGCAGTGCCTAAAGTCCTAAATTGTTGGCATCTGAATTACATTTCCTCTAATGAAAAGAAAATCTCTCTTTTCTATGAAGGTCTGGACCCCACTATATCGCTAGCTGGGCTAGTGCATGATAGTGGTTACTAAGACTGGTGAAATCTCTGAACAGGCATTAAAAATATTATTATTATGAACATGTTTACGAATCTGACCCATATGTTATGAAATCATTGTTTTTGTAAAATGAAACCTTATGATCAGTTTACGTATGATTACTAAGCTACCATGAGACAAATACTAACAAATTAGGACAACAGTATGCTTATTAGGATACCAAAAAACTCCCATTTACGAAAAACCATCCACCTAAAGTGCACTTGTTTACTTGGTACCCAAACAGGAAAAGAAAACAATACAGGAAAAGATAAAACAAATAATTATGATAAAAAAAACATTTTATAATAGATTGTGTGAGAGATGTACCACCTATTGTGAAAAAAAAACAATGCGAATGCAGCTTACAGAATGAAAGAGAGGAACAATCGTTTGGATTACAATAACTATTTAATCCTTCAGGAGCAGAAAAAATGAGGACTAGCGTTTATGGAGAATTCAAGGCTATCTGCAGAGCTGAGAAGAACATGTAACAGATCGCAATGTTTTGAAATGTTACATTTTTGCAATAACTCATACATAACATCTATGAAATGTCCATAGCGAAGCAATAACCTTGCAAATAGAAAGATATAGGATTGGTAATGCCAATCTTCACATATTTGTAAAAACATATCGTGCTGCTATCTTTGGTTGTGACCAGCGTTACGACATGGTGCAAGTATGCGGCCTAGACCTTTGCGAAACTTCCGACAAAACTCTTCATCTGTAATTTGCTAGGGGATATTTCAACACATCACTTATGTGCGATTTTGGCAATTACAGTACTTGTTGTGTTTAAGGACGTGAGTATTTTAATAATAACAATTCACAAAACCTTTCGCAAATCAGTATTGAGAATTATTTGGGAGAAGTTTTGTGGAATGTTTAATTTTTGGAGAAATAGCTGTAGGAATAGGAGAATCTCAGTTCCCGCATGGCTACAATTTCGATACGTCCTGTTTTACTTTAAATTGATTGTTTAAATAATCATCAACCTTATACCGTTCTTTGACACTGTGAGAGGATCATGTTCTACGATTCTAGTTTACAATACCAAATGAATTCCAACCGCTACTGGCGACAATTATTTATTGTAACTGCTGGTATTTAGGTTAATCATGGCTGATTTCTATGGAGGCAAGTTAGATACTTGCTTAATGATTTGCTTAATTTGTTGACATTGCGTAGTTATAGACACAACTGGTTTTGAAAATTGCATTCATTCACGTGTTTCTTTATAGGTGCTAAAAAAGTCACTAGTTGAAACTAGTTTATCAAGTTATTGGTAACTATCAAATCGTTTGCATCCAATCGGTTCGCCGGAGACTCGATTGTAGGTCGTTGGCCGAGATAAAGGCTACCTGATCCTAGGCAGCAGTTGTCCGCAGCATGGCATTGACTGACAACAAGCGAGTAAATAACGCCGTCGTTCGTGTTTAACTACAGATGGATTTTGGTTTTTGTGACCACGAGTCGTTTCGTAATCACGATGAATTTCGGTAATGCGAATATATTTCGCTGTGTCATATTAGTGTTTTGTTTCGGATACGTACAGAACAGACGTAAAATAAAACTTAGCAGTGACGCAGACTATCGGAACCGAAAATCTGATATTTATTTAAACTCTTTACAGTTGATCGATAAGTACGGCCATAGAGCTGAAAGACATACAGTGATAACTAAAGATGGTTATAAAGTGAACACTTTTAGAATACCAAACAGTGGACCTCCGGTGATGTTAGTGCATGGAGTTGGTGACAGTTCTGATTCGTGGTTGGTTCTGGGACCAGCGAAGTCTCTAGCATTTCAGTTAGCCGAACAAGGATACGATGTTTGGTTATATAATGCTAGAGGGAATAAATACAGTAAAGGGCACATAAAGAACCTTCCTGAAAAAGAATATTGGAATTTCAGCTATGAAGAGATGGGAACGCAAGATTTGCCTGCGGTGATTGATTATGTATTACAAACAACGTCTCGGCGTAACCTGTCCTATATCGGGTTTTCTCAAGGAACGGTAATTTTTTTCGTGATGTGTAGCGTGAGACCCGAATACAACCAGAAAATCAAGCAAGCGATATTATTAGCTCCTGTGGCTTGGATAACCGATACACCGTACCCGTTTATGGACTTTTTTGCGCGAAATGTGGACATTTTAGCATCGATTTATGACAGTGTCGGAGTGTATGATGTATTTTCGAATAATGAATTGAGTAATCTTTATCATGCTAGAGTATGTCGGGACGGTGTGCCTCAAAATATTCTGTGTAAGTTAGAGTATTATATAAGTTCTGGAATAATGAATGTTACTAATCTGGATCCAGAAAGACTGCCTGTAGTTACTAGTCACATACCCGCTGGTGTGTCCACTAAGACATTTGTTCATTATTTTCAAAGTTACCTAAGTAAAAGGTTCCAAAGATTTGATTATGGCTCTAAAAGGAATCAGGAGATATATTCTTCCATACAACCTCCTTCGTTCGACCTCTCATTGATAAGAGTTCCAATTTATATGTTCAGTAGTGAATCTGACTGGTTTAGTACCCCCGTAGATGTTGCAAGACTTAGATCTGGACTACCTAATGTTGTAAGGCATGTTAAGTTGGACAAATCCTTGGATATCAGTCATCTTGAGTTTGTGTATGGATCTCGAGTTAATGAAATAGTTAACGATGATATTAAAAGAATACTAAGCGGAGAGTTACAAATAGTTTAGAATTGTGTTATGTCATTTTCTGACACCTGTGATAATATTAATAATCATTTCTAAGTTGGAACTTTTATAAATATTATAAATAGTATTAATAATTTTTAAACAATGTCAATGTTGTACTTAACTAGTATTACCAGCCTGCACTATTTCATCACTGTAATGTTTATTTGTAATTTGCTCGTATGTATTTTTAATCTTTGCAGTAAGTTACTAAATGTACCTGTTTTATTAAAAACTAGTTATAAGAACATGTAACTTGTAGATGTTTATGCAATGTTTCATGATAAACACACTATTTGACAAGGAATAAGTAAGAAAACCGTTGGTATGTAAGAGTTCTAGAACCTTTGTAGTGTATTTAGTATTGTCTATTCTAATGACCTTATAACAACTCTTTTTTTTTTCTTGACAAGCTATGCATTGTTATTTATATTTATTTTTGTTTGGAATTCCAAGTGTATTGTCTTGTTTTTATTAAATAATAATTGATACTTTAATAAACTGGTCTAATGCGACTCGGAATCGATTTATAGGTAAGGGCTCCATATCAACAAAAGTAAAATAGATATTTTTATAGTTTTGTTATTTTTATTACCTATCTTGTCAAAATAAGACCTCACGGTTACCCATATAAAGGAGATCATTTTTTTTGGGCCTTTTCTGAAAGTGCCGGCCAACAAAAAAAATTGGTACCTATGGGTAGTACTAGTCATTTGGAGCAATAGTTACTATGACACAAAAGTTGTAGGATTGCTCTCGGCCAAGTTATACAAGTTCGAAAATTCCTAATTTTCATACATTTTTTAATTTCTGAAAGTGCCGAGAAACAGCAAATAATGATAAGTACTGCTAGAACTAGCGACCTGAAGCTATTTAACATAAAATATCGTCACGCGTGTAATCCCTGAAGGGTAAGGTAGAGGTGTACCCAATTAAAATGAATAAAAATCACTTCATTTTTTGTGAAAAGAAGTTAAAACATGTTAAATATATAATCTGCTGGTGGGGCCAGCATCGGGAATAGAATCGAAGTTGCCTGTGGTAGGGATCTTGGGAGAGAAACCCCCTAACAATACATATCCTGACCAAAAGAACTGCTTTCTGAATCAACCACGTTTTGCTACGGTATCCTGCTTAGATAGTCCTGCGATCTGGTAGGCGTTTGGCTCTATAAGGGCCACTGAAAGTTCCTTTAGACGCGCGTGGAGCACGACATGCTGTCGTCCTGAGCCTGATCCTGGATAAGACAACTAGCTCCCCATTACTCGCCGTAGGCAGCTGGATTGAGATTTCGAGGGCGCCCTCTCCTTCACGTTTTCTGTCTCCTCCTTCGCTGTCATTGCTGCTGCAGAAGAAGCGGCAGCCTCTTACCGGATTGCCACGGTGTGATCTGGATACAGAAGCCTTCCAAGCATATATGAGTGGTTCACCCGAAAAGCCATGATTCCTGGTGCGATCAGCTTACCTGGTCTCTTCTCTCTTCTTCCTTATGGAAACAACGGACACAGAGTTCCCATAGAGGGGCTTGAACCGCACCACTTCTACGTAAAGCCTCCAAAAAGAGGCGTTTGCCCCGCAATATCGGGTAACGCAGCCCTTGAGCTTGAAGGCAGCCCCGGGACTGCTTCTTGAAGTTCCACAGGATTTCAAGGACGAGTATATCAGTCGAGTTTCGTTGATTGGACGGCGATGCAAATCAGTCCCACCGATAATTGGGATCTGACAGTATCGCGTTCCGAAGGCTATGAGGCTCTTTCAGAAAACAAGAAATGTATTCATGAAATGTACCGGGTCGTCGATTATCTTAGATCTGGAACGCAAATTGCAACCAAATGAAGGAGGTGGACTGTTAGTCAGCAGGAGTCTGAAGTCTCTCCAGGTCAACCCAGAGCGAGATAACTCATTTGAAGATTTTATTACCCAAAAAACGGGTTGATTCAATAAGCAGTACTTTTGGTCACGATTTAAACTGTTAGGAGGTTACTCTCACAAGACCCCCAACACAGGCAACTTCGATTCTGTTCCCGATGCTGGCCCCACCAGCAGATTTATATATTTTTAACATGTTATTACTTCTTTTCAAAAGAATCAAGTGATTATTTTTCATTTTAATTGGGTACACTTCTACCCAACCCTTCAGGAATAACAGGCGTGATGATATTTTATGTTAAATTGCTTGAAGTCGCAAGTTCTTTGGTGCTTATCGGCACTTTCAGAAATTAAAAAATGTATGAAAATTACGAATCTTCGATCTTGTATAACTTGGCCGAGAGCAATCCTACAACTTTTGTGCCATAGTAACTATTTCTCCAAATGACTAGTACTACCCACAGGTACCAATTTTTTTCGTTGGCCGGCACTTTCAGAAAAGGCCCAAAAATGTATGGAGCGTGAATGTTCTCCTTTAACTGCCTACCTTTAACGATGAATAAAATACATATAGCCCTGTCAAAGGCAGGCAGTCATACAAAAATACTGACAAACGGTGTGTGAAAGTTCTTGATCAAATCAAATCAAGTCGTTTATTTCAACTAGACCAATTATGTATCATAAAATAGAATAAAACAAGTACAAAAATAGTTATGGTGCTACAGTCCCAGTCACAAGACATAAAAACTGTGAAAGTACCGTAGGTGCTCATTCCAAGGCGTAGATCTTTATGGAGAAGAATGAGCAAGAAACACCATGGACACTCTTTTTCATAATTATGATGGTACCTAATAGGCAATCCTAAAAAAAAGCGGTAAATCAATAGAATCTACTTTTAGTATGTCTATTGATTGAAATAAATCAGAGGGGAAAAAAGGGAAGGTAATAACGGCGTTTTAGAATTTATATAAAACAATATAAACGCACGTTTGGTTTTTTGTATAGGACCAAAGGGTACATTGATAGGGGTAAAATGGCGTAGGGGACGGAAAAGGGGAACCAAAGAGTTTGCAATCATTGCGATATTTTGAAAAGGTTTGGAGAATAAGGTTATATTGTGTTATGGGCTCAAATCATTTTCGATCGTCATACAAGGAGACTTGGAATATCCGTCCTACTGTCCTAACTTACTAATATTATAAACGTGAAATGTTGTGAGGATGGATGTATGGACGGTTATTACTCTTTCCTATCAAAAATGGTTCCAGTTAATTGCAGAAGCGTTCATCAATGAAAGTATGTACAGACAGACACCAGTTCATCAACTTACGTCAATCTGTAAAATGAATAAAAAAATAAAAAGTGTAGGTATATAGGTACTAAAACAAGTGAACATCTCCAAGACAAACATTTAAATGTGTGCATAAAAAGTGACTTCAATAAAAACGTTACTTTTTTTTAGAACACGCAATCTGGATCTTAATCGAAGCAGTCAGGTTTTAGAAAGATTTTTTTTTAATTCTGGTACTAGATATTAAAATGAGTCCTCCCACACAGGGCACGTACTATTTTTTTTAAATGCAATTTGATGTTAAGACGTAGACGCTAGCGCCGCGGCCAAAGGTGGCGCGAACTCCACTTCCTGCACTTCACATTTCTGCCGATGACGTATAGACTGACAGTTTATTAAACCTCCGAGTGCATATTCAATGCTTGACCGTCACTGCTCGCTCTAATATGTAAGAAGTAAATCAATATGCGAAGGTTAAAACGACGGTCGACGGCGCGTTGTGTCCCACGCGCGCCTCAAAGAGCGTCAGCATAATGACGGGGCCCCCCTCTCAGAGGGCCAAAGCCTGCCGGGGTCGCGGGATTATTCCCTTACCGTGACCCCGGAACTTAACAGGCTATGAAGGACACCGTGGATTTTAGTCAGTAGAAGTCTGACAGTCCCTCCCGCCCTGCCCGGGGTTGGAGGACTCATTTGATGATTTTACCACGCTAAAAAAAAAAAAAAAAAAAAGGTTAAAACGACAGAAAACTATAGCGAAAAATCAAGTAGTTACAATGCTTTGAGCGTAGGTCAAGGTCCGTCTTTTGGTTTTCTACAAAGAAAAGTTTTTGATTCCTTATGCTTTTTTGACTACTTGTCACCGACATTTTCAAGTGCACCCCCATGAAAAAAGAAGCAGATGGCTGACCCACAAAAAGGACTACCGCAGGGTAGTGTCTTGGCTCCATTACTATTCAACATCTACACTAACGACCAATCAGTTAACCCAAACACAACCCGCTTCCTGTCTTCGCCGACAACTTTGAACTTACCTGTCAAGATACCAACTTTGAGGTTATTGAAAACACTCTTTCCAAAGCTCTTAACCACTAATATGCTAAAAATGCCTTAAAACCAAATCTATATCAAAAACACTACCGTGCTTTTCCACCTCCGAAACAAACAAGTGGTTCCTAAAATGAATATCTCTTAGCTAGGGGTACCTATTTCCCGTAATCCCGATCACCCGAAATATCTCGGTATAACTTTGGATCGATCCCTTATTTACAAAAATAACTGACATGCTTTAAAAATGAAGGTCCATACTAGAAACAACTTGCGCTGTCTAAAATCCACTGAATAGGGAGTGTTCCCTCAAGTCCTCCGTATATAACTGCAATAGCGCTCTGTCTTTCGGCTGGTATTTATGCCTGTCCAGTATGGGACCGTTCTGCCCACGCACACCTAGTGGATACGATCTTTAAAATAGACGAACCGGAGTGTTGGTTGCTGCCTTAATCTGGCCCCGGTTACGAATGCTATATCCACTAACTAGGATTGCGCCTCCATTAGAGAGAGAGAGAGAGAGTTAGTTAGTTAGTCTTAGAGTTTAGTCCTCTCATAGCCAATCGCATTGAGAGGACCAAACTCTAAGCTGACTCACACCACCTGATGCACAGGCAAGTTTCAAGGACTTAGAAGCTAAGAAGCTGTAACAACTTCTTTGGGTGCGTCAGCCCAACTAGTAGGTACCTATATCTAGTGGAAACACGTCGACCACAATATGTGAGGTCTGGCGGGATCTGTACAAACCACTTGACTGTTTCAGGCTTCGGTTCCGTCTGAGAGCCTTCCATCGGGTTACACGTTGCCGTGGACGACTTGTAGATCTTTTAACAGGCTGTAAAACCACAGATTGGGATTCAACGACTGTCATCTCAAGTGCATACCTGGCGTATCCTCACAGAAAATAGTCCAGCTTCGGTCCTGCGTCCCATGCCCTATAACCCGTACAGTTGTCAATCTTATGACTGCATCAGTTAGCGAAGCTCGCGTACCTGAATTTTGGGCTAAACGTAATCGAATGTTTGCCTCGTTAAAAAGAAGATTCTGTCTATGTTTCTTTAAAGGCGCTAATTAAAACTGGTTCCTTTATCAAGTTATTTTTATCTAATAAATAATTTGCTTCCGACTCGATTGTAGTTTGTTGTCTGAGATAAAAGCTTCCTGATCCTAGACAACAGTTGTCCGCAGCATCGCATTGATTGACAACAAGCGATTTAATAACGCCGTCGTACGTGTTCAACTACAGATGAAGTTTTGTTTTTGCGACCACGAGACGTTTCGCAATCACGATGAATTTTAGTGTTGCGATTATACTTCGGTGTGTTATATTAGTGTTTTGTTTCGGATACGTACAGAACAGACGTGAAATAAAACTTAGCAGTGACGCAGACTATCGGAACCGAAAATCCGATATTTATTTAAACTCTTTACAGTTGATCGATAAGTACGGCCATACAGCTGAAAGACATACAGTGATAACTAAAGATGGCTATAAATTGAACACTTTTAGAATACCAAACAGTGGACCTCCAGTGATGTTAGTGCATGGACTTGGTGACAGTTCTGATTCGTGGTTGGTTTTGGGACCAGCGAAGTCTATAGCGTTTCAGTTAGCCGAACAAGGATACGATGTTTGGTTACATAATTCTAGAGGGAATAAATATAGTAAAGGGCACATCAAGAACCTCTCTGAAAAAGAATATTGGAATTTCAGCTATGAAGAGATGGGAACGCAAGATTTGCCTGCGGTGATTGATTATATATTACAAACAACGTCTCGGCATAACCTGTCCTATATCGGGCTTTCTCAAGGAACGGTAATTTTTTTCGTGATGTGTAGTGTGAGGCCCGAATACAACCAGAAAATCAAGCAAGCGATATTATTAGCTCCTGTGGCTTGGATAACTGATACCCGGTACCCATTTATCGATATTTTGGCGCGAAATATGGACATTTTAGCAATATTTTTTGATAGTATCGGAGTGTATGATGCGTTTGCTAATAATGAATTGATAAATCTTTATCATGCTAAAGTGTGTCGGGACGGTGTGCCTGAAAATATTCTGTGTAAGTTAGAGTTTTACATAAGTTATGGAATAAGGAATATTACTAATCTGTATACAGAAAGACTGCCTGTACTTGCTAGTCATATACCCTCTGGTGTGTCAACTAAGACATTTTTTCATTATTTTCAAGGTTACCTAAGTAAAAGGTTCCAAAGATTTGATTATGGTTCTAAAAGGAATCTGGAATTATATTCTTCCATACAACCTCCTTCTTTCGACCTCTCATTGATAAGAGTTCCAATTTATATGTTCAGTAGTGAATCTGACTGGTTTAGTACCCCCGTAGATGTTGCAAGACTTAGAGCTGGACTACCCAATGTTGTTAAGCATGTTATGTTGGACAAATCCTTGGATTTCACTCATCTTGAGTTTGTGTATGGATCTCGAGTTAATGAAATAGTTAACGATGATATTAAAAGAATACTCAGCGGGGACCATGATAAAGAAAAAAATAAGACCTTAATAATTTCTCATTAAAAACCAACTAACTAATAGTATAGCTCAGCAAATACAGATAAACGTGTGCAATAAGTTCTTGATATAATATAGGCAATCCTAAAAAAAAAAACACTGGGAATCGTTAAATCAATAGAATCCATTTTAGTATGGGTACTGAGTTCAACAAATCAGAAGAGAAAAGGGAAGAAAATAACGCAGTTTTTAAAATTATACAACAAAATAAACACACGTTTTCATTTTCTGTAGAGACCAAAGGGGTACATTGATAGGGGTAAAACTGCGTTCCCCTACGCAATTTTACCGAAACAGGGAACCAAAGAGTTTGCAATCATTGCGATATTTTGAAAAAGATTAAGAGATTACGGTTATATTATGTGCATAATAAACTTGCCAATTAACTATATTTTTTATTTAGTAAAAAAATGTTAATGCAAAGAACAAAACTGTTTTTTTCCAAAATATATAACTACATAGTTTCCTCATTACCTAATTATTTTAAATTTAATGGCAAGTAGTCAGTTGATAAGTGTATAAGGCTCAAAATCACCAAGGTGCAGAATTAGCTTTGCGAGCAATTTAATCTATCAAATTTTCAGTTTATTGAGAAAAGAAAATTAATAAAATACTTTAACTAACCTGTTTTGTTTGTACATCGAACAATACAATTTATGAATAAAGTAAATTTTAAATTAAATCATTAAACATGCATAAATAGTCATTTCGGGAACGCGTCCTAAAGTGCAATCTTCAACAACAAAGTCGAAAATATTAATAAAAAAATCAAGGTATTTAAAAGCTGTCATTAACTAATATACCGTATTTTTATGCAAAATTTAGTTTTTAAAAGAAATCTAAAATATGTTTTGTTTTTCATTATAAAAAAGCGATAAATAGTTTGTCCGATAGCGCACAAGTCATTTCAGTGAACGCATCGATAATCGAAAAAAAAAAAGAAAAGTGAACGCAGTCATTTGGTGTCAAATGTCAGTAGTGGAAGAAAACTATAATAAAGCCAGCTGTCAGTGTTTTTGTCGTCAAAAAAATTGTATCTAAGTGGTAAGTACCTTTCAATTCATAATTTGTAGAACGTACATCAATAGCCCGTCATTTCGTGAACGTGTTTATTACATTTCATTATTGGTAAAATTCTTTTTTACGACACGAAATCACAAAGAAACCGCCAATATTTTATTTGACAAAATCAGGTCACACTTAAGATGGTCGCCGTAAAATCAAAGCGCTCGTTTATTTGAAATCGTCATTTCGTGAACGGTCATTTCGGAAACGTCCCCGGACATGATAGCACGTTGGACGAATAAAACTGTGGTTTTATGTTAATACGCTCAATAATGTAAGAATAAATTAAAATTTTACGAAGATACTACTATGATTATGAAGTTCTACTAGACTGATTTATGAAAACATTAAACTTATTTATAACAAGATTTTTTAATAGTAATTTTAATTTTTCTTAAGTGCAAACAATGTGGCAGTATAAATAAATAACTTTGTTATTTAAACTGTTGTTTATAATTGAAATATTTCAATTATAAATAAATAAATGATATCAATATCATCATTTCGGTAAAACTTCTGTCATTCCGGGAACTGTCGAAGTTCCCGGAATGACGAGAAGTCCTTTCTGGTAACACTAAAATATCTCAATAAAATACGCGTAAATTGAGATATTTTCTGGAAAAACATATTTAGTTTCATTATAGAACTTTCATTCTATTCATGTAATGTTAATTTGATTATGACACCTTTGAATATTTTAAAATTTCTTAAATTTTATCCACGTAAATAACAACTTCTTTAATTTTTTAACGTATTTTGATTGTAAAAGTTTTTTTTTGTACTGTTTTCATTATTGTTTATAAAATATAGATACATTATATACCAACGTTACTAAACAAAGGTTAAATGACGTACTTTGTATCGTTTTTCTTCATTTTATCAAACTTTTAAAAACGTTCCCGAATTGATGATTTTCTGTGTAACAGTCAATTAAAACCAATATAACCAGAAAAATATATAATTTTGTGCGCTGCCCTGCCAAAGTTTATTAATATACAAAATTTGCAACAGCATAAACTAAGAGTTATCATAATAGCTTGCATTTTTTTTTGTCATAAAATCGATCTCGGAATTTGCAACCTTGGTGATTTTGAGCCATAAGTACCTACAAATAAAAAAATATTATAATATAACTATGATAATAATATAATCTACGCTTATTATTTTGTTATAATTTTAATAAACTCTTCGAACAAATTATAACTTATTTATCACTATGTTGTTTATTTATAAACGTTACTAAAACTTAAATTATTGATTACTTTTACTGTAAAGTAATTTTGACATTTTAATTACTTTTGTCTTTATGCGACGTCAACAAATTTAATTTCATAATAATTTAAGTTAAAATGTGATGTGACATGTGAAAAAAAAACTAATTGTTTAGAAAAACAGTAGCAGAGTTTTTTTTTTTAATGAAGCACCTCTACCAAGCTTTTAACACTATCCGGTACGAATTCTGTGGTTGAAAATAAACTGAAATTTATAATCCCTATAAGTTTTTTTTTTTTATAATATAAGTTTAGAGTATAAATATTTCATGGGTACTGAAGCCCCGGGGCAACGATTTCGACCGGATTGTTTAATTTGAATTCGACCGACTGTAGATGCAGATCGTATACTACTTGTATGAAATTTTTGAGTTTTTTTTTCATTTTTATTCATGGTATAGACGCCTCATCACATGTTTTCTGTAATTAATGGACAGCGTAGGTACTTGAAATATTTACTGCGTTTATTTTGTGAAAAATTGAAAAAGCGCTTCTAATATACGAACGAAGAACTATTTTTTTTTTCATCACAAAAACGTGTATTAACATTAGCATGTTGGCCTCAGTTCAGTTATAAATATATCACTAACACATAGGCCCTAAATACACGGTTAAACGCAACTGCAACTCGGAGTTTCATTTGAGATTCTGCCATTGACTCTTATGAGTAAGCGCACATGGCACAACCGTTTCAAACCGGTTTCACCGGTTGCGTCATGTGCACTCACTCATAAGAGTCATAGACTCTCGAAGCAGAAACTCATATGCAACTCTAAAGTAACTAGAAGTTGCAGTTTCGTTGTGGTTGCGTTTCACCGTGTATTTAGGGACATAGTGTGTGAGTTTCCGTACTGTGTTGTTTGTTGTGGATTTTATTATTTTCACATTTATAATTGATTTTATAATGTCTCAATTTTGACATATGAAAATTCGCACCTGAAACCCGCAAACAAGTTTTATGTTAAAATGTGCTTTAAAATAATGCTGAAATGTTTGTTGTATGACCAGGAAAAGTACAGACGTTGGTGGATCAACCTACCTCAATATGCCATTTTTTTAGCGTGGTAAAATCATCAATTGATTCCTTCCACCCCCTTACTGTCAGACTCGTATGTACTGACTAAAATACACGGTGCTCTTCAATAGCCCTTTATGTTCCGGGGTCACGGTAACGAGATAAGTCCCGCGACCTCGGCACCTCAAAATGCCCTTTAATAGATTTTCAACCTTATTACAACAGAGGAAGGTTAATGTTCTATTGGTAAAATTGGCATATTGGGGTAGGTTGACCTGCTGGCGTCTGTATGCTTATTAAACATTAACAAGTTGGTAGCCTGTTCGTTTAATTTTTAATTAATATTATGTTCTTTGTACTTGTTTATATTTAAATGTTCCACATAATTATGATTTAAATTATATTGTATGTATTATAAATATAATTAATTTGTGTTCATATGAACAATTAAAATGAGGGTTTAGTGGATGACGATATTAGGTAAACGAAATCATGGAAAAGTAAGTTATCATACATAAGTTGATTTATTTATTTTAAATAGGTGAGGTAGGTACTGCTTAGAGGCAAGTAGGTTCCTAATTAAACCAGTATATTTATAAGTATCTTATTCGAGAGGGAGGATGGGATCGCTCTCTACAAAAATATTCTGTAAATCGCGTATTATTATCACTTTTCTGTTCACACACAAAATGAACACATTTTAAACTTTCTGTGTCCTAACACTAACAAAAATCATAAAGCCAATAAAAAAGAATGTGCTTTATCCCAATTTTTTTGACCTTAGTTTACCATCATAATAACCACTGAAATTTATAACTGAAGAGCGAGATCTAAGTACAAATTAATTATCCACTCATTATTTACCACAGCACTTCAACAGATTAACAACAGAATCTAAAGCTTTATGTATAATCATAATGTCGGCATTTGGTAAACCATTGTGGTCTCATCCAATTAGATAGACAGAGAATGTTTGTAACTACCCACAAAGCAAATTCCATTTTTTTTTTACAATACCTACATCGGAACTCGGCAAAATTTTTAATAACTACGTGTCCATCAACGATCATTTGTTTGGACCATGTGCGGCAAATATTGAATAGGTTTCGTCGAAAAAACATTTTATAAATATCGGGAGTTGCCCGCGAACATAATTGAAAAGTCGGGCACAACGCACCTGTATCGTTCAAAACGCAAACTGAAATATAACTGTGTATACCTAACCTACTCACTGGTTGTAGGTATGTATGTATACTGTCAGTCATACGTGGCTACTGGACTGGCTAGTTATGGTTTTAGTTTTAATATAGGTAAGAAGTAAGGAAACAGTCCATAAGACGTAGACGCGGGGTATGATGGGAAAACACACCCATAAGTTAGCATAACTGTGTTAACAAACTTAACACAGTTATGCTAACGTAGCGCAAGCGACAACAGGACGCCATTTGCAAGCGGCCATTACCAAATGGCGTCCTGCACACTTAGCACGAATTTTCAGTATTTGAGACGTAAAGTAAATTGGAACTTTGACAATATCAAATTGTCAATTTTCAAGGAAAAAATTAGTTCTTCGCACACCAGAGGCGCTGTCCCATTTTTTCATACAAAAACGCTGTAAATACTGGAAAGACGCTGTAAAGCAACAGTGAAAAATCTTGCTACGGGTTCTGTCGACGCTTGCACTACGTTAGTGTTGTGTTAAGTTTGCCGTCCCCGTCTTACACACTGCTCCTCTATAGATTTTACATAAACATACGTGTATTTATATTGGACTAAGGAGAGTTGCGTGCTTTCCTGATTGCTCTCCAACTGAATGAATGGAAGAAACAAAGCGTGATGACGTTACAGAAGACAATAATTCAATAAAAGCAGATAATTAAATGCTCAGTGTAAAATCACAAAGGCTTACTCAGGTATCATTAACAGTACGTGTAAGTATGTCAGTTTCTGTTTGAAAACGCAACCATGCACAGGAGAAATTCCTACTGAAAAAACAAAAAAAATAATGAGTTAGTAATAACGTCGTACGAGAGTACAAACATGCAGATTACAAACAGAAAAATATCTCAGTTCTAACCCTGTAGCTTTATAAGTACATAGTCTCGTGAACGGGATAGCCGAAAAATTAAAAAAACTCAGTCTGTCCGAAACGCTGGTGTCACGAACAGACGCCCTGTTCAAATTGCCTCTCTACGGTCAATTTAATCGTGAAAAACACTCTGCATTGTCTAGGTAATGAACGCTACCTGGCCTGGGACAGTCAACGAGCTCTTCATTTACGAATCACGATTAACGCAAATACTGAACCAATGAGCACTTTGGTACTTTTGTTGTTGTACAACAAAATGCGCTAACACTGGCGTTGAGAGGTTTTGTAAAGGATTTTGGGTTTTAAATGTATGTTGTTTACGTTTTGATGATTCAGGGTTTTTGTAAATTGAAATTGAAATTGTTTATTTCAGACCAATCACAAGTACAAGTCCATATTTTGTTAGTACATAGTAGACTTATAGCTAAAGTTAGTAGAATTTAAAATTATTATTACTACGGACATGCATGAGCGACCAATGCCTCAGGAATTGGCTGTCCACTCTGCCCGACACCACGCTGAGAAGCGTGTTGGTACTACCCCTTACCCGCGACCAAAGTGCGGCTGATCTTTTACGTAGCACCGCCTGGAAGCCGTCCGTTCCATGATGCGCGAACATGCCAGAGGCACTGCACCGCCATGGAAGCCCCAACAAGCCCCTGAACGCGTTGTTGTATTGCACGCGCAGAGCATTGTAGGCTTTTTGAGTGTAATTGCTCCACAGGTTGCAAGTGTATAATGTTTGGCAGTAGCTTTTGAATAGTGTGACTTTAACGTCACGTGAGCATCGTGCAAACCTGCGAGAAAGCATATTACCCCTTACCGACAATGCTCTGCGCTCCCTATCCATGTCCATGTCATCATTGGCATCGTTCTCAAATATTTAACGATTTGTTTCTGCTTTTTAAACGAACTGAAATCTTTTTGTTTTTTTTTAAACGGTGCCCTCCATTAAGAATTTCTTCTCTATCGTGGGTTCGTTTACAAACAAAGAAACTCACATGCACAAACATCTAGACCCAAAACAACTACTTTCAGATTGAAATGTGTGTTGTCCGGGAATCAAGCCCGCGACACGCTGCGCAGCAGTCGATCGCTTATTCACTGCGCCAATAGGGCCGTCGTGTATTTAATTGAAAACAGTTTTGTTTCACAAATAGAAAAATGAACCAACCAACTGATTCAATTAAAATCCTTGACATTCACTGAATTCACTCAAAATATTTTAAAGAACCAAGGCTGTTCAGTTTTACCTTTATATTTTATTTATTTACTTCCGTGTATTGGTAAATATAGATAAAATCTGCAGAATAAGTCATTGAAATACTGGATTATGTGACTTCCTCTTCCGCAAATACATTTAACATAGGCATACGAAAACGAGATGCAAATTTTACGGACTGGTCGACCTTGTGTGGTTATTATATTTATGAATAGATAAAATCAGTTTAAAATACTTGTTTTTTGGTTAGTATTAATTATGTTAGAAGGTTACGTGCAAATTCCACATTAGGCAATGACTGTCGGCCAATGATCGCCCGCAGGACACGGTGGAGCATACTGTCCAAGTATGCACGATGGAGCATACTGTCCAAGTATGCTCCGCTTGGTAGCCGCGCAGACCTCTCGCGCCTGGCATTGGTCGAGTTTTTGTTTTTGTGTTATGTGACGAACGGTTGTCGCAGTTGCGGGTTCGATCCCCGCACGAATTTGTATGATACAAACCTCATACAAAATATTGTGCCGTGCGGGGATCGAACCCGCAACTGCGACAACCGTTCGTCACATAACACAAAAACAAAAACTCGACCAATGCCAGGCGCGAGAGGTCTGCGCGGCTACCAAGCGGAGCATACTTGGACAGTATGCTCCATCGTGCATACTTGGACAGTATGCTCCACCGTGTCCTGCGGGCGATCATTGGCCGACAGTCATTGCCTAATGTGGAATTTGCACGTAACCTTCTAACATAATTAATACTAACCAAAAAACAAGTATTTTAAACTGATTTTATCTATTCATAAATATAATAACCACACAAGGTCGACCAGTCCGTAAAATTTGCATCTCGTTTTCGTATGCCTATGTTAAATGTATTTGCGGAAGAGGAAGTCACATAATCCAGTATTTCAATGACTTATTCTGCAGATTTTATCTATATTTACCAATACACGGAAGTAAATAAATAAAATATAAAGGTAAAACTGAACAGCCTTGGTTCTTTAAAATATTTTGAGTGAATTCAGTGAATGTCAAGGATTTTAATTGAATCAGTTGGTTGGTTCATTTTTCTATTTGTGAAACAAAACTGTTTTCAATTAAATACACGACGGCCCTATTGGCGCAGTGAATAAGCGATCGACTGCTGCGCAGCGTGTCGCGGGCTTGATTCCCGGACAACACACATTTCAATCTGAAAGTAGTTGTTTTGGGTCTAGATGTTTGTGCATGTGAGTTTCTTTGTTTGTAAACGAACCCACGATAGAGAAGAAATTCTTAATGGAGGGCACCGTTTAAAAAAAAACAAAAAGATTTCAGTTCGTTTAAAAAGCAGAAACAAATCGTTAAATATTTGAGAACGATGCCAATGATGACATGGACATGGATAGGGAGCGCAGAGCATTGTCGGTAAGGGGTAATATGCTTTCTCGCAGGTTTGCACGATGCTCACGTGACGTTAAAGTCACACTATTCAAAAGCTACTGCCAAACATTATACACTTGCAACCTGTGGAGCAATTACACTCAAAAAGCCTACAATGCTCTGCGCGTGCAATACAACAACGCGTTCAGGGCTTGTTGGGGCTTCCATGGCGGTGCAGTGCCTCTGGCATGTTCGCGCATCATGGAACGGACGGCTTCCAGGCGGTGCTACGTAAAAGATCAGCCGCACTTTGGTCGCGGGTAAGGGGTAGTACCAACACGCTTCTCAGCGTGGTGTCGGGCAGAGTGGACAGCCAATTCCTGAGGCATTGGTCGCTCATGCATGTCCGTAGTAATAATAATTTTAAATTCTACTAACTTTAGCTATAAGTCTACTATGTACTAACAAAATATGGACTTGTACTTGTGATTGGTCTGAAATAAACAATTTCAATTTCAATTTACAAAAACCCTGAATCATCAAAACGTAAACAACATACATTTAAAACCCAAAATCCTTTACAAAACCTCTCAACGCCAGTGTTAGCGCATTTTGTTGTACAACAACAAAAGTACCAAAGTGCTCATTGGTTCAGTATTTGCGTTAATCGTGATTCGTAAATGAAGAGCTCGTTGACTGTCCCAGGCCAGGTAGCGTTCATTACCTAGACAATGCAGAGTGTTTTTCACGATTAAATTGACCGTAGAGAGGCAATTTGAACAGGGCGTCTGTTCGTGACACCAGCGTTTCGGACAGACTGAGTTTTTTTAATTTTTCGGCTATCCCGTTCACGAGACTATGTACTTATAAAGCTACAGGGTTAGAACTGAGATATTTTTCTGTTTGTAATCTGCATGTTTGTACTCTCGTACGACGTTATTACTAACTCATTATTTTTTTTGTTTTTTCAGTAGGAATTTCTCCTGTGCATGGTTGCGTTTTCAAACAGAAACTGACATACTTACACGTACTGTTAATGATACCTGAGTAAGCCTTTGTGATTTTACACTGAGCATTTAATTATCTGCTTTTATTGAATTATTGTCTTCTGTAACGTCATCACGCTTTGTTTCTTCCATTCATTCAGTTGGAGAGCAATCAGGAAAGCACGCAACTCTCCTTAGTCCAATATAAATACACGTATGTTTATGTAAAATCTATAGAGGAGCAGTGTGTAAGACGGGGACGGCAAACTTAACACAACACTAACGTAGTGCAAGCGTCGACAGAACCCGTAGCAAGATTTTTCACTGTTGCTTTACAGCGTCTTTCCAGTATTTACAGCGTTTTTGTATGAAAAAATGGGACAGCGCCTCTGGTGTGCGAAGAACTAATTTTTTCCTTGAAAATTGACAATTTGATATTGTCAAAGTTCCAGTTTACTTTACGTCTCAAATACTGAAAATTCGTGCTAAGTGTGCAGGACGCCATTTGGTAATGGCCGCTTGCAAATGGCGTCCTGTTGTCGCTTGCGCTACGTTAGCATAACTGTGTTAAGTTTGTTAACACAGTTATGCTAACTTATGGGTGTGTTTTCCCATCATACCCCGCGTCTACGTCTTATGGACTGTTTCCTTACTTCTTACCTATATTAAAACTAAAACCATAACTAGCCAGTCCAGTAGCCACGTATGACTGACAGTATACATACATACCTACAACCAGTGAGTAGGTTAGGTATACACAGTTATATTTCAGTTTGCGTTTTGAACGATACAGGTGCGTTGTGCCCGACTTTTCAATTATGTTCGCGGGCAACTCCCGATATTTATAAAATGTTTTTTCGACGAAACCTATTCAATATTTGCCGCACATGGTCCAAACAAATGATCGTTGATGGACACGTAGTTATTAAAAATTTTGCCGAGTTCCGATGTAGGTATTGTAAAAAAAAAAATGGAATTTGCTTTGTGGGTAGTTACAAACATTCTCTGTCTATCTAATTGGATGAGACCACAATGGTTTACCAAATGCCGACATTATGATTATACATAAAGCTTTAGATTCTGTTGTTAATCTGTTGAAGTGCTGTGGTAAATAATGAGTGGATAATTAATTTGTACTTAGATCTCGCTCTTCAGTTATAAATTTCAGTGGTTATTATGATGGTAAACTAAGGTCAAAAAAATTTGGGATAAAGCACATTCTTTTTTATTGGCTTTATGATTTTTGTTAGTGTTAGGACACAGAAAGTTTAAAATGTGTTCATTTTGTGTGTGAACAGAAAAGTGATAATAATACGCGATTTACAGAATATTTTTGTAGAGAGCGATCCCATCCTCCCTCTCGAATAAGATACTTATAAATATACTGGTTTAATTAGGAACCTACTTGCCTCTAAGCAGTACCTACCTCACCTATTTAAAATAAATAAATCAACTTATGTATGATAACTTACTTTTCCATGATTTCGTTTACCTAATATCGTCATCCACTAAACCCTCATTTTAATTGTTCATATGAACACAAATTAATTATATTTATAATACATACAATATAATTTAAATCATAATTATGTGGAACATTTAAATATAAACAAGTACAAAGAACATAATATTAATTAAAAATTAAACGAACAGGCTACCAACTTGTTAATGTTTAATAAGCATACAGACTCATACATAACATGCCATTTAACAATTTAGAACGCCTGCCTCCTAAAGTATCAATACCGTTGAGTGAAGACGCACTGCAACTATTTACCTTTATTATTTTATCAGGGACTTTTCCTTGGGATAATTTAAATTACTGCATCATCATCACATCCTTTATTTAACATATTTTTGAAGATACAACTAAATGAGATAAATGAAGTAAATATGAAGCCATTATTGATATCCTTCTAATATGCTTATTGTTCACTTACGTACTCATACATAACATGCCATTTAACAATTTTATTTAGAACGCCTGCCGCCTAAAGTAGCAATACCGTTGAGTGAAGACGCACTGCAACTATTTGTCTTTATTATTTTATCAGGGACTTTTCCTTGGGATAATTTAAATTACTGCTACATCCTTTATTTAGCATATTTTTAAAGATACAAATAAATGAGATCAATGAAGTAAATATGAAGCAATTATTGACGCAATACATTTCGGGAAAGGTGACCAGCCATCCTGACTTCAGGATGGCTGGTCAAAAAAAATATTTTATATCTAAGTATATATCATATGTAGCAATGATTTATTATATGAAGCAAATATACGCAATTATGTAGCAATTTTCGAATCAACTCTCATTGACCAACGCCACAGGCAACCAGCCATTCTGACGCACACCAATCGGAGTAATCAATTCGGTAACAGTGATAGTGCTATGTAAAAGGCGTAGGCTATTTAATGAACGGATTCAAACAACAGATTTAATAAATTTGCAATTTATTGATGCGGTCATAATGCCAATTCTTATTCTAATCTGTAAATATATATGGTGAGGTATAAAAATGGAAGATGGATTATATAGTTAGTAAAATATAATAAATAACTGGTGTGTGGAAGAAAGAAGTTCTTTACCTCATAAATCCTTAGAACTATTTATCCTCTAGTCACTAAACGTAATCTAGAAGTTTAAGTAGACTCTTTTTTATTAATTCGTTATTAATAAAAAAACTTAAAAAAAAAAGAGAACCGACTTCAAAACCAAACTCAAAAAATTGTAAAATAACTTTTCTTTCGGAAGTCGGTGGCTTTGTTTTTTATTTCATTGACTGTGGCCACCGACTTCCGAAAGAAAAGTTATTTTATAATTTTTTGTGTTTGGTTTTGAAGTCGGTTCTCTTTTTTTTTTAAGTTTTTTATTTTACCTTTTTTAGTTTAGATATTCAACAAAAAATTTCATATAATCGGCGTCTTTGTAAATCTACAACCCTTGTAAGCAACAAAAACGGATCTATGCGGGCAACTTCACGAGGTATCCATTATTGTTATATACTAAAACCTTCTACAGAATGTAACAAACAGTTTTCTGAAAACCGCATCAAAATCGGTTCAGCCAAACGCGAGATAATCGCGGTCAAACATGCAATCGTCTCTGAAGATCTACAAACCAAGTAAGCAAAAACGGGTCCACGCGGGCAACGTCACGGGATATCTATTAGTGTTATATACTAAAACCTTCTCCAGAATGTAATGAACACTTTCCTGAAAACCGCATCAAAATATCAAAATCCGTTCAGCCCAACGCGAGATACTCGCGGACAAACATACATACAAACATACAGGTCGAACTGAGAACCTAATTTTTTTTTTGAAGTCGGTTAAAAAGTGTCTACTAAAACTTTTTTATCATTGGATTTTCAGTCTGAGTATTAATTACCGATGTATTCCCGTTGTCCCCATAATCGGTCCTCGTTAATTTCTTGTAATTTGTGCCTTTCAATTTATGCCCGTTGTCCCCATTAGTTCTATTTTAAAGGATTCTGAAAATAATGGAACCAATGTTGAATTGGCTTTTTTTATTGACTAACCAACAAAAGTACTAGGCAAGCATAAGTTCAAAGTGGTCAGTACAAGACAATTCCAGGTAAACTATTCCTGCCAAGAAATATTTAAGTAAATACCACTTTGAACTAACGCTAGCCTAGTACTTTTGCTGGTTAGTCAATGAAAAAGGCAAATTCATTATTTTTAGAATCCTTTAAAATGGGACTAATGGGGACAACGGGCATAAATTAAAAAGCACAAATTACAAGAAATTAACGAGGAAAGATTATGGGGACAACGGAAAGTAAATTAAATTATTTTATTCGATTACCTTTGTCCCCATCAATGGGTACAACGGGAATACATCTAATTACCATCACATGTTTATGATTTGTTTTGAGTGTCCCTTTTTTGGCATTCTTGCACAATCGACCATGGGTCGTAGCAAATATTGAAATATCGGAAACGACATTACAAACCACCGTTTTACGTTGATGATTATGGTTCGACATCGCCGGTGGAACAGTCCCTGAGCAATCGACTGTTGCGCTACGTAATTACGTATTACCTCCGATTCCCAAACGAAACAAAATATTTGTATTGCATACAGGCAGCTATTGCAGTGGTAGGAGCAGTGGTGGTCCAGTTGTATCGGTCCCGACTCACGAGTGGTAAGGTCGTGGGTTGCCCATCAGGCGCATTATTTATTATTTATTTTATCACCACTGCTCTCAAATCGGTGAAGGAAAACAACGTGAGGAAACCGGCATGTCCTAGAACCATAAAATTCGGAGACATCTGACATCCACCAACCCGCAGTGGGCCCGTGTGGTGGATTATGGCCAATTCCCTCTCACAGAGAGGAGGCCTGTGTCCCAGCAGTGGGAAAATTATAAGCTGATGATGATGATAGTTATTGCAGGTCTAACTATTTATCCTTGTGAGTTTTTATGTTTGTAAACGCAGGACACAGAGGAAAATTCCTTGAGTTTTAAAAAGCAGTCTTGGTAATTATGTCAGTTTCACAACATATAAACTCATTCGTTTAGCTCTATCATTTTTTTTTATCAAAATTAATATTATTTGTATACTTACCCCATTTATTTCAATTTTTCATTGAGTTATTATAATATTTTCATATTATTTTAATATATTAACAAAAGTCATAATTTGTAACAATGTCGTGTTCTCTTCTCCTACAACTGACAGTTTGCACAGAAATTAATGATATAAGTACTTAATTTAATGATAATGTAAAATTTTATATAATGTCATAATTAATGAAACCTTTTGTAAATATGTCGTTGGTGATAAAATAATAAATAAATAAACATGGATATTTTGTTCTGATTGAAATCAAAACAGACTACAGTTCTCTTTGGTTAAGTAAATCCAAAAATTTTGTCACATTAATTACAGACACTAGTCACGTACTTGCAATTCTCACACCCCGAATACTGCCATTCATCCGTAAACACATCATAAGGTAAACTTCCAGAAGAGTGATAATGTGTCGAGGGGAGGATGGGTGAATTGGCACGACAACGCGCCACGTGCGAAAGAGGACAGGGGGATAAGGGGTCAGTTCGTTTAGAAATGTACCGGCGATTACTTATTTTCTAAAAAAGATTTTTAGCCTAATGTTTGGTAATTATGGGAGTATTTAATACGTAAAATTCTGTAGAAAAATGTGTGTTCATAAAAGATACAGCCATTGTACTTAGCTGTTTTAAAACGGAATGAATTGAACGAGAACCTTAAAAAATGATTTTTAAAAGTTGGATGCACGCGAAGGTTTTCATCAGATACCTCTATTTTGGTTTATTTTTAATGATGATAATTATCTCTTACATTTGTGTTGTGTACTGTTCAATAAACTCCTATAAAGTCATGGTTTTTTAATCTAGAAATTACCCTTTTTGTTACACTATTCCCTCGCTATCCTCAATCTAAATGTTCGTCTATGTCGATGACATCATTCTCAAAGTCGAGATTCATTCCTATTTGTAGTTTTTTTTTACTCCTTAACTTAATACTAATTTAAAAACAGAATACAGCGTACTTACCTTGCATTACACAGTCAAACGGTACCAACTATAATAACACTTCCACAACAGAAAAATAATGAAAGAATACAACTTATGTACCTAAACAAAATGAACTCGTAATTATTTGAAACAAAACCTGAATTCAGCATAATATATAGCATGTCCCACCTTATTGATAAGGGTTTCAATAAAATAAACTAATTTAACTACGGTTTTGCCTTCGTATTTTTTCTCTTTCTCAAGAAGTCTGAATTTTTCATTTTAATTAATCAAGTAACTTGAAGTTGAGCTACAAATAAATCTGGGTTAGTAATTAAGTGCACTAAACAACAATAATACATAATCAAAGGCAATTCAAATAATATTTAATCGCCGTTGATCAATGAAGCTGTAGAAAACAAAACCAAAACCACCAGTGTACTTATTAATTCGGTAACGTGAAATTGAACAACAAACAAATTTGTTTCAGAAATTGAGTGGACTAAAAGTCAATCAAAAACTAAAAAATCAACCAAAATATTTAATCTCCGTTGATCAATGCGGCCGGCGGCCATAGAAAACTAAACTATCAGTAAATTCATCGAAAGTAATGAAAGACCAACCAGCGTTTTTATTTAATTAACGATTTCAGTTTTAGCTCTAGCTTTTAGGTTGTAAATTGATGATAGAACTTGTACGAATTGAGTTAAATAAATCCTTTTTTTAGTAAATACATTTTTATGTAATTTCAAACAATTTTGCTGAAAGCAATTTGTTTGAACCAGCCAAATGTTTTTCATTATTTTAAACGGATTGCACGAAATACTTTCAGTTTTAAACTAACAAACGGTTTAACTAACTTGTGCATATATTTCTCATGTTACGAACCTGCTATATGACGCAGTGTTTAATTGTGCTAAAACAATTTTAGAATATTAGGTATGGTTAATGGAATGATATTAGACAACTAACTGCAAAAGGAGGTTATCAAACCTTTTCTGGAACAGTTTACGAACTGTTTAACTTATTCAGCATCACATAACTTGTAAACCTCGATTTCTTATCATGTACGAGAAACCGTTAATTAAAACATGTGGGTAATAGTGCCAGTCCGAAGAAGTACTTGCTTTCACACTAGTTATCATTATTTCTTTCACCAAACAAAATGTAGCAATTTTTTATATAAACAGGGTGAATTTTTAACTTGGCGTGGATTGCTAAATAACTAGGAGGAATGTTGAAAAATACTGAAAGGAGTCTACTGATTTTGGAAACATGTTTGCCAAAAATGTATTCAGTTGGATCTTTTCTCTGAAAATCAGAATAACTTAACATTTCGTAAATAATAAAAAAAACTAAACGTCTCTACAACGTTATTGTACCTAATAAGTCAAAATTTGACTTTACAAATTGTCATATTATTTTTATATTTGCTCTCGCAAAATATTTGAGCTTGACTCGCAGGAATAAATTGTAAGAAGAGGTTTTTTCTAAACAGCTATAGCCGTTTCCCTGGAAAACAAAGAACATCCCGAACTGGACTCCAGCATGTAATAAGTTAGCTAATATAAAGGAAAAACCAGCTTCAACGTTTCATTTTAATAAACGGATATTACAAACTGTACGGGAAGGCGTCAATGAATTTCATAAACAGGTTTTCAAAGCCTGGCTAGTACTATATTGTTTACAATAGTTCATTATGAAGCGACTATGAATGAAAATGATAGAAGTTTTACTCTAAACGTGAAAGCAGACAAGGCATCCAAAAGACAAAAGGATGAACGACTTCGAGACATTCAAGGTAATGTAAGATGACTTTCAAGTCATCAAAGGAGAAAACTACACAAAGGAAATAGTGAATGTTATAATATAAGGGAGGCATTTGCCCAGCAGCAGGTCAAAGTTTAAAAAAAACCGGCCAAGTGCGTGTCGGGCCACGCACAGTGTAGGGTTCCGTAGTTGCCCATCAAAATACTTATGCGAACTAACTAAACTGATTCGCTGAATTTAATTCTAAAAAGAAGAATTTTCAAAATCGGTCCAGGAGTCTTTGAGAAATCGGGGAAAATACATAAGAAAAAAGATTACAAGGAATTTAGAACCTCCTCCTTTTTTTGAATTTAGTTAAAAATAGTTGACGATAAAAACCTACCTATCCCCAAAAAACATACCTATAAAAGCTGTAAAAATAAAGTTGACAAACTTACATTTGCAGTTGTCTCCGATACATTTTGTTTAAGAAAATATGATATCAAGTACATTTTATAAGTTGGTCGACTTTTACTCGTAAAGTTGTAAAGCCTACGTAGTCATGATAATTTTCTTTTAAACTTCGTTATATATACTACTATTGTGAATTTTTTCACACCCCCAAACATAACCGTTTAGCTGGTAGAGGGGGGGGACACTCGAATCGAGCAAAATTTAGCACTTCAAAGCTTAATATTTCACAAACGATTTTTTTTATCAAAAAATTGTTAATGGAAACTATCATTATTTTTTAAAGGCCTATTTAATGATACCCCACACTAAGGGGTACGCGAGAAAAAAAAAATCCTCACTTTACGTGTAAGTACTGGAGGTACCCTAAAAAAAATATTTTACGAGATTTTATTTTACCACTTTTTCGGCACAACAAGTCCGTATATTTATGCCAATTTACAGCTCTCTAGTACTTTGCGTCTCTGAGCTAAACTGCGGACAGACGGACGGACGGACGGACGGACGGACATGGCGAAACTATAAGGGTTCCTTGTTGACTACGGAACCCTAAAAATGGAAGAATGAGCGAATGAGAGAGCTTCATATTATGAACGATTTTGCAGTTAGATACTAAAGGTAGTGCAAGCCTTAGACTCCCTACATACTTGCGATAATGTTGGTTGATAGAAAGTCGGTCGCGTATTTAGGTGAGAAAATGCAACAAATTAGTTGACGCGTCGCAAACGGTGTGGTATAGAACACAATGCATATTCATACGTCACGCAGAGAAATGACTAGGTACCTATGACTTTACAACATTTCTAGTAATAAACACTAAGTCCTTGTTATATCTACTACTAGGTACTTAGTATTTATTACTAAAAATGTTGTAAAGTCAACTAGTGTCTTGCTGTCACGGTTGCAACCAGAAGTTCTCGTATACATTTCTCTGCGTGATGCTATCGATGCGACGACGGACGCACGTCCGCGTCATCATGAGCAGGGACCGAAAACCTTTATAAATTACGGTACAGGTATTAAAGAATTTCGGTTATTTTTCAGATTTAGGTTACCGCTATCTGGGTAACCAGACCGAAGAAAAATGTAACCTCTATTCAGGTTACCGTTTTAATACCGGTTAACTAAAGATAACGACTCTTTGTCACACACACATGCGATGCGCGCCCTGTGACTATTGCTGACGGCACGTTTGAAGTGTGCAAGATAGGGGTAATTTTTATTTCAGTAACCGGTATTAATACTGGTTATGTATTCACTTTTAATAATAAAGGTAATCTTTAAAATTACCTGTAAAAGAAAAAAAGGTTGTTACCGAAAAAATACCGGTATTGTTGATACTGGTTTCGGTCCCTGATCATGAGTATTAATAACAAGAATTCAAGCCTCAATGATGAGGACGTTCTTTTAGAACTTTTAACCTTCTGAACTTTTTCACCTGTCGCATTAATACACAGAATTGGAGAGCCCAGAGTTTTCAGAGTAATACAATTTCGTCGGCGTAGGGCTGTGATGCGACGGTACGCTTCTACCGCGATGCGGCTGCCGTGTCGATTTGTCGGCAAGCTTTATTTCCGCCTGTCGTATGAAATACGATAGCGGGTATATTTTATTTCCAATATTTCGGTAATCGAAATAGAAACATGGCTCCTGCGTTTGTGAAACGTGTCCGAATATGCGGTGGGCTGCCAGACGTTTTTTTTGGATTTCTGATATCAATTTTGCGGAGCTTCTGTGTTGTGGAAATAAACCTTCTTGTATAGCTACTGCAATCGTATTAAGTATTCTGTTTTGTGCTTTACGTAGTGTAATAAATTACCTGATTGCGGGTACAGAAAATTATCATGTGGGTACAGAAAATGACTTATATTTGTATTACAAAAAAAGCCCTAAAAATCCTTATAAAGCTTATAACATCCGTAACACACTTAGGTGGTTTCCCTATAAAAGCCATATAAACCTCTTTCGCACTTTTACACGATAACTTATTCAGAATATAATAAACCTAATAAAGTAACATCTTTCTTCTACTTTTACGAGCTTTCTTTGTGTTAAGTCTCCTGCCTTTACCTCCTGGTTTTACGGTAATCCAACCCTTCTCTCAAAAATTGAACTGTCAAAATCCGCTGCGAACAAAAGAATGAACTGGGTAAATAGAAAACGTTAAAAAAGCGTACGTCTGTTACACACCACACTTTTTAATTGAATTTCATTCAAAATTTTTATGGAGTTTTTTTCACATCATATTTCCGTTTTTTTTTGTTGTTTTGTTCGAGTCTTTTCGTTTTGCGACTATGATTGTTATAAACTCTTTTAAGAAAGTTATATTTTATTTAAGCATTAATTAATAAAACGTAACTTTTTCTTTTTTACACGATCTTATTTTTTAACTTTCGTAGCTGTTTGAAGCTTACCATAATACACTAGATAACTTCCCCTACCTAAGAATATTTTTTCTTAAAACTGAATCGGATTTTCGTCTGCGCTTCCCTCGCCAATCCTAAGAATAAACAACACAATGCATAAAGGATAACCCTTCAAGTCTTCAACCAGGTTTTCTTATGGAACATGACTTTACAATTCCTCCAATAAACGACGGAAATAACTTAGAAGATGAAAAATATGACTTTAAAGATATATGAGTGGAGGTAGGACGTGAACACATGATTGACTTTTCTCGAGTGCAATAATGGGGATATTGTATTACTTGTGCAAGCAATATGAGGTATAAGCTTCCTACTTTAATGTAACGTAATTTACATGCGGTCGGTTATAAGTGCTCTCTATTAAATTCCGATATATGGATCTATGATGGTTAAGTGGACTTGTCGGTTGTATTTAATTTTGTAATTCAGGGTTCTGCTCCAACGACGCATCTCTCATATATCTGGAGGTAAGTATGTTATTAAGGAAAGCGAAAACTTTTTAACCTTTTTAACAACACTACGCGGACAGAGAAGAATAAATTTTGGCATAATTAAAAGAGCATGTTTTACAACCACTGCAAGGGAAATTTGTTGTCCACAAAGTAATCATTTGAGCTGCATATATTATGTATCACAATATAAATACCGGACAAGGTAATGAGACGAACTAAAACATCATTTTCTCTTTTTTTCATTCAGTTACAATGTTCTTTGTTAAGACTGACATTTGCTGTTTTTTTATCACTGCATGAAGCTGAAAATGCAAAGTGCTTTCAGTTACGTCCGTAATTAACAAAATTTAGCTTAAGTCAAATACGCGCTGCCTTTACGAAGGCTGTTTGATTAAACGGCATCTCTTTAAAAATAGAACTGCTACAAATTCCTGTCAACTTAGTTAAAGCGTTTAAAAAAGAAGTGGCTGGCTTCCAACTTCGAATGAATGGTAATTTTATAAAGGATTGAATAATATTGGTATTAAAAGTATGTAGCATTTTATCAACTCTTCCTAATTCATAAAAACTGACGGGCACAGCATACCGTGTATGGGGGCGGGCCTTTTAATTTCTGGGCTTTTTTTTTCTTTTTTTTTTTAGCGTGGTAAAATCATCAAATGAGTCCTCCAACCCCGGGCAGGGCGGGAGGGACTGTCAGACTTCTACTGACTAAAGTCCACGGTGTCCTTCATAGCCTGTTATGTTCCGGGTAGGGCTTGCAGAACCGGTACTTTTTAAAGCCCGGTACCGAAGTTTCGGTACTGGGACATGGAACCGGGATTTCCCGGGAAATTCGGTACTTTCGGTACTCACGTACAAACGCTATTAACTTATCGTATGAAAGGCACGAGTGCGTGCACACTACATAAAATTATCTAAATCAGTTGAAAAATGAACTCATTACAAATGTGGGTGGGATGGAGTAGTTCATAAAACTTTGTTTTATTCGTAAATCTATAATTGACAATAATCATCAGAACATAATCTCAAGGAACCGAATTTAAATACTTTTTAAGCTATTGCATAGCTTTTATCGCGGGCTCTAATAGCGGCGCGACGCGACGCGGTGACCAAATCAAGACATTCCCAACAAAAAACTAACGAAAATACCTGACACCACGCATCGTCTAATGTCGTTTCAGTTCGGGAGACTTCGGTAATTATAAAAATATCCGTCATAAAAACAATTTACTTTATCTTACTAATTCTAAACGGCTAGCTACAAAAGGAGTTTTCACAATGAAACCTACTTATAAAATTTTCCTGCAACAAAGAAGTTCTATATTATAGTAGTGCATCACAAACATTTTAATTTTCTTTTAAAATAAAACAGTTATTTGTTATGCAAAGCTGCAAAGTTGTTATTTGACGCGAAAATTTTTAAGGTACGAGATGCAGAAAAACTTTGCGTCCGAATGCAACACACAACTTTTTACCTCACTAAGCGAGGAAATGCAGTAGGGGCGGCTCTGCGCCTCGCCGGGCAGTGAAGAAAATAAATTGACTACAAGATATTTTGTCCGAATTTTGAACAAATCTTTGCGCTCTACCGCGCAAACCGCGCGAATGAATAGAATCTTTCCGAGCGAGTGAAGTGGAAAAAAAGGTAGTTACTCGCAATCTCCGAGTGCCACATGTATTTTTTATATTGATATAAAAATAACTTTTAGATATAATAATTGTAATATATCAGAACTATAATTTGAATATTGGAAATTCCTACTATATTTTGAATTAGAAATAAGCCTATCTTTGTCACGTAATTGCTTTCTTCTTTCCTCTAAACTTCTATAGAATAAGTCTTTAACATCACAAACTTCGTCACTTTTTTCCTTCTACTATAAATAAATATCATTAAACAAACTGTAGCAAAACAAAACTAGTATAATGCATTATCGAGATAAAAAAAAAATATAACACAAGAAAAGAATTTAACAAACGCTATTTTCTTCAAAATAAAAGTAGTATCATATAAAAATGTAAAAGCTTTTTAGAGATTTATAAACCAAATAATTATAAAATACACAAAATCTGAGCATGATTAAAGTTATTCTCTTCAAATGAAAGTAATGCAATAAATGAATCATAATGATCATCATAACTGACCCCTTACCTACTTACATGGCTGATTAGTTTTTGTTTATGAAATTCTCATTATTTTCAAATAATATGTTTTATGTCAACAACATTGTAAAAGAATAGTTTATTGGATATGATTTGTAAATTTATATTGAAAGAAAGAAGGAAAATAATAAAGTACCGAAAGTATCGAAAATACCGGGACTACGGGACGAAGAACCGGTACCGGATTGCTTTAAAAAATCCCGGGATTTCCCGGTATTTTCGGTACCGGGATTTCCCGGTTGCATGCCCTAGTTCCGGGGTTACGGTAAGGGAATAATCCCGCGACCCCGGCAGGCTTTGGCCCTCTGAGAGGGGGCCCCGTCATTATGCTGAAGCTCTTTGAGGCGCGCGTGGGACACAACGCGCCGTCGACCCGGGCATGGTCCTTGGTCGAGCAGCGAGTTGCCCTTTACCAGTGTTGGGCAAATTTTAATTCAATTAACAATTAAAAACTAACAATTAATCAATTGTAATTGTGAAAAATACAATTAACAATTAATCAATTGTAATTGTGAAAAATACAATTAACAATTAATTAATTGTTAGTTGTGGTTTTCTACAATTAACAATTAAATAATTGTTAGTTGTGGTTTACTACAATTAACAATTAATTAATTTTCAATTGTTTTGGGAATTTTAATTAAAAACTAACAATTAAGAAATGCTGCTGTATAATATACAGTCAGTTTATATACATATTTAATATACCCATGTGCAGTGTGAGACTGATAAACTGTCAGACTCTATCAGATTGACAGACTGATCTACACTGTCCGGCTGATAAACTGTCAAACTCGGTCTGACTGTCAGACTGATAAACTGTCAGACTCCGTCTGACTCTCGGACTGTCATAATCAGTCATCATAGTACCCCCCACCCCCACCTATTCCTGTAGTAATACACATGTTGGCAACAAATAAAAGACAGATTGGACTAATTTCGTTTTGATACATAAAGTTAATTGTTAGTTTTAATTGTTTCAAAAAAAAACTAAAAAAGTTAATTGCAATTATTTTAATTGCGAGTTACAATTGACATACGTTTAATTTTATTAATCAAATTAATTTAATTGAAAGGTGCAATTAAAGTTTAATTGCAATTAAATTTAATTGTAATTAATTTAATTGCAATTACTTTTTTAGTCAATTAACAAGACAATTGACAAATTAATTGATTAATGCCCAACACTGCCCTTTACTCGCTGCCCGCATGCCCGCGCCTACGGTGGCCGGAGATCATCAAGCGACGTCCGTCGCCGTGGGCGTCTACCACTGCGGCTGGGGTGGAGGGAGGACGCTATCCTCTCTCGCTCGCGGCCCGCCTCCTCCTTCACGAGCATTACTGCCTCGCAGAAGAAGCAGACCGCTTCCCACTCCGTCTCGCCCCGCAGCATGGCCGCAACCAATGCCGGGCGCGAGAGGTCTCCGCTTATCGCAGCCGTGAGGACACGTCGGTGCTCCGCCCAAGCTGGGCAGTCTTGCACCGTATGCTCCACCGTGTCCTCCGGGCGATCTTCGCAGTGGAGACACCCAGGCGTCTCCTCCTTTCGCATCAGACACAGGTACCTCCCGAAACTTCCGTGTCCGGTGAGGACCTGCGTCAAGCGGTAGGTCAGGACGCCATCTTAATTTCTGGGCTTAGTAAAAAATTAAAGTAGACCTTTTTTATTTGTTATGTATTCAATTACCTAGAACTGGAAGCATGTCTTCAAGAGTGTGCAAATTGCATGCAGGTTTTACTTGCATAGTTCCCGATTGAGTAGGTTGACAGTTACCTACTTGAAACAAAGTATGCAGGTTTGTTCAAGTTGCATACAGTTTACAACTGGTATGCAAGGAAACTTGTATATAGGTAATCGAAACATCCAACATCCATCTTATACAAGTTACTTGCATTACCAGTTGTAAATTAAAAATAGTTACGGGAGTTGTGCAGGTAGCAATATTTGATGAGATTTGAGTGGAATTAACACGTAAAAACAAAAACGATCGCATGTACCAAAACAAAATCATCTTTAATTATTTTCGATAAACAACGATTTCCTTACTTATTTATTTATTATGGTTACAACACAAGAGCATTTTCCACCTATTCTTGTTTCCAGATTAACTATTTATGCATAATGTTGCGAACATAATGATCAAATTCAATTACGATGAAAATTGTATTGAATAATAGCCGAATAGTGCCAAAATCGATTAATTATAGCTTCGAGGTAACTCAGCGAATAGAACAAGCCAATCAACAATAACACGTTCATGACTTCAGGCTATTGACTAAAACAACATTGTGTTACTGTTACACCAAAACGTACAGAGTTTATCACTATATAGAATAATTAAATACTTTCATTGTTAGCGTATATTTTAGTGCTTTTGTTTTTGTTCAAGTACCCCGCTCGCAGCGAAATTTTTCTTTTCTCAAAATATCTTTTGTAAAGGTAGTTAATTGAAACCACAAGATTCAAATTTTGACATGTTTTCAGTCGCTGTATGCAATGCTGTATTTAGGAAAAGGATCCGGATCGAAGGACGAAAATTTTACATCGTAAACGTGAAAAAAAAGCTGTTAAATATGAAAAGGCAAAGCATACTTATTTATCCTTTGTATTGTGAATTCCATTACCACAAATTTTTGTATAAGAACTCAACGAAACTTTCTATTGGGTTATTTAGTTACCCAAAAAATAGCACGACAACGTGTACCGTGTGTGTGACGATGCCAAAATCTATAAACACATACATGTATCATCACCATATGACTACTCTTCCAAACCAATATGGTATTATTGATTAAGCCTACCCTTTTGTAACAAAATTTACAAAAAACCAATAACCGAGGTTTATTGGAAATTCCCCTATACACCTTTATGTTGGAGGTGAAAAGGGTGCAGCATTGTTATATTTGTCGGGTTATATATGGGTTCTTTGCTCAATAATACGTTCTAATTTGTCTAACATGATCATTCAGTCCGCAGGCCGTGAGAATCTTTCACTTAATTAACCCTTTCGAGGGACTGGTTCACTTCAAAGTGATGAACATAAATAAAACTCACCGGGGCGCGCTTCTAGGCTAATGTGTTAAGTGGAGTAAATCATTAAGGTTAATATGTTTCAAAACGTTGGTTTATCTATTGCCGGGAAGTACTCAAGTGTTATATTTTCAAGTAGGTAACTACCTATTTTAAATACACCTGCTTATGTGTTTTGCTCACTGGCTGTTACATTCACTCCTGAGTGTGTTAAAGCAATTTGAGCGGATACGTAGATTAGATTCGGGTTAAATTAGGATATCTAGTGGGTAATAAACGCCAATGGCGCGTTGGATATCGGTCCCGTGTACAGGGTCCGTGAATTCGCGACTATCCTACTACTATTATAAAGGCGAAAGTTTGTAAGTATGGATGTATGGATGTTTGTTACTCTTTCACGCAAAGACCACTGAACGGATTTGGCTAAAATTTGGTACACAGATAGTTTATGACCTGGATTAACACATAGGATAGCTTTTATCCCGATTTTATGTTCCCGTGGGATAATTTTCGAGTTGTAGCGGGTGAAGCCGCTGGCAATAGCTAGTACCTACATATGATTGAGCACAACTACTAACTGTAACGAAGGACCAATTTTACCTGTCAATTTTTAAGGGTTTCGTACCTCCAGAAAAACAATATGGGATCACTTTGTTGTCTGTCTGTGTGTCTCGTTACTTTGTCCATCTTCGCTGTCGAACCTTTTTTTCAGGGACATGTGGAGGTATCAATCTGAAATCAAGTCTGCAATACGAATTGTAATCTATTATAGTTATGTAGATCACAAATAATAAATCTATTCCAAACTTACATTCATAGCAAATGTTCATACAAAATGAGTGCACACATCCGCAAACTTAAGTTTGTCTAAATAGCAATTGTCATAATATATATTGATATCGTTGCCATTGTGGTCTACCTAGAGAAAAAAACCCAAGAATTCATGTAATAGATCACATCATAAGCCTTTAAATGTTCCCACTGCTGGGACACACTCCTCTCTGTAAGCTAGGGCTTACCCCCATGCTTATCCACCATGCGGGCCCAGTGCGAGTTGAAAATCAACCACATAAAAAAATCATTCCTTATCATTACGTTTATCAATTACAATCTCTTGCATCATAAATCTGTACTAATATTATAAAGAGGTAAAATTTGTTTGTAAGTTTGTATGTAGGGGGTAATCTCCGGAAGTAATGACCCGATTTTAAAAATTGTTTCACTGGTCGAAAGCTACATTATTCGTGAGTGCTATAGGCTATATAAATTATAAAGATATCATGCATATTTTTCCGCCCAACGAAGTGGGCACGGGTCAGCTAGTAAATTATATAATTTATCAACATATTTATCACTGATACCTCGCAGCAAATCCGCGTAAATTATATTGAGTGCTTTGGTCCCTCGAACAACACAACTAATTGTTTTAAAAGCTTTTCACCTGGCGGATAACCGCTTTATATAAAGCCAAATGATAAAAAACTACGTTGCGGTCCGGTATAGGCCGCTATGTTATGATATGGGTTCGTTTATTGCTAAAACATAATCTGTTTTTGTTTTATTAATAGGTTAAAATAATTTCCTCAAATAAAGTTTTTTTGTGATTTTTAAATTCATGTTTGACTTTTTTATTTAGCTCATACTGTGCTACTTCTAGACTTCCCTCATCTTTCCACTTCTGTCGATTGTGGTCACATTCGGTTGTGTGTAACCGTTCGCCCTTCGTGCTCTAGGTGACGCATGTCTCCGATACCTTACGACTTTGGTATCCAGGTGATTATCGTAATACAAATTGATTGAGGTTCGTACACAGGCACGTGTCAATGGATACCAAAGTCGTAAGGTATTGGGGAATTGCGTCGCCGTGAAAGCCTGGAATACATGTTGGCCGAGCGTCGCCGAGTGAACGCCAATACCAAAGTGTAGACAGTATATTGGCGTTGTCTTGCCATCGCTCGGTGTCGCTTGCCTAGTTAGCTGAGGAAGTCAAACGCCAATGTATATAGAACTCATTTGGCATAGCTTGTCACAACGGTCGCTCGCGACTACTTGCTGCACTTCGGAGCGCTGTCGGTTTTTCAGCAAATCAAAGGCGCTCGCCCGCACTAGGCCAAAGTGCCCACATGTTTATCAGCGCGCCATTACGCGGTTGTCGTGTTTGTGCTTTCTTCTTCACAACTTTAGTGCGGTAAACACTGACATAATACTTATAAGAGCTCATTAAATAAATAGCAGCAGCTGCAATAACTTCTACGTCGTCATTCCTATCTTGTTTCGATTCACAATACAAACTGACGGAGCCCAACGTGTGGACATCTCCTAAAAATTCGTCTATATTGGCCATTTGCATTGGTTTTTCGATATACTTGCCAAACGTGTAGGCAGTAGCACTTGCCTTGTATTCATTTGCCTATTGGCCTAAGCTAAGCTACCTAGCTAGCTCGCATTGGCCTAAGCTCGACCAACATGTATGAGGGTCTGACTGGCCGTCCACCAGTTCTTGCATGAAGCCTGCGTTAAGTAGCTTGTCTATTGTCTTCGTTTCAGTGGGTGAGCCAGTACTTCAAGGACCATTGAGCTGACAGCTAAGGAACTCACGGCTCATACAAATTTCAAATAGTTGTCCTTTTAAATGACGGCACAACGCACTTTCCTAATTTCTTCACACTCTCAAAAAGGTCTTGAAGAGGTAGCAAGGTCAGGCAACGCGCAAGCGATACCTCCATTGTTACTGGCAATCATGGGCTACGGTGACCGCTTTCCATCAAGCGGTCCGTATGCGTTTCTATCACCATTATGGAATAAAAAATGCTAAGGTCAAGTGTATCATTTTTATCGCTGTCACAACTTTGTCTAGGCCCTTAAGATAATACGATCTTTTATTTATGCTTAACACTTTGTATTAAATTCTTGTTTAACCAGCACCAGTGTTAAAGGTAAACATATTAGCATACAAATCACGGCTACGGTAAACAAGAATTGCTTAATCTGATGTTTAAAACTGTTGTGACATTATGTATTAGCTGACTCCCATGAATTTGTAATGGCGGCCTTAGCCTTACTAAGACAACTTGATAAGTCACCTTTACCTTTATATTTTCGACAATGGCGGAATTGGGTAAAACATTATTTTTCCTAATATGTATTATAACGAAGCGGAAATGTCTAGGAAGTAAGGTAGATAGCTGAGCCGTGTTATACTACCAAATAACAGGAATTAACGAGGGTATTAAGTACATATAACAAAGTACAACCAGTGGTCAAACTCAAACAAAAATTGTTTCATATTTTATAAATATTAAACGCATTAACGCATGCGTAGCGAAATTATAAGATTTTCACAGGAAAGAAAACGTTACCATGAGACGTTAGAAATGGAAGGAAGAATTCGCCGCGGCAGGTAAGATCCTCGGTGGCTCGGTTGGAAATGCAGAAGGCCGCAGGTTCGAATCCTGCCCGCGGATCGAATTTTTCATACCTATGAAAATCTTTACAAATTGTTTCTTCCAATCTCTGTTCGTTTTACTTCAAAAAAGGTGTCAAGTACTCGTATAAGCATTTGTTAATATTTCTATAAACCTAACCTACTGACAGTTCATATCATTCAAATTCCACCTCCTAAACGTAACCTATAAAATCTGACCATTTTCACACCCCACAAAATTTCATCCATGCAAGAATTCAAGGAGAATTTTCCGTGAACTTCACATAAAGGGTGTGCAACCGATCGCCAGGTTAAGTGTGGCATGACGAGAGCACGCTAAGCATGTTCATGAATTATTAACGGCCGACGCCGATGAGTCTCCATGCACCTTTATTACTGACACCGCTTTGAAAACCTTTCGAGTGGATGGCTGAATTCAAAATCTTTTTTAGTCACCGACAGGAAATTGTATACAAAATTATTGGGAAGATATCGAATGGTGAGGGGGAATTACGGAAATTAAACGTGGAAAACTCATGCCAAGCCATGTAAAGTTATCTCAATCACTGGGGTTGTGGCAAAGTGATTTTTTTCATAAAAATCTTTTAACAATCCTTCTATTTTTATGTATTGTAAGTTATAAAAGAGATAAAGCTTTATCTCACATGGGAGATTTTTTTAAATATTTTTTGTCTAACTTATACCAACTAATTTAAGCAGACACATAATGACTTAACAATAAGATTTTCTGTCCACTGTCTTATAAATTGCATGAGAATAGCGTGAATTACACATTTTTATTAAGTAAGTAATCGAATTTATAAGTATACAAAATTACGGTTCCCCATCAAAAAAGTTTTTCATTTAATTTTAATTCGCCTTCCATTGGACAACTTTAGTACTCAGAAGATATCTCCACTTTCTGCAAAAAAATATTATTTGTCTTACTGCCACACTCAGAGACGTCTAATGATTACTTAAGTTGTTCCTTAGTATAGATTTAAAAAAGTTCACTCTCAGAGACAGTTAATGGTCCGTTACCGTCCCTTAATGACAATTAAAGTTAAGTACGGCAAAACCTTCACTTAACTTTCTAATGATTGATTTTGACATTTACGTTTGAGGTTATATTTTATTCACATACTGTAAGAATTCACAGGAGTAGAAGTGTTTTAACAAATTAGTAAAGATGAGTGATCTGCTAGACTTTATTGATTTTGTAGACTATACAAGAAGGTATAGAGTAGTGGGGCCCAGGCGGTATTTACGTGATTATTCTGATCCCTTTTCAAAATACTCGGTTCAAGAATTTCATGCACGCTATAGATTTACGCCAGAAACAGTAAAAAGTGTAATATTGCCTTTGCTGACACCCGACCTAAGCAAACCAACCAAAAGAAGATTACCATTCGCTCCGGAAATAATGTTATTGCTGACATTACGCTACTTTGCTACAGGTAGTTTTCAGGTTAGTACCTACTATAAAGCTTATGTACCTATTTATTGAATTAAACTGCATTAGGTTCGGGCAATATGTTGGTAGGTATTGTACCTAATTAATAATAGAATTTGTTAGATAAGATTACATAATATGTTGCCTTTTTTACAGAAATTGGATGGAGATGTCATGAATATCTGCCAGCAGTCAGTTTCACGAATTATTGCACAAGTCTCTACATTGATAGCAAACAAAATGAAAGATTTTGTTAAATTGCCATCTACTGTAGAAGAAATTAACACAGTGAAGTAAGTACCTACTATTTATAAAATTAACATACATAGCTCTATCTTGGCTCTACCTAGTACATAGCTATACAGGGTGAATTTTTCAAGTGGGCGTGGATGGCTATTTTCGAAACTATGAGGAATATCGAAAAACGTTGAAAGGAGTCTCGAGGCCGATTTTGACGAAAACTAAAACTGCATCATTGGATTTTAGAAAAGTCTATCATCCTGGCCAGGAATCGAACCCACTGATTTTGGAAAAAAAATCACACCCTGTATTATTACACCATTAGATAGTGTTGCTAATAAGGATCAAATTCTGGGAAATAATCATGTACGGAAAATTTAAGGAAAACGTATAATTACAAAAAAACTGATCAACCATCAAGGCAATATGGGTATTTGAAACATAAATTACCAATAATAATGTTATTTTTAGTTCAACTCCATAATTTCGTATTGCCAAGTACAGGGGGATTGTTGAGACGTCAAATACAGTGAAACATTGAAAATTTAAATTTTATTAATTTCGAATAAATTATGGCTCAGTAGAAGTAAAGTAACATGGAAAAAAACCAATTTCATATTAATCTGCTATTTCCTTAAGTTTTCCGTTTATGATTACTTCGCACAATTTGATCCTTATCAGCAACACTATCGAATGGTGTAATAATACAGCTGCGATTTTTTTTCCAAAATCAGCGGGTTCGATTCCTGGCTAGGATGATTCATTTTTCTAAAATCCAATGATGCAGTTTTAGTTTTCGTCCAAATCGGCCTCGAGACTCCTTTCAACGTTTTTCGAAATTCCTCATAGTTTCGAAAATAGCCATCCACGCCCACTTGAAAAATTCACCCTGTATATTCATGAATGTACTAATTGCTTTGTTTTCTTGTTCCAGGCAAAAATTTTATGAAATAGCTCATTTTCCTGGAGTAATTGGGTGTATTGATTGCACTCACATTAAAATAAGAAGCCCAGGAGGACTAACATCAGAAGTCTATAGGAATAGAAAAGGGTATTTTTCTATAAACGTTCAAGCAGTCACCGGGCCAAACTTGGAATTTTATGATTTAGTGGCCCGGTGGCCTGGCAGTACCCACGATAGCTTCATTTATAACAGCAGTGCTATTAAACAACGACTGAATACTGGTGTATTGAAAGGGATTATTTTAGGGGACAGTGGGTATGCAGTTAGCAATGTGCTACTGACACCATTTTTATCACCAAATTCCAATGCCCAAGAAAACTATAATAGAAGCCAAATTAAAACCAGGAATACTGTGGAAAGATGCTTTGGTGTTTGGAAACGTAGATTTCCTTGTCTCCAACTGGGCATGGGTATTAAGAAGGATACAGTTGTGGCAGTAATATGTGCTTGTGCAACACTGCATAATATTTCTATATTGGTCGACGATTTGGTTCCAACGAACTGGGATTCTCATCATATTGAGAAAGATGACGTTGCACTGATTAGTGAAAGCACCACCACAAACAGCAATGGATTTATGGTGCGACAATCAATAGTTGATAGATTTTTTTCATAGTATAATTTTTAATAAATAAAAATCAATTAAATGATAATAATACTTTTATTTAACAATCCTTGAAAAAGAGACAAATCATATGATAGATTTATAGGAACTGAAGAAATCTATTGCCAAATAAGTAGTAGGTACTTTATTTGGCAATAGATTTCTTCAGTTCATCTAATTCTATTTGAGTTTTTTCTAACAAACAATTGTTCCTCTGTTCCTCCAACAATGCTGCTTTTTTTCTAATTTGTTCAACTTCCAACTGCAAAGCAAAAAGAAAACATAAAAATTATTGTTGCTATAATTCTGGTTTAAACGTTGATGTTGAAAGCCGTTGTTATGTACCTGTGTTTTTAATATTTGCATTTCCATCTTTTTTTTGTATTCTAGATGTCGTATCCTTAACGTTGCTTCCCGACGAATATAATCAGAGGGTCTACGCACTTGATCCGTGGTTTTGATTACTGTCGTGTTTTTTTTGTCATTGTAATCTAAAACATAATTTAATAGTAGATTATTAACCAAGGGCTGTATGACATCAATTGCATACGAGGTTTTTGGCGCCTGAGCGAAGCGAAGGCGCTAATTAACCCGAGTATGCAATTGATGCTTACGCCCGAGATAAATACTCTGCTTTACATATCGATTGTGAGGTAAGTAAACAACAAGACAGCAGGTTTCAATGAACATTTATTAAGAAGAAAAAAATGTGTATTTAATTTAAATTAATAGTATAATTATTACAATTTGTAAGAGATATGGTCACGTTCTTTTTAGGTATATTTATAGTTTGAATATGAGTTTGTGATGATAAGACTTGAGTTTGAGTGACTTAAGGTTCACTTGGTTAATAATCTACTATTGAAAAAGAACTCAAACAAGAAAATTAATTATTTTCGCGATGCTTTCGCGCCTACTAGTAGACTGCCTTTTTTTTTTCACGCACGCAAGCGCGTCAAATCTTGCTGGCCAGTTTGATTTTTAAATCGATTTCATCTAACATACGATGTGGAAACAAATAGTTCCACATTTAAAATAAAATCTTTATAAAATAAATTGTCTAGATTCCGATTCGAGTAATTAATCGATACCGAGAAAAAAAAAATAACTTTTTAAAAATATTCTTCGTGCAGTATGAGTATGACAGTTCTTTTTTCAAATTCCAAAACCTATGCTGTAATGATAGTCATACACCCCGGCATTCAGGGGTGTAAGGGTGTACTTACAGAGCAAGAGATATGTAAAGACATTTTTACTATAAAGTTAAAACAATAACAAAAAAGTTAACACAATATTGTATTACTAGATACATTTTATAGTAGGGGAAAGGTGTACGAGATGATCCGTTGAGGCAAGATGATCCTTTGATATTGCAACGAACCCAGTAGCGGCATCTAGTTATTTTTAATGGTAAAACGTAGTCCCCGATATTTCCCCGCCTCAGTCAAAAGTAGTGGTGTCAAGAGTGACAATAAAAAAATTTTGAGAAAAAAACAAATATTCTGTGACTTTGATCTAAGGTAAGGGTGAGTTGAAGTTTATATCTAATTTGTTCTAGGTACAGTATTACTGGGCTAGGGTATTAATTAGCTTTGAATATTGCTCTATTTTGTTTTTTTAATAGCATGGTAACAGTTGAAAGCACATAGTTTAAGTTATCGAACATTGAATAAAAAAGTTTATGTTGGGGCAAGATGATTATGTTACCGGTGTACAAGATGATCCCCACGGATCTTCTTTTACACCGGTAACAAACCAACTATTACGGGGATATTTTAACCATTTGTATGTTATTATGTTTAACTTTATATATTTTTGGTTTAAGACTATGCCTCGTAATTATAAAAAAAACTAAACGCGGATTGTTGTCGGAAGACTCCATGATCAAAGCACTGGATGCTGTTAAAAATGGCATTCCATGTAGCACAGCAAGTAAACTGTTTGGGTTGCCTCTATTATCACTAAAAACGCGGGCTAAAGTCAAAAATAAGGTGGCTGTCAGTACAATCAAATAGAGGTCAAAGAATAAACCCAGATTATTGTGTTATTTAGGTTATTCTCTTCCTGGATCCTGGGATCATCTTGCCCCTACCACAAGGATCATCTTGGACACCGGGGTGTACAAGATGATCCTTTGACAACGTTTTAAAAATGTGTTTTTTTAATAATAAAGCATCTAAAAAATTTAAATGTTGAGTATGCCAACAATAACATAGATAAATTTACTATGTTTATACGTATTTACATTCGCGCTAAGTAGAATATCATTTGATCTACAAGCAATCTCCCTTAAGGAAATCATCTCGTACACCTTTCCCCTACCTGAGCTATTTTTTTCATTTTCATGAATTGGGGTATTGTCCATTTCATTTGTTTCTTCAGGAATTCTGTTTTCTGTAGAATTAATTTTGTATTCTATGTCTAAAATACCTGAAAACAACAATACAATTTAAAAAGTTTATCATTTGTATACATTACTTTAACACAATACTGCTATCTGCCAACAAAATAAGTTATTGAAAAGAAAACTGCTCTTTTTAAACATTCATCTCGCAGAACTTCAAACATGCCCAACATGATGTTCTTCCATTAATCCCCAAGTATGGTCAAGATTCAGGATAGACGGTTTGTTAGGGATGTAATCATTGTTCACTTACCCAAGTCATCTATTGATACTGAAGTGAAAGTAGGTGTATCATTATTTTTTGCTATTAAGTCCTGCTCTTGACTACTCGCGATAGCATCTAATATGGCACCATCACTATCAAACGAATTTACTATCTCAGTAATCACCACAGGTACAGCCTGATGAATAAAAATTGAAAATTAGGAGTAGGGACACATTTAAAATGATAAAATTGACCCATACAATTGTCACCGTGGAATTCAGAGGATATTAATACCAACCTCTTCAACCATGCTTATGATGGCGCCATTTTGTGGTGATAGTGGAGGTGCATGTGGTCCACCTCCAGTCCTAATTAAGTTTCCCCTTTCCGTAGCACGCGCTTTACGTGTGACAGCTTTCATATTGTCCCATGCTCTTTTCAAAGTTATTGTTTCACGCTGAAATATACATAAATACACAGTCAACCAAAATTGTCATAACAAATCATTCACAATCAATTTTTTATTAATACTATTGGTCTTCTACCTTGTGTACATTGGCATTACAATTAAACTCCTGTGTTATAATTTCCCATGCTGCTTGTTTCTTGGCGACCGACTTGCCATCCGTTATTTTAGATTCCACGATTGGTCTCTTTTTAATTAATTGTGCCAATAAAGCTTTTTCATCGGCGGTGAAATTATACTTTACTTCATTCAAGGTAAAGGTTGCGACTGTAATAGCTGGAACGTCCTTTACAACCTTAAAACCATTGCACGACAGTTGATCGTTTGTACGTCTCGTCGCGAGTTCCTATGTTTAGGTACGAGAAAGGCAGAGGCCCTCAACCGTTTGATTTTTACATCACAATATTATAATTGTAAAATACAAATACTTAGAAAAATTGACTCATGTTATAAATGAGATAAACATGATTGTGCCAATTTTAATGATGACATAACGATTCAAGACAATAGAGAGGCAATAGTTAATGTTTAATTACATGAAACGGTAAAAAAAACATGACATTTTATTTTGCAGCCTTTAAGAAGCAGTTGGATACCTTCTGTATTTTTATCACGAAACTTTTAACTGTTTTTTACAGTGTCCAATGTTCACTAAAAGACACGCACACAAAGAAACGACATACCTACCTAGTGCACACAACTGTTCGCTTTTCAATACTTTATTGCCGTCAGTGTAAACAAAGGTTTTTATTGAGCCGGCAAGTGTCGGGCACTTTCGGCATAATTTAAATCTCCATTATTCGTCCGTTACACAGGAGATACACAGGTCATGAAGCACAATATTGCTTCTGCGAAATTGATGGAAAAAGTATTTTGCACCATCGAGAAAAACGATTATTTATTTCTATGTTATTCTAAGATGTCCCAAAACCAACACATACATTAATGATAATAGACACTAATGCCAATAAGCCTGAGATCGTGGTGATAGATCGATCGGAGCGTCGCGCAATGGTTGTTGATGTAAAAGTCCCACATGACGAGAACCTCGTGAAGGCAGAAAAAGATAAACAATTCAAGTATCTTGATGTGGTTGGAGAGGTTGTTGACATGTGAGACATTGTGCCTATAGTCGTGCCTGCCAATGGTTTTATTACCAAGAGCCTAGAATAACGTCTGAGGAGGCTCTCGCTTCGCAACTGGATCGAGCGCCTGATTCAGAAGGCAATACTTCTGGTCACGGCGCGTATTGTTAGGAGATTCCTCTCTCAGGCGCCCTAACTACCGGTAGCTTGGACCCTATTTCTGATGCTGGTGGACTGCTGTTTTTAATTTGAAATGATTTTGTTTAGAATATTTAGATTTGTAAAAAGTAAGCATAAAAATGAATAAATAAAAAACTATTTATGACAATTTATGATGAAAACTACCTACTAAAATATCTGTGTTAGGTCAATCTTACTCGAGTTAAAATAATAGTTGTATAATTACTTACAATAGAATAGAATATATTTTATTTTGAACAAAAAAAAAGTTATTGCACACTTGTTACAACATTGTTAATTCTAAGGTACAGTGGTTGTGTTTTCGCTGATTGATATTTTCCAGGCAATCTTTGAAAGGACAAAATTTTATAGAACTTGTTGTAATATTTTATCACGCAAGCACATTTTCTTCAATAGATTTTCAACTTTATCACAATTGTGTAAGATGTACAGACCAAATAAAAATAAAAATGCAGACAGTAAATAAAAATGTCGTAAGTAATTTCAATAATGACGATCATTCACGTTTCCCAAAATAACGCTTTCTTCTGCAGTGTCAACTTACTTCACTTTTCTCAAAACAACAAAATTTACATGTTTCATTTATTTGCAATTTCTAATTCATCCCTTCTCCCTTCATTCTTCAATGTTCGTTGCTCACCAAAGTCTCTCAACCCCTGCAAGAGTAGGTGGCTCCCTCAGTGCACTGGTTAGTCAACAGTCTGTGAAGTCGTTCTCTACAAACGTTAACCTGCTTCCGCAATAACAGTTCCTTTACTTACGAGCTCTTCCTAGGGACCTGGGAGTTATAGCTTTCGCTTTAAGTCCGCAACCGATGTTATAATTTGAATTATAAATGTTGCTGGCTGTAAATGTTCCGTTAAATGCGTGTGAAAACGATTTATTTGGTGTTTGGGGGTTGGATCGAATCAATCGACTTTTGCCTTGGAGTGTTAATTTTTTTGGCGATAGTCTTGCGTTCGGCCTCTTTTTCCTATCGTGATAAAATCATAAGAGGAGTCCTCCTACCCAGGACAGGGCGGGTGGGACTGTCAGACTTGTACTAATTAAAATCCACGGTGTCCTTCAATAGCCCTTTACGTTCCAGAGTCAAGATATTGCGATAAGTCCCGCGACCACGGCATGTTTTGGCCCTGCCTTCGTTCGACCTCTAGGAAGGATTTGAAAGTGTCTAATAAAGATTATTAATTAATGGTTTCAATAATTACCGTATGCAACAGTAGCCTGGAGGTCAGATAGGTGAATGTTGCCGAATCAGATGTATCCGGTTGGAAAATCATTCAAAATGTAAAAATCATCAAAATAAATGATGATTTTTACATTTTGAATGACAATAACCCGAAACGAGAATCCTGTGCGAGAGAGACCCATCTAATGTTTATACTATGTGTGAAAAAATAAAAAAGGTCATGTTTACTACTTCCGTCCGGCGATTCGGCAATCTCCTTTTATTTCGACTGCACATCAAAAATATTTTGTTTCTTTAGCAATAACACTTACATTTACATTTAAAAGGAAATAACAATAAAACCATACTAATAATGTTCAGCATAAACCGTGGATACACAGAAACTTCGTTCAGGCGTGCCAGACGTGTTTATTTTTAACTGGATGAAGAGAGTTCGATGTCTAAACTCGGTCTGAATAAAGCCGGGCGCGGGCGTTTGCTAACCCATTCTGACCCTTCAAACGTAAAGTGTTATACGTAATTGGATAAATTAGCTTTTAGCCTTTAGTTATCCCAAAATGTAGATGTGGTAATGGGTGTACAAGTCTATTTATGTATTTAAAGTTTAGGCGGGTTTTCCTGTCACGCCGACCGTACTCTGATGGCCAGCGCCGATGGGTCAATATGCTATGTAGTAAGGTAGCGTTTCTGAGTAACGCTGACCGCTCAGCGCTGACGTCCTTCCGATCAGCGCTGACAAGCTACGCGCCGACCGTCAGCACCGGCGGCGGTGGTCAGCGTGACAGGAAAATCCACCTTATCCTCTGAATTTGACATTAATTGCATTAGTAAAATTTTAATTTTATGATGCAACTCGGGTCCTTGCTGTTTGCGTAGAGTTTACCCGTTCACAAAAAAAAAAATATCTGTTGAACACTGTCTTGTCTAGAAAAACTAACAACGTCAAAACACCATTTGACTTTCACATAAGGGTTGTTTTGCATTTAGACTTTTTTTAGACAAATGTTCAACAGATGTTTAACTTTTTGTGGTAAGACAGTACATGTGTATAAACGCGGCCAGAATTATTGAAGTGAAAACTTCTTTAGCGGCGTTGTACACTTTTTCTGTAATGGGTAAAAAATTTAAAACTCGCGTCAGGGTCACGTGACCAAAACTCGCGTCAGGGTCACGTGACCCTGATCGAAAATGAGTAAGACGTCATTCAAATTAAAAATAAAACATAGTAACAAAAAAGTTTTCACTTCTACCGGCACTCCTGGAGTGCAACCTTTTTTTGAAGTGAAAACTTCTTTAGCGGCGTTGTACACTTTTTCTGTAATGGGTAAAAAATTTAAAACTCGCGTCAGGGTCACGTGACCAAAACTCGCGTCAGGGTCACGTGACCCTGATCGAAAATGAGTAAGACGTCATTCAAATTAAAAATAAAACATAGTAACAAAAAAGTTTTCACTTCTACCGGCACTCCTGGAGTGCAACCTTTTTTTGAAGTGAAAACTTCTTTAGCGGCGTTGTACACTTTTTCTGTAATGGGTAAAAAATTTAAAACTCGCGTCAGGGTCACGTGACCAAAACTCGCGTCAGGGTCACGTGACCCTGATCGAAAATGAGTAAGACGTCATTCAAATTAAAAATAAAACATAGTAACAAAAAAGTTTTCACTTCTACCGGCACTCCTGTTTTTTTATTATTTTACTAGCTGTGCCCGCAACTTCGTTCGCGTGGATGTCGGAATTTAACAATGTATTTTTTAGTGCGAAGCGCTTAATTCTCGCCACGTTTTTTATAAATCATATCGTTTTCATATAAACCCTATATTTAGAATTTATTTAGATTTTTCAAGAATATTTAACGTGTTTGTAATAAACGCCCTCTGTCGTTCAAAGGCAGTAGTACTATTCAATTGCCACTGGATTAGAGCACCCATTCCATCTCATTCCATCCCACTCCATCCGACTTCATCCGACTCCATCCCACTCTATCCCACTCTATCCCACTCTATCCCACTCCATCCTACTCCATCCCTCTCCATCCCATTTCATCCCACTCCATCCCGCTCCATCCCTCTCCATCCCACTCCATCCCACTCCATCCTACTCCATCCCTCTCCATTCCATTTCATTCCACTCCATCCCGCTCCATCCCTCTCCATCCCAGTCTATCCCACTCTATCCCACTCCATCCTACTCCATTCCTCTCCATCCCATTTCATCCCACTCCATCCCGCTCCATCCCTCTCCATCCCAGTCTATCCCACTCTATCCCACTCCACCCCATTTCATCCCACTCCATCACGCTCCATCCCTCTCCATCCCACTCTATCCCACTCCATCTTACTCCATCCCTCTCCATCCCATTTCATCCCACTCCATCCCGCTCCATCCCTCTCCATCCCAGTCTATCCCACTCTATCCCACTCCATCCTACTCCATCCCTCTCCATCCCATTTCATCCCACTCCATACCGCTCCATCCTTCTCCATCCCACTCATCCCACTCCATCCCACTCCACCCCGCTCCATCTCATTCCATCCCACTCCATCCCACTCCATCCGACAACATCCCACTCCATCCCACACCAACCCACTCCATACCACTCCATCCCACTCCATCCCTCTCCATCCCACTCCATCCCACTCCATCCCACTCCATCCCACTCCATCGTACTCCATCTCACTCCATCCCGCTTCATCCTACTCCATCTCACTCCATCCCGCTTCATCCTACTCCATCTCACTCCATCCCGCTTCATTCTACTCCATCCTTTTCCATAACATTCCATCCCATTTATTGCGAGTCTAATAAAAACCTTTTCTTTCTTTCTTTCATTCCATTCCATTCTATTCCATTCCACTCTACTCTACTCTACTCCACTCCACTCCAGTCCACACCATAATTTGAATAGGTTTGTAGTTTTTCAATTCCAAGCTAGATCGCGCTACTGAACTGCGCGTCTCAGTGTGAACTGACCGTAATTTTACTTCTGGATCACTTTAAATTCAAATATCTTTTGATAGACTGATCCGATTTCCATGAAACAAAAACTAAATGTTACTTCAAGTTACGGTCAGTCGTTGTGTATTAAAGTTATCTACATAGCTTTCGTACATTTAACGTGATGACCGAACAAATAAACATACAAACAGACAAACAGACATACAGACAAACAGACAAAAATTCTAAAAATGCTAGAAATGGGTTCTATTGGTTGTCCTTTAACACGCTCGCTATATTTTTTGAGTTTTTTTTTAATGTACAAAAATTATTTTTCTACAGTTTTATTATATGTATAGAAGAAGATAGATAATAGAATAGATACGTGAGATGGGTTTGCTCTTGATTTTAGTCTAGGTCAGGAATGACTAAGACAAGGTTCGTCGACCTTGTCTTGGTCATTCCTGACCTAGACTGGAGCAAGCTTACCCAGAAGAAGCCTGTTCACTCTAACTTGAAGAGATTAGGGTTGTATGCGTGCGGAAACAGACGCAGGATTAAGGAAGTAATTCCTAGTCTTTATTCGTTTTAAAAATCTAACGGTCCGAGCAAGAGACCCCAATGGTAATATATGTGTTATTATGAATTATTTTACCTAAAATTCTCCACACCGTTAAATGGACCCCCATCAAATTATCAAAACAGATGACATGTTAATACAAGTTGAAATGCAAAAACAATGGCGTTTATGTAGTATGTAAAGTAGGACGGTAGTTCCGGCAACGTTCAATAGAATAGCACGTGGCTATTACGCGGACGTGGCGCTAGTGTGCCGAGCCGCCGAGGAAATAAGATGTCACTCAAAACTCGGCAGCGGTGACTAGCGGACGTGTCACACGTGTTACTGTCGGACCCGTTATTTTGAATTGTTGATATTTTAAAGGAATAAAATGGTATTTATGTAGTGACACTTGATGTGTGGACTGAATTAGAATAGTAGGCGGTGGAGAAGTAAATAATGTTTGGGTGATGCAAATTATTTTGTGTTGAAACAGTTTAACATAGAATTTGAAAAGAAGATCAAACAAAACACATTTGATGAATGCATTTTATTCTGTTATTCTATAATTTTGTACCTACTTCTGTTTCAACGAATTATCCGTCGCATAGCTTGACCAATTTTATAGCTTTTTTTTTACTAAGGACAGGTACATAATTTTTTTTTCCCCCCAACAGTACGGAATTATTTGCCAATTTTGTATAATTTAAACACCGCCCGTCATGCTTAGATCAATTAAAACCTTTCCTTTAATAATATTATGTATAATCGACAAAAACATAAAACGTTTATGTATGTAACTAGATTATTCAGATCAAACGCCATAAAACATTTACAAATCGTGTTATATTCAAAACAACGAACAAATTAAGTCCAAAATCCCAATAGAAAAACAATGCTGCCATGTTCAAAAAGCCAATCAAAACCAACAGCGATCTATCAACGTACATACACCCGCCATCATTGGCCATTATCGGATCCATAAGACAATGTTAAAAGGGTTTTAATTGCTACTGCACATACAGCAAAAAGCTTTTACGTTAAGCTAAATTCAGGCTTGCAGCACTGTGTATAAATAGAATGTTAATGTGGAAGTTCAGCTTTCAGGTCGCGATGACATTTCCGAAGTATGTAGGTAGTCTTTCTATTTTAGTTTTTGGAGCTAGTTAGTCGATAGAAGAGTATTATAGACTGGCCTGTTGGTCTAGTGGTTAGTGACCCTGACTGCTATGCCGGAGGTCGTGGGTTCGATTCCCACCCAGGACAAATGTTTGTGTGATGAGCACGATCATTTGTTCTGTGTCTGGGTGTATTTTATCTATAATATGTATGTAATTAGAAATATATATGTATGTTTATCAGTTGTCTAGTACCCATAACACAAGCTCTGCTTAGCTTGGGACTAGATGGCGTTGTGTGATAGTTGTGGAATATTATTATTATTATTATTGGAGAAAATTTTTAGGAAACCTTGCTATTAGAAACGTACGTCTACTTGGTAAGTAAGTCTCAGTCTAAAGTATTTAATTTATGATTATTTATCACAATCAAGTCTGTTAACGACACTGAAAATTTACGAAGCCTCGAATAAAATGATTTGATCTGTAGGACTTACATTACGGCCGTTTGCTGGAGGCTCTATCTCATGGTTAATAGCAATCTATGGGACCACACTGGGCCTCTCCACGGACGCGACCAGCGAAGTATTGACTATACGGATGATCCGGGGATACCGCATCGTCTCCAGTGACGCGATTAACTTTCTTGCTGGATTGCTGCTACGTCTACGAGTGGCGTGTGGAGGCACAACGCATTGCCTTGGTGATATTCCACTGCCTCGACTTGTCAATAGCTTGGGAATATCGGATCCGGGGATACCGCATCGTCTCCAGTGACGCGATTAACTTTCTTGCTGGATTGCTGCTACGTCTAAGAGTGGCGTGTGGAGGCACAACGCCGTGGCTTGGTGATATTCCACTGCCTCGACTTGTCAAGAGCTTGGGAATAGCTGCAGTGCGATCTCTTGGCAACTTTTCTCTCGTGCATTGCCTACCATCAGGCGCTAAGAAAAACACCTTGTACTGAAATGTGGAAAACGCAAAAATTAAGTCTACCAAAAAACGATAATAATCCTTAATATCCCATACACGATAAACCCTATACCTCCAAACACAGATACGCATATGAGCAGAAAATTCGGACGCTTTTAATCGGATCGGTCGGCGGCGGGATTTGCGTCCGGATTCGTTAAGTGGACTCGTTGCGACGCTGACACCCGGCGGATTGGTGACGTCACCAATAACTAGGGTATTTATGACGTCATTGAACTGTGATTGCTGTTATAAGAGGGGGTATGATTAATGCGTGTCGGGATTTATAGCGTGTTGCGTTTGTTTTTTTTTTAAGAAATAATTATTAATTGTATTTTACTGGCTGAATTACTTTCTGATTAACACTAGAGCAGAAACTAGTTGCACAGTTCAAAAATGGTTTTTCAATTTTGGTAGCAGCTGTCATCAAGAAATCAAAGTTTTATTTATTCAAACGATTCAGTAATAACATGATATTCACAACTTTAAAACGCTCCATTTTGTTCAGACTTAAAATGGTCTCGTAGGTCTTTTAAGACCGTTTTCCTGAAAGTAGCTATTTCTAGCGTATTCTCGTTGACTCACTGGAAAAAGCCTGGTTTTAAGACGTTGTAATAGCCTCCTAGTAGGTCTACCATGACGTCTTCAGCGAGAGTTATAGGTCCACTGATGTGGCCACGAGATGGCGCTAGACGATTTGTATAAAACTATTTCCCACAGTGTATCTACTCTCGGTGACGTCATGTTAGGCACACAGGACCCTTTCTGTCCCTTCTCAAAATTCTACCGAACGCGTAGGTAATTGACGTATCTAGGTATCCTTACTCACACCTTGAACCCTTGGGGAAGGACCCAACCCCCCGGCATGGTTGACACAGCGGATGAGGGATTGGCTGTTCGATCTGGATCGATTCCCGCACATAACTTATATTTCTATGGACTACTAGAAGCTGTTTCGTCTCTGGCTGTTTGTGTATTTTAGTTTAAACATACTCAATGAACGAAAAACTGTAATTAAGGGTGATTGAACCGGACTGGGATATTTTTCGTTTATACAAAAAAATCTAAATGAGGGCGGGTCATCGTTCAGAAAAAAAAATCAAACATATCCAAACTTTAATTGCAAAACCAGAAATTACGGAGTTTTCTACTGAAAGAGGATCAAATATGATTATAAATGTATCAAGAGCGGGCTTACAGGATATCGTAATTGACATGTCATGACCAGTAGCGGTCACAAAGGGACAGAGATTGTAGAAATTTGCCGAGCTGATAATGTCGGTCCAGCAAATAGGTTGAGCGGAGATCGACAAATGCAGGATACGACAAGGGGCGGTTAACTTGTTTTTTTTTTTGTTTAGAATTGGATTATTGATCCGGTTGTTGTGTGGACCGTTTAAGAAATCAAAATAACATTTTGATTTAACAATTTAAAACTGGATATCGTATAAGGTACCTAACGTGATTATTATTTGTTTTAAGTTTCCGTATTTCGTCACTGGTACTAGCGCCGTGATCATGGAGGAAATAATACTAATGTTTAACACCATAAAACGTAAAAGAAGTACCAGTTTTCAACACTTTCATACTTAAAGTACCTATTGGGACGTCAATTTTTTGAAGAATGAAAAGATGTCTCTAGTATATGAACGAGGAACTAATTACATTCATCCCCGGTTTACTGTGTCAAAAAAAAAGGTTGCACTCCAGGAGTGCCGGTAGAAGTGAAAACTTTTTTGTTACTATGTTTTATTTTTAATTTGAATGACGTCTTACTCATTTTCGATCAGGGTCACGTGACCCTGACGCGAGTTTTGGTCACGTGACCCTGACGCGAGTTTTAAATTTTTTACCCATTACAGAAAAAGTGTACAACGCCGCTAAAGAAGTTTTCACTTCAAAAACGTGAAAAATCATGACAAGGCTTATTTGTGGTAACTAACATTAGAAGTTGTAAGAGGATATTTAATTTCCCACGTTTACTATTACTTCAGTTTCCTATATTTCGAAAATGTCAAGTGCCTTGCATAAACTGGACTAATGATCATGTAGCCAATTCATTTGTTTCTATGATCCATGTTTGAGCTGACCACAGAGTGCGGTCGACAACTCGTGAATGCAGATGTAAGTGAACATTTTGTAATACTCCTCTTTATCTCAAAGAACCACCTTTTTGGGGAATTAAAACTAGATTCATTCATAACATTTTAATGTCATGGATTTCCGCAAAGTAACGCCTGATTCCATAAAATAATTTAAGCGTTGGTAACGTTTAAACATAAGTGCCGGCGAGGCTAGAGCGCTGTGTAAATACATAATAAAGTAAATAAATACTTTGACTAATATTCTAATATTAATATTATTATTTAAAAAGTTTATTTAAGGTTGTTTGGAAAATATCGCTGTTAGTGATAAGACCGCCATTGGTGGACAGTAAATAAAAGACCGTGGTACCACAAAAAGATACTGAAACGCCTGTTGAACGCTTGTCTAAAAAAGTATCACTGTAAAATTACCCTTATATCAACGTGAAATTAATGTCATTTTGACGTTGACAGTTTTTATAGACAAGTGTCCAACAGATGTTTATCTTTTTTGTGGTACGACCGTTACATTTATTTTGTGTTTACTTTTATTTTTCCTGATTTGCTATGTTCCGGTCCTGGGCAGATCCATCTTCTTATCCTTAAGTGCCTATATCTATCAGGGATGGTATAGGCAATTTTCTTGAAAAAAAGTTTAAATTTTAAATGAAAAGTTGGTTTTTTCACATTACATTTACTCCGGACGCTTTTGTTAGTGCCTCATGTTGATTCTATAGAATTTTCCAACTTTATTTTGAATTAATTTATTTTCTTTATGTAAAAAAATGTAGGTGAGTAGGTACGTGGGTATCACAGAGGTCGTTGTTCTAAATCCAGAGACAATAAACTTAAATTATTTAATGAAAACAGAAAACAATTTTATTTGATAAACTACTGTACAGTACTCGATAAAAGTGACAGAACAATTAATTCAAGCATACTTCCGAATAAACTACATTATAAAAGTATGCCTTTCCTTATCTTTTATTACTTTTTATTTTTAATATCCTTTGCATATTTTACCATCAGAAACGTTTTTTGCTGAAACTTCATAGACAATTTAACGTAAATTGATATCAAGTGGGGCGCGGGCTCATTTAGCGTCTTCACTCAACCGAAACTGCCAAGTAAAATGGACATGAAAAAACTTTGTATAAACGACTCGACTGTCGAACAGGTTAATTATTATGCAAAAAATACGAGCGTTTATAACTTTGTGCTATTATGTGTATACAGGTCTATGGATATTATCAAAACGGATGGAGTTGTACAGACCTTCAGCCTTCAGGCTAAAAACTTGGCACAATTCTGGCAAACTTTTTTGTATGATTGTGTTGATGTTGGTTTCAGGAGGTTAATAATCAATGGTCCATTTCGCCTGTCATTGTACAGTGTTTTAGAATAAGTAAGATCAAGAAAGATAAATAATTTCAACCTTTGGTAGGTATTTTAGACTGCAAAACACGAAGATCCTCATTAATTCAAGAAAGGTAAAACATGTGTGTCTTTTACAGATGGCTAGAATAATTTAATTACATCATAGTTTATGTGATAAGTTGAGTATAAATATCGGTTTAACGTAGCAAAAGTTAACACGTGGTTCGAACTGGGTTGAGTACATAACACGGCCATACATGGATGGCGCGCGTACGGCTCGCACCGTTGGAGCGCGGAAACAATCAAATATTGGCAACACCCTATACCCTGTTGGACTCCATGCAAATTTTTATTCAATTTTTTCCTATAGTGACCCTCGGCTTTTAAAATGGAGTACTGATTGTTTACGTGTTGTGGTTTGGAGAACGAAGAAATAGACCCTGTATATTTCGGGTACAAGTACTATTGACGCGCAAAAAAAAAAGATGAAAGCTATTGAAATACTGGCTGAAAGTAATGAAAATTATTCTGAAAGTATTGTAGTTCTTTGTGCTACATTCAAAAACTTAAAATATAGTAAATGGTAAAATAAATGACCGGTATAAACACAGCATGATCTAGACGTTAATAAAACCAATATTGATTTAGGACTATCAACCATAAGCAGACGAAAAGATCAAGAAAATAAAACGGAAGTCACAAAAACATAATAAACACGTATTAACATTCACACCCACAGACAGCACACAAGTGGCAGCAGACGCATACGTACAATGGATGAACTTAAAAGCCGCTGTTAATTGAATCGGCTTCAGATTGCAGGACGCTGTCGGCTGCAGTGGTAATTGCGTTAGCTACAAACATGTCCAGCTCTCTAACTGTGCTCATTCGATGTGACCATTTTTTACATACGAACTGGATGCAATGGGAATTTTATTGTTAATGGATGCGACGTGTCGTGGATGAATTGAATCTAGGAATGCAGCTCGCAAAACAATGAGATTTGGAGTTTAACTCCCGAAAACCTGTCAACATGAACTGGATCGAATGTAGACGTAGGAATTCTCAATAAGCCAAGGAAGGTTGATTCTACCAATGATTTTTTACTAAAGAATACTCGACAGAAGAAAAGTTTACTGTCACATAGCATGTTCTGGAAAAACATGAAAAAGTGAAGTACTTAGACGGAGCCAACACGTATGGCAGGTATGACATGGTGCTTTAGGTCGCGGAACCATCTGGAAGGTTAACCCTAGCCCTAGAACGTAAAGGGTAGCTGAAGGGGCACGGTAGATTTTAGTCGGTTGTAGTCAGACAAATACGTTACCAAAGTGTACAAAACCTACTTTTTGCTTATACTTTACTTTCAAGCAAGGCCTCGTGATTCGAAATCAACTCGTTGACCGAAATATCAAACAAGCACTGACACTAGATTTGACAACAGATTAAATTGATTAAGCTTTCAGAAATCGGGGTAAGTGTTGTTTGAAAGTTAGTAATCAAGTTTTAAGGGTCTCAGAAAATCTTCTGGGCCTCGGTCTCTGATTTCTATTATGTAAATATAAGATGTTGTAATCTGAGTGGCCATTGTGTTTGTGATGTAGTGCACACTTTTCAGTCAGTTAATCTGGTACGGTCTAAAGATAGCATTTTCTGAAAACCTGTCCGTCGTACAACAGAAAGTTAAAAATCTGTCCAAAAAAAACACTTGTCTAAAAAAAGTGTACTTAACTGCAAAACGTCCCTTATATCAACGTCAACAGCCTTATGAAGTTGACAGATGTTTAACAAAAATTTTATCATCTGTTGAACTCTTATGTTTAACTTATTCTAGAAGGCGGTGTTTGAGTATCCTGGCTACTAGGTAGTATTTTCATTTGCTCGTCTAATTCTTCTTCATCCTATAAGTTATCACCCAATGCTGAGTGTTGGTCTTCTCCAAGTAAAAAATCTTCTTCTCAAGTTATTTTCTCTTTGCTGAGTTGACGATTCTCCAAATAGATACCTTACGAAATTCAATTGTTTCGTTAATCTCTGTTATGGCTGCAATAAATCACAAAGTGCGCAAAACTGCGTTCACCACAGAAAACGTATTAAAAAAGGGGGAAGAATGAAATTGCTGTCTTTATCTAAGAACTTAAGAGGTGCTTGAAATGACTCCGGGTTTTTCTCTTAGTCACTCGAATAGCGAGAACCAATTATAACTTGTAAGTAATCCGCTTATCTGAAACTCTGCGAGTCGACGCTAGCCGTTTGGAATATAATTCACTTTATCCATATTCAATATCAGATCGTGCGACGGCGAGCAAATAGAGCGTCTCAAGTGAGAATTATTATTGGATAAAGCTCGCCTCTTTCCTTCTTGTCTATTTTCAGTGTCCGGCGGAGTGTAATAATTTACGTGTTGTATTGGATATTTCGTTGTGAAAGTGCCCTATAATGTTTGTAGGACTTTATGAGCGTTTGATTTCATTATTAAGGATCCTTTTATTCTTTGAGATAGTGTTGTTATGAAACTAAGTTTTTTCTATATATGTATATCTTTAAAAAGTACTGTGAATTGTAAACTAGTCTTCTGGGTGCACTTAGAGTTCGTTTAATCATATAGTAATGTTCTCGTCTACGAATTATTCAAATTTTAATGTATCCCTAAAATAACTTAAAATCTCCATTTACAAACATACCCAAATGTTCCATTAGAGAACCTGGTTTTAAAGTAGCACGAAGTAACTAAAGAGGTAAATAATAAGATTAGCAGGTAACACCAGTGTTTGTTTGTCCCACGTTGGGCGCCAGTTTTACGTGACGTGAATTTCAACGTTTGCGAATTCACTCGCACAAAATGGCCCGTTCAGGGAGCTTTAACAGAAAGCAAGTTGGATAATAAAACAAATACTGAAAGTATTAACATTTTATAATATTTCTTCTTCAATGCAACAAATCGGATTCATTAGGACGGTGATCTTCGAGATAATTGCTAGGTGTAGGATTGTGACTTCATTTAATTAAATCTTATTACAGATTAGTTTGCCTCAGCATATTGAAGAAAGAATAAGCATTAGCGATTTTCTGAAAAACAGTTTTAAGAAAAATACAAAACAATTAAAAAAATACTTGTTAATTAAGGTGGAACTGTATTGTCTTTGACTTACTTGTGAGAATGTTTCAATTGATATGTCATTAAAGCCGGGAGTTGTGAGCGGCAAATGTTGTGGCGAACGTTGCATTATAAGGACGATGTAAGGACGTAGCACGGGGCCTGCATTCCAGAAAGGAATGCTCCAACACGTGTCACTCACAGAATGTACCTAAAAGTGTAATTTGATAGTAGATGTAAATTATGTAAAGAGGAAGATAAGTACTTATTAAATATTAACATTTTTAGGCAGATTTTAGCGCTCAGAACACGGGAGTGGTTCTTTCAAAAGAATACATTCTCGCGAGCAGTAAATACCAATCGTTGTTGTATGTTTGACAAAATACATCAAGTCTTTAATAGTCGCGAGCTCGAACTCACTGGCAGTATGGTCAAAAACCATGAAATCACCGGAAATCGAGCCATTTGTTCATGTGTGCGCGAGCGTCATCCCCCCGTGGAGAAATACAGGGGAAAACTTATTCAGTGAGATGCACGATCATAAGTCGCGTAAAAAATAACGAAAAAGCCTTTGGCTGTTGGGGTTTTATGAAAAACCACTGCACCAATTAATTTCAAATGGTTATTAAATTCTTCGATAAATTTGCTGTGTCGGTACGGACTTCGTTTTGGAAATTTGATGCTTCTTTAGCTTCTAATTTACACCTAAAGTTGTGTTAAAATTAGCAAAAAACGAATCTGTAACTTTTTAATAGCTTCATATTTTACAATTCTGCTTCCGTAAAGACAAAATTAATAATGAGACAAAACGATACCATGTTTAATTTTGGATGTACGTTGTCAATTAATGGAGTAAAACCCCAAACAAGTTTCTATGGAAAAAATGTTGACTTGTTTGCTCTTAACGATTGTTAAACTTGTTCTCTAAAACAAAGATAACATTATGGAATGTAATTCGATTTGATTTTGTATTAACTTTGGTGGACCCACTCGCGTGTTCTGAGCTTTCTATCTGCCTATTTCTTTGATCTGAGTTAAATAGAAACTATTTTTTTTTGTTTTCTTTAAAGTTTCTCGCAGCAGTAAATCATTTGTTTATGTTAACAACGTAATAGTATTCCATTAGGGTTATTAACTGAAATAAAAAAAAAAATGAATTTGAATAGTAATAAGAAGTAAATACCTTTTTAGCAAGAAAGTCGCATAAAAAATTGGGGATGAAATAGAATGCAATGGTTGCTACGCAGAGCATTAGTAGTATAGCTTGGAATTCACCTTCGTCCAATTTCTAAAAAGAAATACTGTTTTATTTATTAATTATGTATGTATATTTAAATAAGTATGTAGTATAATATAAAGTACCTCTGCAGTGCAATAGGCAGTCAAACAAATCACAGGACCGCAAGACATTTGTTCGTATAGCAAAAATTTCTTGTACACAATCGAGTAATCATCGATAAGGCTGAAATAAAGAGAAATATTGTTTTGTGTTAGTCTTTTGATACTTTTAATATATCTACTTAAAATATCAGTAAGTTGTAATAGTCATAACAACTTCTTAATTTAGTCCAGTCCGTATTTCTGTGAGAACATAGTTTAATAAAAAAAGTCTTCAGTGTTTACGGAAAACATCCCAATTCAATAAAAATGGTCTAGTTTTGGTATTAGAAATTATAACAAACATCGCTTATTCACAAGTAATTTCCCGAACTTGACTCTATTTTGTCTTCCTCATACTTGACACGTTTCTTCGAAGTCATAGTCACGTAGATTAGAAAAGCAATAAAAAATGCTGTAGATAACGAGTCACAAAACAAGTCGATAGGTGCGTCCACACAGAGAGCCCAGCCTCGCGAGGCATTTGCTTCGCGAGGCAAATGCCTCCCGAAGCTGCTTGCACTGTTTGGACGCGCAATTGTCTCTCGACCGAGACACAAAACAATATAGACGTGAGCAAAAAAAAAGTCGACACTGGATGGCTCGGACGCTCGGTCGATCGCCCGCGGCAGCGCGCTCGCTTGCCTCGGCTGAGACATGTCCACACTAATCTAGTAGCTTCGCGCGGCGAATGCCTCGCGAGCCTCGTGTTCTGTGTGGACGCACCTATTTAGTGTTGCCCTACTTTGAATAATATTAGTTCCTCAAAAACCGTTTTCATGACTTCATAAACAGACTGTTAACTAAAACCAACAACCACAGTCTAAGATCACAAACCAAATTAGCTCAATATTGGAATTCCAATAATAACTTGGAGAAAGCAATAATTAATTGGTTCATACCATACCGTGAGTGCTCGTAAATGTCCACTGAACATGACCTAATTAGTGGTCGGAGGACATTAATTGAATTAGCGGCCACATTTCTACGCATGGTGTTATGTTCAAGCATGTTTGCGCCGTAAACAAATTCTTGCAGTAAGAAAAATAAACAAGGAAGAGCATACATGTAGTAAAACGTTGCCTACTTTGTCAGTTTACTAGTTCAAGATTCTTGGGATCCCTGCGGGACTATAATAATATTAGTGAACCCTCTCATAGTGGGTGATATAATAATGATTCAATATATAATATATTTATTTCATATTATTTTATACGATGTCCCTCTCATCACTCTGGTTTATGGACACGGACGGATGTTAAGTTACTTTTAAACTTGCACGCAAAAATAGGAGCCCCAAGAATCAGTAAAAAAATAAACAAAATGTTGAAACGATGATGCCGATATCTCATAATGTTACTCGATGTAATAATTTTAATTTAAGACTTTATGGAAATTGGCTTCATGTATTTTTATATTATTGATCGTTATATTTATGGCATGTGATATTATGTGAAATGAGTTCGTATAAGTAATCATTCGGACAAAATATGATGATTATATCAAAAGAAATTATGGCACATTATAATATTATGGATAAAAAAGTTACGTAACGCAATAGAGAACCTTTTTTTACATAAATGCATGATGCAATAAATCAATTATTCAAAGTGCATTTGTTTCATGGAAGTTGTTTACAACATATCACTTCTTTCATTAGATTTAACATTATGTTGCTTCTGTGTTTTTTAAAAGGCTTTTGTTTTTAAACGCCTACCAGAAAGGTACCTATTTTAAAACCAAAAAATTAAGTGTTTTTTTTTTTTGTGTGAAAATCCCAATGCGGTTCACATAATAGGTTTCTACTTACCAGGTTTCAACAGGATAGCTCTTATACTTTCGAAGAAAAGTGGCTGTGACATACGGACGGACAGACAGACAGACATGACGAATCTATAAGGGTTCGGTTTTTTGCCATTTGGCTACGGAACCCTAAAAATAGAAACAACTACCAAAATAGGCCGGGTCGACGAAGGCTCGCTTCGCGGGGCTTCTATTTCTGATTGCAGGGTTTCAAGGCATCTAACCAAACTTTGGGGTGTCCCTGAAATCATGTTAAAGCGAGGTATTCCCATTTGAGCAACTTTTTCCAGAGCACCTTTTTTATTCCCTTTTGAGCAATTTGTTAAAATTTTGACGAGTTGCTAAAAATATAATTCAATAAAAATATAATTGCGTGTTTTAAAGGGGAGCATTTATCCATTTTGCTATACAATAGTAGATTACGCACCAAGGGAATAAAGCAGTGCCTTACGTCACGGGCGTATTGAATCCCGAAGCGACACTAAGGATTCTGGGGGTGAACCTCCGGAGCGCAGCGAGGAGGTTCAAGTGTTAATTCCCGAGTGAAACGAGGGAATTAAGATAAGAATCCTTAGTATAGCGAGGGATTTAAGTTAGCCCAAGACAAAGGCAGCTTTATTCCTGAGGTGAGTACTCTGCTTTTCACACAACCTGCGAGGAAATAAATTCGAATTTTAAAATTTTATGTGGTACGACAACCTTCGAACGTGAGTATGCTGTGGTGCCCACCACAGCAAGCGATCAGCTGTTGCAGTGGGGACTGCCGGGGGGCAGCCGCCGCTGCTTCAATTCCTTCGTTCAAAATTTTCATACTATGTTTTGTTTGAGGTTCCAAATTCAAATCACGTTATTCCCACGGGAATAATGAAATTCAGTACATATTATTATTCCCGGCTCAAGCGGGAGGGAACAATGCCTTGCTTTACGGCCGGTTAGCAGACATATAATTTGACATTTACGAGCAGGTGGTGTGAAAAAAGAATTATTCATGAGTACCTATTTAAATTGTAGCCTTTAAAATATAGGCTGAAGAGAAAATTTACCTGTACACAGATTGATGATGCTTAATAATGTCGCGCATTCGTGTCTTAATCAAGTAAGAAAAATATTCACTTTCCTCTTTACTAGTAGCTAGATGTATGTCCACGAGAAGATCTTGGATACCCCAAATTACAAAGTCAACTTTAGAAGCTATCTGCCTGATCCAAACTATTTGTGTTTGAATCATAACTGAAATATAGCAGCAATAAATTAGCTTGAATTCTATTTTACAAAAGGTATAAAACATGACATAAACTTCACTTACAGGTATATAAATAACAATAAAGTATAACACATATATTAGCGTATATGAAAGTCAACTCGTAAACTGGTGATTTTCCAAAATCGACGTCGGGTAACCAAAATGGAAACAATAGTGGTCTACTCACTCCTATGTCGGCATGGTCAGTAACCAGAAAGTAGCCGAGCGATAGGAAAGAAAATATGACCATTCCGAGTGGAGTGACTGTACAAAACATGTACGTTAATATGCAGATCTTCCAAGTCATCACCTGATTTTCAAAAAACCGAGCCCTGAAATCAAAAGAGATGAAAACACTAATAAGGATTCATAAACGTGGATTAAAGTTACAGCTAGGATGATCTTTTGGCTAACCATACATTTTTAAGCCACCTTGGCGTAACTTTACTTCTCGTTTTATTAATAAGGGGGTAACACATTATAACTTTCGGACCCATGCGGGCAACGTCACGGGCATATTTTTTCTAGAATGTAATGCTTTGCGGAAAACGGCATTAAAATTGATCCAGCCAAACGCGAGATAATCGTGGACAAACAAAAAACAGGTCGAACTGAGAACCTAGTTTATTTTGAAGTCGGATATACAATAGAAAAGGTCAAGGTTACTCACCGATATTTTTCACCTGTCGAGCAAATAAATTCGAAATCTTCCTTAAAAGATCTCAGTAAATTGTGATATTGTTTCAAGTTAATTATTGTAGCTGGGAGTATTAATAGCCCGTAGCTCAATACAAAGGTATACGTAGCAGCTTCCGTCATAAGAGCCAAATCAAGGGTCTGAACACCATGATAGAAAGAGACGAATATGAGCAGGGAAGCCGAAAGTATTGTAATGAAGAGGATAGCATTTTGATTCAAGTACCTGGAATTTATCAGAGACATCTTTAGTTTAAAGAAAAACGGTGAAACCAACTTCTTCGTGATCCTTTCTTTTTACAGTCAGACATGCAGCTGTGAAATTTTGTTTTTGGTATTTGTAATTTTTTTCTGTTAAGATGTATAGTTAAGTTTGTAATTTCTTTGTTTTTTTTTTTTAAATTTATTTGCATGTATTTCTGTAAAAAAATAGTACCTACCTACTTTGTGTTCAGATTCCACATGGTGTTCTAATTTTCTGTAATTTTTACATAGTTCTTTGTACCTATGTCTATTCGAATGAAATTACCACATCAATATCTATGTGTATTAGCTATGCGACGACTCATCTGATTTGCGGATAGATCAAACCCTTTCATTTTTGAAGGGTGACGTTTCATCTTAGGATGAAATATTTTGCGGAATGAGTTGACGCCTCACATTTGCTATTATTGTATTTCGTCACAGCTGTGGTCCTCGATATTGCATAAGTCAAGTCCTGAGACAGTTAAACGAGGCCACGACAGATAAAAATGAGGATGATGGGACGCTTTGGACAGCTTTCGTGTGAATTGACAAGAATAAGAAGCATAGCAAAGAGAACAGTAATGGGACCTTTACCTAGAAGTGGGATTATAACCGTGGTACCCCAAAAAACTTTTAAACGTCTGTTGAACACTATTGTCTAAAAAATTTCAGATTATGACGTTGAAATAAGGTCCGTTTTGCAGTCACACTTTTTGTTAGACAAGTCTTCAACAAATGTTTATATTTTTGTAGCAAGGCAGTAGAGGTTTAATAAAATAATTAAAAAAATATGTATAATTATATTAGCAGCAGTAATAGCAAAATTTTGTGTAAACATAACGGCAATTTTTTTTGTTAAATATTGCGTATTATACTATAATTAAATGCTAAGTTAAAAAAATAAACAAATTATATGACTTACGATGGTGGGTTGTTATTGTTGAGATCTGCAACTTTGAAAGCAACCATCATTTTATAGAAAATTTTATGAAAAGAAAAAGGGTCGATGTATCCTGTGGAAAAATCTGTGTTGTCTTTGTTGTAAAATGACTTAAGTTTTTTCCAGAACATGGTGACGGTCAAATCTATAGAAACGTTTCACGAATAAGCTATTTATTTATAAAGATATATTTCTTGTGCTCTATTAGGAATTCAATTTTTATTGCTATTGCATTTTAATGGTAACAGTAGATCGTAGTTATAAATAATAATACACAAAATAATACCTATCTAGATTATGAGCTTGGGAACAGGATCCAAACATACATTGGTCAGGGCTCTTCACAACATACTTTTTGAATCAAGTTAGACTGTTAGCATCACCACTCTCTTTCCCTTTCTATAATAACTTTTCACCCTAACCAGTACCCTTAGCACGAGTTTTCAGTATTTGAGACGTAAAGTAAACTGGAACTTTGACAATTTCAAATTGACAATTTTCAAGGAAAAAATTGAATTCCTTCTTCGCACACAAGAGGCGATGTTCCATTTTTTCATAGAAGACACGCTGTAAATACTGGAAAGATGCTGTAAAGTAAAAGAGTGAAAATTCGTGCTAAGGGTACTGGTTAAATATCGTTTTGTAAGGGAAGTTGCAATCAAATCACAGACTTTTATTTCAAAGATTTTTTTTATAATCTCACATCGTATATGACACGAATTTACTACATAGTACAAGGTTTAATTGTATCGAAACCTTTTCATTATGTACCTAGTTACCTACCTATCTGATATGTTTCTAGTCAGTAATTTTTAGGTACAAATGTCCCTTGTCTTCTGTATAACGCTAGGGGCAATGTAGTCCGCAAAGTAGTTGTGAATATTATAACAAACCTGTTTTGCCGTTTTGTATTGAAAAATATTTAAAGGACTGTAGTTTTGTCCGTTTATTTTATATGGGATAACTCAATATTGTTTCGTTTCTGATAAAATTCTTAGACTTGAGTAAGGACATTGCTTTGTTTTTTATTTCATTGACTATTGCCACCGACTTTCGCAAGAAAAGTTATTTTACGCTTTTTTATAATTGCTTATTAATTGCAAATAATATATTAAAAAAAGAGTTTTAACATACATACAAACATACTGTTCAAACTGACAACCTAAAGCGGTTAAAAAATCATTCAATTTGGTTTAGTAGTTTTTAATTTGTGACTATTTTTTGGAAACAAGTAAGTTATTACATAGTTTCGCTATGTCCATCCTTTTGTCTGTCAGCTTGGCTGTCTGTCCGAAGCTTAGCTCAGAGGAAGCGAAGACAGTTCACACAAAGAGTGGTGTCGAACGCAAAGAAAACGAAAAGAGAGTAGACCGTTTTGTCGACTTATAATCATTCACCCGTAAATACCCCAGTTCATTCGCTTGTAACAGTGACGATGTATCGGAAACTCGAAACAGATAATTAATATGGTAAATATCCTATTTTAAATTCTAATACTTATTAGTAAAGATGATTTTTATTGAGTAAGTACCTTATAAGTAAGGCGCCGGGAGTTCTTATACAGAAGACGCGGGTTTATATTCCATTCGCAATTAAATTTTTCTTTCCTCATAAATCATTTGCATGATACGCTTTTTTTTCATTTTTTTTGCGTTTAACAAGAATAAATCTAATAAGTATTAGTGTTTGTTTTACGTTTAAAAAGTATTATTTGGTGTATGAAAAGACAAAAGTTTTACCAAGTGATAGTTTTGCCAAGAGTAAGAGTAACATTAAACAATGAAATATAGGAAGTCAATGTGGAAGTCAAACACTACTGACAGTGTAGTGTCAGTACAAATCTGTTTTAAAACAGATTACAAAACTTTACTGAAATGTAATTATTTCAGCGATCCATCTTTATTATTTAAAACGCAGAAAAAAATGAAAGTTGTTTACAACATGCGAGTCCTGTTTTTCATTAACAGTTAATATGATAAAGTGGAACTTTCACTGTATTTCATATTCATGTACAAGGTTTCTGATAAACTCTTACAGTACATACAATTTTCCCAATTTTAACATTTTAAGACATGTAAATGATCACTTTAGTACATAGGTATTTGTATACAACATTATTTTTTGTTTATGCTAAACCTGATGTGTAATGAATCTACGAGTATGTACAAAATTTTAGAACCGTATCATATAAAATCACAAAGTTATAAGCTTGTATATTACCTGGTTTTCTACTTACTACAAGTTTTACGGAACAAAAACCTTTAGCTACGCAAACAGTATGTACCTGAAGAGTATTTGTTTAAACACGCTAAGCTCAGGAACAGCTGGTACGAATTGAAAAAAAAAAACTTTTGGTTTTGGAGAATCACTTTATTGGCTATAGGCTAAACCATTGCGCTAAGAACGATAAAAACCGATCAACGGGTTTGAAACCATGCACAACTAATGAATAACACGAAATGAACAGCTTTAGAAAATATATGAAAATGGTACTGTGCCTATGAAATTCGAAGGTTGCCCTCGATTTCGCTGGGATCGCATCATTAGATTCTGACCTGATGATTATGGGACCAATTGGAAAGTATACCCTTTCAAACAAAAGAAAAAAATTTTAAATCGGTCTAGGCGTCTCAGAGTAATCGAGGAACATGCATAAAAAAAAAAGATTCCGACGAATTGAGAACCTCCTCCTTTTTTTGAAGTCGGTTAATAATACGCCTGCCGGAATCCGAACTCACATTATGTCCGACAGTTTCTATGATACCTTTACCACTGGCTGGACTTTTGACTGGCCTGTTGCTCTATTGGTTAGTGACACTGACTGCTACGCCGGAGGTCGTGGGTTCGATTCCCACCCAGGACTTAATGTTTATGTGATGAGTGCAATCATTTGTTCTGTGGGTGTAATTTATATCTATAATATGTATGTATTTAGAAATTATAAGTATGTTTATCAGTTGTCTAGTACTCATTACACAAGCTCTGCTTAGCTTGGGACTAGATGGCGTTGTGTGATAGTTGTGGAATATTATTATTACTAGCTGTTGCCAGCGGCTTCACCCGCTACTACTCGAAAGTTATCCCACGGGAACATAAAATCGGGATAAAAAAAACTATCCTATGTGTTAATCCAGATTATTAACTATGTGTGTATGTACCAAATTTTAGCCAAATCCGTTCAGTGGTTTTTGCGTGAAAGAGTAACAAACATCCATACATCCATACTTACAAACTTTCGCCTTTATAATAGTAGTAGGATTATTACCTACCACTGGGTCAACATCGCACCATCCACTAAATTAATTAATTAATCAGATTAGTAATTTACGAACCATCCCAAGCTCAACTGCAAAGCTTGCTCTAACTACAGTTCTCCAAATCTTAAGTCCCAAGGGAGTAATAAAAGCTCAAGACTTTAACAGGAACTCGCATAACGTATTTGCAAAGTATCAGGGGCAAATTAGTATTAAATTCAATATTTTGGACGTAAAATGGGAAGCGGAATGTTTAAATAAATATTGGCAATCGATTTAACCATGGTTTTGTTTTATTTACTGACGCCTGAAGGAGGACATCGCCGTTGAGCTCGACGATCGCAGCGGCGGAGGTGGTGTGACGATCTGTACCCTTAGCACGAGTTTTCAGTATTTGAAACGTAAAGTAAACTGGAACTCACAATTTCAAATTGCCAGTTTTCAAGGAAAAAATTAGTTCCTTTTTCGCACACCAGAGGCGATGCTCCATTTTTTCATACAAGAAACGCTATAAATACTGTAAAGTAAAAGAGTGAAAATTCGTGCTTAGGGTACTGATCATGTTCATGGAGCAGACATGGCTAGACATTGCCCAAAGAGAAAGGTTTGGAAGGGAAAAGGGAAGGCCTTTGTCAAGCAAAGGGACATAGACTAAGTTACTGAAAAAAATGCTTACTAGCCTAAAACACAGTTTTAAATAAACTTTGTTCAGGCAGGTTGCCACATATACTCTAAAACCTCAGTTAATATTTTCAAAAATTTTCACAATGGTGGATGCACATAGATAGGTATTAATAGAAATACAATTTAGTAGTACTTTAACATTATTAGTTTGTCTAAATACTAGTGACAGTTTAAAGGATTAAAGTGCGAATTACAGAACAATAACAAAGTTATTAATTTAATTGATGACCATCATAATCATACCCGATGGGACCCGGGTACGTCCTTAAACTACGTCCAGCCACCGAAGGACGGGCAGCAGCGTCCTTTGCAAACTTACGGTGACCCTACTGCGATCCCCAAGCCGCCTGCCAAGCGTGGGGATTATGGCAACCCCCCCCCCCCCCATTATGATTGACAATAGAAGCACACGGCCCCCAGTCCCCGGCAGCTCCGCTATTCCTGGTCTTGGTAGCGGATCGGGTAACGGCGGAGCAGGGGGTGCTAAGAATCCCCGGCAGATGCCCCGCTACCACCCCCAACGGACTTTGGCCCTGGCAACACACAACATCCGCACACTGAGGACCGATGAGAAGATTATCGAGCTGGAGGAAGAATTGAGCAAAATGCGATGGGATATCTTGGGATTATCTGAAATCCGAAGAGAGGGTCAGGATACGATAGTTCTAGATTCCGGCAACATGCTCTTCTACCGGGAAGGAGACCGTAAATCCCAGGGTGGTGTTGGATTTCTCGTCCGCAGGTCCCTCATCAACAACGTTGTGAAAGTCGACAGTGTGTCGAGTAGGGTAGCATACCTTATACTCAGAATAACCAACCGGTATTCGTTGAAGGTCATACAGGTATATGCGCCGACCTCGACACATTCTGATGATGAAGTAGAGGCATTGTATGAGGAGATATCCGAGGCCATACATACCTCCGAAACATACTTCACCGTTGTTATGGGGGACTTCAACGCAAAGGTGGGCGCACGGAATGGCGATGAGTTGAGAGTGGGGCCATTTGGGTATGGGCAGCGAAACCATAGGGGCCAGCGACTGGTCGACTTCATGGAAAAGGAAGAACTTCATTTGATGAACTCCTATTTCCAGAAGCGGCCATCCAGGAAGTGGACGTGGATGAGCCCCGATGGTACTACCAGAAATGAGATCGACTTCATCATGACGACCAAGAAGCGAATATTCAGTGATGTCTCTGTGATCGCCAAGGTAAAAACCGGTAGCGATCACCGAATTGTCAGAGGCACACTGAATATCAATGTCAAGCTTGAAAGGTCTCGTCTGGTGAAGTCCACGCTCCGACCTGGTCCTGCCCACATCCGGAACCCCGAAGACTTCCAACTTGAACTGCACAATCGCTTCCAGTGCCTAACCGAATGCGAAACTGTGGACGAGATTAACAATGGGTTGGTGGAAACTGTCCAAGCTGTGGGGTCCAAGTTCTTTAAGACCCCGCGCCGCAATAAACCTCAAAAGCTCTCGAACGGAACCATCAGGTTGATGCAGGACCGGACCGAGATGAGGCTGCAATCTTCAGCTGATATGTCGGAATATGGCAAACTCAATAGACGAATCTCTAAATCAATGCGACGTGACCTGCGCTCCTTTAGTGCGGCACGGATCAAAGAGGCAATCGAGCGGAACCAGGGCTCAAAAGTCTTCGCAAAGATTTCGTCTATTGGGCAGAGCCAAATGACAAAGCTGAAGATTAACGATGGCAGCATCATTTCGACGAAACCGGAGATCCTAAGGGAGCTTGAGAGGTTTTACGGACAGTTATACACATCAACACGACAACCCAGTGTCGGTACAGCTCGAGACGCAAGAGCTAAACTGACTCGACACTACACTGAGGATATCCCGGACATCAGCCTGTACGAGATTAGAATGGCTCTTAAACAGCTCAAGAATAACAAGGCGCCGGGTGAGGACGGAATCACAACAGAACTTCTGAGAGCGGGTGGAAAACCGGTACTTCTAGTCCTCCAGAAGTTATTTAATTCCGTCATACTCGAAGGTTCTACGCCAGAAGCATGGCACAGGAGTGTGGTTGTTCTTTTCTTCAAAAAGGGTGACAACACCTTGTTGAAGAACTACAGGCCAATCTCACTTCTGAGCCATGTATACAAGCTGTTCTCAAGAGTCATTACGAACCGTCTCGAACGCAGGTTTGATGACTTCCAGCCTCCCGAACAAGCCGGTTTCCGAAAAGGTTTTAGTACTATAGACCACATACACACGCTCCGCCAGATTATACAGAAGACAGAGGAGTATAATCGGCCATTGTGTTTAGCGTTTGTGGACTATGAAAAGCCTTCGATTCAATCGAAACCTGGGCAGTATTGCAGTCCCTCCAACGATGTCATATCGACTATAGGTATATCGAAGTGTTGAAGTGTTTGTATAGAAACGCCACCATGACCATCCGACTTCAGGAAGAGAGCACGAAACCAATCCAATTGCAGAAAGGCGTGAGACAGGGAGACGTTATTTCTCCGAAACTGTTCACGAACGCGTTGGAGGACGTTTTCAAACTCTTAGAATGGAACGGATTCGGCATCAACATCAATGGCGAATACATCACTCACCTTCGTTTTGCCGATGATATAGTCATCATGGCAGAATCGTTGGAGCACCTCAATGCTATGCTCAGCGACCTCAGTATCGTTTCCCAACGGGTCGGCCTTAAAATGAACATGGACAAGACGAAAGTCATGTCGAATGTCCATGTGGCACCCGTACCGGTTGTTGTTGGGAGCGATACTCTCGAAGTTGTAGACCATTATACTTACCTTGGACAGATGGTTCAGTTAGGTAGGTCGAACTTCGAGAAAGAGGTCGCCCGAAGAATCCAACTCGGATGGGCAGCGTTTGGGAAGCTACGTGATATCTTCTCATCGAGAATCCCACAGTGTCTCAAGACAAGGGTGTTTGACCAGTGTGTGTTGCCAGTGATGATATATGGCTCCGAAACGTGGTCCTTGACTGCTGGCCTCTTAGAGAGACTAAAAGTCACTCAACGAGCAATGGAGAGAGCTATGCTCGGAGTTTCTTTGCGGGATAAAATCCGGAACATGGATATTCGGCGAAGAACCAGAGTCACCGACATAGCTCATAAAATTTGCAAGTTGAAGTGGCAATGGGCAGGCCACATCGCTCGTAGAACTGACAACCGATGGGGAAGAAAAGTTCTCGAGTGGCGACCACGGACCGGAAAACGCAGCGTAGGCAGGCCTCCCACTAGGTGGACCGACGACATCGTGAGGGTCGCGGGCAGCCGATGGATGCAAGTGGCGAATTGTCGTTCGGCGTGGCGGTCTAAGGGGGAGGCCTATGTTCAGCAGTGGACGTCCTCCGGCTGTTGATGATGATGATGATGATCATAATCATAATCATCATTGGCAGCCGTATTCCACATACTGCTGAGTAGGTATAGGCCCAAGTTAATAGTGGTCCTACAAATTATGTCTTAGTCCCACGTTGGGCGCCACTACTAAATGCCACTTTAAAAGATTATTTCTTCTTAAAGTTTAAAAACAAATGAAATACCTATGAGATGTGCAAAAAATTGAAACAGGAAATAAGTATCAATAAAACAAATACTGATGTAAGAATTCTTTATTTTTGTGAAGTTATTAGTCCTGCGCTTGATCTCTCTACGGTCGTGTTTGATTGCCATCTCATTAGACTTTGAGAGTGTACTTACTTGCTCTTGCGCATGCACTTGGCGTGCAGATCTTTTGAGCTTAATCTTCGCTAAGATCGGCCGCCGAGGCCGAAATCAGATAGGAGGATTATTATTATTTTGTGAACTACATGCTGATTAATTTTTCGTTTACTTTTATAAAATTGGTGAATTTACTCTTTGCTTTATTTTAATATTTGTTGAGGCATGCTATTGATTAAGTTTGACGTAGTACATTAAAATACGAAAAAGCAGAAGACATATTCTGAAAAGGAGAAAAAAAAATTAGGTATTATTGATATGTCTATGACTAACACAGTCTTATAAATACTTACTTGGGCGAATGTTTCAACCGATATGTCTTTAAAACCAGGAGCCTGAAGTGGCAAGGGTCGTAGAGAGCGTTGTATTATAATAACCAAGTAAGGACGTATCACGGGGCCAGCGTTCCAGAAAGGAATGCCCCAACATGCGTCACAAACCGATTTGACCTGCAATTTGTGAAAGAGACGGAGCTATACAAGTCTTCTAGCGCCATCTCGTTCACTGAACGGAACCACTCCCGCTTTAAGACTTCATGATAGACCAAATGTCTTGTTTTCTTTCGACATGTTCGAACAAAGACCTACCTTGTAAGTAAGAAAGGTACAAAAGTAGCTTGGTATGTAATGCAGGATGAAAGTAGCAATATTAAGTAAAAGCAGTATAGCTTGAAACTCGCCTTGGTCTAATTTCTGAAAAAAAAATGGGCTGTCAAAACTCCCGCTATCCCGTTTTGAGTCTGCAAGTTATTTATTTACTGTCGTTTTTCTGACAGGTAAGGTTCTCGAAGTACATTTATATAATAATGATAATAAAGATGGTGCCATACCTCTGCAAGACAGTAAGCTGTTAAACATACCACAGGAGCACAAATTGTTTGTTCGAACAACAGTATTTTCTTGAAGACAATTGCATAATCATCCATAAGGCTAAAACAAAATACAGAGCAATAAATGTAAACAATTTTTAATGAAGAGTTAGAGATTTTTTGAGGCACCACGAACTGCCCTTTTTAAAATTATAAGCAGGCAAACTTTACGTATCTTTTATCTTGTATTTTTTTATCAGCTGCCATGCCAGCCGATAGTTTCTTGATACAAACATTATTATTGTTTTGGTCTGTCGCTTAGTATTTTACATAAAATCTATAATCATCATCATCAGCCGGAGGACGTCCACTGCTGAACATACTCCTCCCCCTTAGACCGCCACGCCGAACGACAATTTACCACTTGCATCCATCGGTTGCCCAAAATCTATATAATGGTCAAAAAATATCTACTACAATCTATCTACTACTAAATGTTATGTCCGTAAGTGATAAATAGTAAGAAACGCCCGAATATTTGACTGAAAGTACGGGTCTCGTGCTTAGATACGAGTAGTACCTAGTACTTAAGCCATCTTTTACCTGTACATAGATTGATGATGTATCACGATGTCTCTCATTCGAGTCTCAATCAAATAAGAAAAATATTTACTTTCCTCTTTACTTCTGGCTGGATGTATGTCCACGAGAAGATCTTGGAGACTCCATATTACAATATCAACTCTTGAAGTTATTTGTCTAATCCATATTATTTGTGTTTGAATCATAACTAAAATGAAATTTCGAAATAGCTTGTAATTATTTCGGAAAGAAAACCTAATGACAAAAAATAAATCATTATCAAAGGTGCTACTATACTATTCGTTTAGTTTATTATTTAATTTGTGAAAGAGTACTAGCTAACTGCTATTATTAAAACAACTCACAGATGTATGCATAGGCATAAAGCAGAACACATATATTAGAAAAGATAAAAGTAATTTCATAAAGTGGAGACTTGCTGAAATCGACGTTAGGCAACCAGAACGGAAATAGAAGAGGTCTACTTTGGCCAGAATCGGCATCATGAGTAGACAAAAAGTAGAAAAGCGAAACACAAGTGAATGGGCGTTTTTCCATTAGACGGCACGGCACCGGCACGGCACCGGCATGGCCGTGCACCGGCACCGGCGCCGGGGCTTCGTTTTTCCACTGCACCGGTTTCTACACCGGCGCCGGTTCCTCAGCATGGTTTTATTTCTTACTAGCTGTGCCCGCGACTTCGTTCGCGCGGATGTCGGAATTTAACAATGTATTTTTTAGTGCGAAGCGCCTAATTCTCGCCACGTTTTTCAATATATTTGAATAACAATTCAAGAATATTTGATGTGTTTGATCGCCCTCTGTTGTTCAAAGTCAGTACCATTCAATTGCTACTGGATTAGAGTAATGAATGAAAAATGAATTAATGAAATAAAAAAATATTACGTTGATATAAATAATAAATAAAATGTTATGTTTCATTTATGTAATTCATTAAATGACACACAAGAACATATATTTCTTCTAAAAAACAAAATAACATGATCATTATAGTAGCCATACACCATCCTGCCTATGTGAGCGATAGATTTGACGCTTGCAATTGTTTCAAATCGGCAGTTCGTCCATAGACACCATACACCATACTGCCTATCGTAAGATTGATTTGACACAACGTCAAAAATCTGCAGCAGTGATGCCAACTCAGCAACTAGATCTGGCTATTATTCGGTGACGACAGCTACAATTTCTAGCACCTTTTCATTTCATCATGAGACTATCGAAATTAGATAAAAAAAGTGGTGCAAGCGATTTTCGACCTTATCGACATTAAAAATTTAGTTTGTTTTTCTCACATTCTCATTCGTTAACATTGCTCCTTCATTAAAATCCGGTGTTTGCATCATTGTCAATAAGGTCGAAAATCGCTTGAAGGTCGGAAAACACTTGCTTAACGATAGCAAGTTATAAAAAGTGGTGCAAGCGATTTTCGACCTTATCGACATTAAAAATTTAGTTTGTTTTTCTCACATTCTCATTTGTTAACATTGCTCCTTCATTAAAATCAGGTGTTTGCATAAATGTCAATAAGGTCGAAAATTGCATGAACCTTTTTTTAACTTGCTTTCGTGGTCCTTGACACCTCTCAAGTTTACAATCGTATTTTGGTTTAAAATAAAATGAATAACACTTTTTTTTACGAGTGTACATGTGATCCATGTGCGAAAAGCCTCAGTTTTTAAAATCTCGTGTACGGTATACGCGAAAATAATCGCCGTGTGAACGTGGCCTAACCGTCCCTGTAGAAAAGTAGCTAAAAAGTTTAGCCACAAGTTACACTTTTTAGCTTTTTTTCTAGCACCTTTATAAAATTAGCTAACTAGCGATGAAGTTGCTAAGATGGCATCACTGCTGCCGATTTGACGTTGTGTCAAAACGATTTGATGACCTATCAAAATTGGCATGACATGCCATCAAATTGGCATTCCACGCCCATACACGGTCAATTCTATTTGATCAAATTGGCAGTATTATGCCGATTTGACAAATAGGCAGTATGGTGTATGGCTACCATTAGACTTTCAGAAGTAAAGAGGCTAAATTAACCTTATTACGAGCCACAAACCGAGTCTCACGCCCTCCGCCCCGCGTCCTCCTACACGCCTGCGCACTCACACACGCACACGGCTGCAATTCATACACACATTATGCACATTTGCCGGCCGGCACCGACTGGGAAGCTTGCTACCCGGCGACGGCGACGGCGCCGGCAGGACTCAACGCCGGCGCCGGTAAGTGGAAAAGCGAGCCATACATTTTCATATATTCTTGCTTCCCGGCACCGGCGCCGGTGCCGGCGCCGGCTAATTGAAAAACGCCAGGCCAGCACCGACTAGGAACCTTATTACCGCGGCGCCGGTGACGGCGCCGGCAGGACTCATCGCCGGGCCGGCGCCGGGCCGGCGCCGGCGCCGGTAAGTGGAAAAGCGAGCCATACATTTTCATATATTCTTGCTTCCCCGGCACCGGCACGGCGCCGGCGCCGTCGCCGGTGCCGGTGCCGTGCCGTCTAATGGAAAAACGCCCAATATGTCCATCGATATTGAAATGACACAAGTGAATAAACACGTGAATGTACAGATTTTCCTTGTTTTTAGTTGTTCCGCAAAGTACCGGTCTCTGAAATGTAAAATTAAATTAAGAATAAAGTAAAATTAAAAACAGTACCCTTACCACTAATTTTCAGTATTTGAGACGTAAAGTAAACTGGAACCTTGACAATTTAAAATTAACCATTTTTGAGGAAAAAATTAGTTCCGGCTTCGCACACCAGAGTCGCTGTTCCATTTTTCCATACAAAAAAAGAAAACGAAAAAGTAAAAATTCGTGCTTAGGGTACAGTTTGAAAATCGTACTGGTATTTTTTCTACATCAGAAACTGAACTCCTAAACACGTACCGGTATTTTTCTCCATCTGTACATATAAAATGAAAATCTTGTTTCATAGCTCTCAAAAGGTTGTGGAATTGTGGTAAATTTTTTCTTGTACAGTAAAGTATAAACAACATGTAACTTAGCACACAAGTATAGGTACCAGCTTCAGTTATATGAGGTATGTCTAATAATTCGATACCATGACAGCAGGATATAAATGCGATTACTGCAGCCACGAACTCCATGATAAAGATGAAAGAATTTTGATTGAAGTATCTGAAATGCAATACACTGTGGATTAAGGGACAAGAGATGACCGAAAGACAGGTTTAATATAGCATTGCGAATTGGCAAAAAAAAATCTAAGAAAACGTGCTGCATATTTCAACTATATTGTGATAGTTTTGCTGTGAATCAAGTGACTTGTGTATAGACTTACGATGGTGGCTTTTTGTTTTCGAGATCTGCTACTTTAAAAGCGACAAACAGTTTGTAAAATGTTTCATGAAACTCAAAAGGATCGACGAGGCCTTTAGAAAAATCATTATTGTCTTTGTTGTAAAATGATTTCAATTTCGCCCACATGATGACTGTTCGTTCGTTGTTCAATAGCTTGAATGTTAGCAATTTTGAATTTACAAGAGTCCTATTCTGTATTAAACAAATGATTATATTGCTTTATGAATTGCTATCAGTTTTTACATTTCAATCAATGAAATCAAAAACAATCCAAGAAATTGAAATTGGTAATTATGATCCTTCGTTAACTGACTGAATCTCGGCTTTAATAAGCTCATGTCCATGTCGTCTTGTCTTTTTTATAAAGGTAACAATAATTATTATAACTAATATTACTTTTCGCTTCTCTTGTTTACATAATGGACACTTGGAGGTTCGTCCAGGATTTTAAAATATTCCATTTTTAAAACTTTTTTATTACAAAACATAGAAAATGACAGAATACAACACTTCCAATGGTAGTTCAATTGTGTTATAAGTAAATGTCTCGTCTTTTATTATGCGCAGGATTTTTCTACGAAGTAATTTCGAAAGCCCAATATCCCCATATTTACTACAGTATCGCCTCGGGCAATCTCGTGTAAGTAATTGTGAAAACACCATTCTATATTGTTTTCTAGGGAAATCATTAAAATCTGGAGACATTCACGAAAATGATACGCCGCCGCCGTAATGAAAGATAACGCTTGTTTCAGTTGTTTCTGATAAAGATCATTAAGCTCGCACCTAATAAAAATATGTAGTTTTATCCTATTGAAAAATTCGACATACGAGTACATTACATTTTATTTTAAAAGTGATATAGTTTAAGTTTTTACTTTTTTTTTCTATGAAGTAGAAGTCACTTTTTTTTAGCCCTGCTCTTCAGTGAAATACGTAGCAAAGCAAAGCAAAAAGTATACGTGGTTAGGTTAGGTTAGGCTTTAAAGTATCAAACGAGTTTAGAGCACACCGCAATTGTGGCTGTCAGACCCGTCTTTGGGGAGTAGGCGTCCTCACCTTCCACTTGGCGCGAGTCCTCGCCGGACACGGAAGTTTCGGGAGACACCTGTGTCGGATAGGGAGGGAAGAAACGCCTGGGTGTCACCACTGGGAGGATCTCCCGGAGGATATGGTTGAGCATACTGTTCAGGACTGCCCCGCTAGGGCAGAGCACCGTCATGTCCTAACGGAAGCGATTGGCCCGGTATTGGTCGAGGCCATGCTGCGGGGTGAGACAGAATGGGAAGCGGTCGCCTCTTTCTGTGAAGCAGTCAAGCTAGCGAAGGAGGAGGCGGGACGCGTGAGAGAGAGGACAGCGTCCACCTTATCACCCAGCCGCCGCGGAAGACGCGGCAACGGACGTCGTCACGGTTTCCGGCCACCTGCACCGTAGGCGTGAGCATGCGGACGGCGAGTAATCAGCGACTCTCTGTCCGATCATGGACCATGCCCGAGAATGACAAATTGAATTTTAGTCTTTAAAAGTCTGACAGTCCCTTCCGTCCTCCCCTGGATAAAAGGACGCACTTGATTATTTAACAACGTTAAAAAATGCATCCGAAGATAAAGATAAAGGCGAATGAAGTTTGAATATTTTTTGACTATCAAATCTCCTAAGAACCTACACACGTAGACAGCACGTTTTTAACATACTATATTATTTTGTTTTTTGAGGGTTTCCATTAAAACTTTTCTTTCAGATTAGTACCCCTAAACTAAGAAGTTCTCTTGTGTCGTGGGAGCCTTTACAAAACTAGAAACTCACATACACAAACACTCAGACCGGGAACAACTCCTTGTAGTTCATACAAATATTCGTTTTAGCTGCGCAGCAGTCTAATCGCTCAGCAGGAGGCAGAGGATCATACAGTAAAAGCTACTGGAAGGAAATGGGGAGGCTTTTGGCCAGCAGTGAGACGGGATAGGCTTATTTAAGAATTAGATATTTTTTAAGCAAATATTTTAATTACTTCTTAACACAAACATAACTTTGTATAATTTTGTGTTCTCACGTGTAATTTGTTTAGTTTCGCTTCGTAGTATTGCCATTAAAAGACTGACTGGTTACGCCTGCCACACCCCTGTGTATTTATACCACGAGATTGTAGTATGTTCTAGTAATACGGTCAACGTAACAGTATTTCATAAACTACAAAAAAGAATGGACCCAAAATTGAACCTTGTAGAACGCCATTTGTTATTTCGGATCCGAATGAATTTGGACTCTGTACCTACATAACAACTGGAGGATATCTTTCAAGTATGTTAATAGTAAATCAGCAGCTAAATTCTTATTCCTTTTTCCCCAGTTTCAGCAGAATTATCTCATGGTTGACGCAATCAATCGTCTTTGAGAGGTTGCAAAATATTAATTTTATCAAAATTCAATTAGCGTCAAAGTTCCCGTTTACATAACGTAAAAACTCAGGGCCTCAGTTTCTCACGTTAATATATTATGTCGCAAAGTATCGTAAAACACAACTGTCAAGCTAAACAATTACGATTTGTAGGATTACCTACAAATCGTAATTGTTTAACCAATGTGTTAATTTGGTTTCACTGTGGATGCCACTCTTCAGTAAAACCATTTTCAAGTATTGTTTTCTGTTACAACAACCAACACAAAATAGACAATAAGATGAGTTGTAAATGTGTTACATTCTTAATCGTCTTATTTTAGCTGACTAGGAAAATCTTCATTTGTAAATTGCACACGGAAACCCAAAAAATAGCAGGTGGTCTACCATGACGTCTTAAAGTGTGTGTGAACGAGATGGCGCTAGACGACTTGTATAGCTCTGTCACTTTCACTCGCTGGAACAAGCCTAGTTTTAAGACGTTGTAATACCCAGGTATGCAAGTGTATTTGATTAGTCCCACTTTGGACACCAATATTATGCGGCATTATTCTCAATTCTTGCTTTTTCAGTTGTAATAATTAATATTTTTAGTAAGTTATAAGAGAGAACAAGTTGGAAAGTAAAACAAATACCAAATAAGTAATCATTTATTTGTGCGATACATAATAGTCTAATATTATACTCAAAAAATTAATTAGTCCGAAAGAAGATAATCAAAAATATTTGACTCGTATTTTTTCTTTTCTTACGTTAACCAAAATTGACGAAAATACAACGCTTCTAAAATTCACAAAACGTCACTCAGTCGGTATAATTTTACAGGCATTATGACGTCACCAGTCCTCTCTCTTGAATTTCGAAGCGTGTTATCTTTGTCAATATTCATTGTTTCAAAAAACAAAAAATACGTGGTCATTATTTTTCTATACTCTAACTCACGAACTAAACATGTATTTCAATTTATTTAAGAGTTTCAGTAAACTACCCTATTGTGCATAAATGTGCAGATACTTATTTTACAAATTACTGCAGCATGATGTTTTAAAATTATCATCTTCCAAGCTTCTTAATTTTATATATTACTTTGACGCAGCATATTGAACATCGAATAAGCAGATGACATTTTCTGTAAAACAAAAAAAAATGGTTAATTAATGGCATTTCTGTGATCTACTTAGTGTGCCTTTTACTAACTTGAGAAAATGTTTCAATAGAAATGTCTCGAAAACCAGGAGCCTGAAGTGGCAGGGGTCGTAGAGAGCGTTGTATTATAATAACCAAGTAAGGACGTATCACGGGGCCAGCGTTCCAGAAAGGAATGCCCCAACATGCGTCACAAACCGATTTGACCTGAAAATATAAATTAATAAATATTATTATTATGTTCGTTACCTTCACTATAAAATTTAATAGATAATTGCATACTTTGTTAGTCAGATAGGTGCACAAAAAACTTGATATAAAATGCAATATAAAAGTAGCAACACATAGTATTAGAAGTATGGCTGGAAACTCCCCACGATCCATTTTCTAAAAAAAAAAGATTATTATTATTTTATTGTGCAAAACAAAGGTTTTCTTATCATCTTGTCACTAGTTTCTTTATAACTTTATTGTGATGTTATTCTTTGTATATCTGTGTCTAGTTCATCCCAGCATTTCAAACTACAGCTGAAGCATTGTTGATTTCTGTCAGATATGTGCTTATTTTTGCACAGTATCTTTCCTAAATGCGATAAAGATCACAAACCGTTCCACTTCTAGCAGCTGTGGAATGATAAGTGTAGTTTTCTTCATAAAACAAAATGTTATAATATTTAAGATGGTCACAAACCTCTGCAAAACAGTAAGCAGTTAAACAAACCACAGGACCGCAAATTGTTTGTTCGAACAAAAGCAATTTCTTATAGACACTCGCATAATCTTCTAGTAGGCTAAAACCAAGTATAGAAAGTTTAAGGACAAGGATAAATAGGTAAAGTAATTCAGTATCGTTTTGAGAAAGTTAAGTCAGGCTCAGCGAGGTTATAAGCCAGTGACCAAGAAAACCATGGTGCGACGCAGTAGACTGAGAGTGGTGCTATGAGTCGTCCTTCTTAGGTATACAATCCGGGTACCCTTTGGTCACCACCCAGTAAAGTCTTTATCTGTATTACCTAACAACAAAAGAAGATTATATTAACACCATTTAAAAAAAAATAGAGCGACTTAAAATCGCAAGAGCGACCATAGGGAACTATGGTCGCTCTTGCGATTTTAAGTCGCTCGATTACTATGAGACTTGTTTGTAGTTGTAGGTAGAATGTTATCTGCATCAGTGCTGTAAATGAATTCCAACATTATTGTCACGCCTTTCTATAAATCTACACGAGGAACAACTGGCGTCTTTAATTTTAAATATACCACTTTTTAGGTTAAATATCTTTTACCTGAACATTGATTGATGATGCATCACGATGTCTCTCATTCGAGTCTGAATCAAATGAGAGAAATGTTCTATTTCTTCTTTACTGTTGGCTGGATGTATGTCCTCGAGAAGACCTTGGATACTCCATGTTACGATATCAATTTTCGAAGTTATCTGCCTGATCCACATTACTTGTGTTTGCATCATAACTGAAAATTAATCACCATTCCAGCGTTAACACCAGTTTCTGATCAAACCAAAAATATGTGACTTATAGTTATTATACGCAACTTACAAACGTAGTTATAGGAATATAAAATGACACAAATATTAGCAAACATGAAAGCTATTTCATAAACCGGAGATTTGCTAAAATCGACGTTAGGCAGCCAAAATGGAAACAGAAGAGGCCGACTTCCACCAGCATCGGCATCATGAGTAGACAGAAAGTAGAAGAGCGAAAGATAAGCGAATATATTCATCGCAAATGGAATAATAGAGGAGATTAGGCATATTAATATGCAGACTTTCCAAGTTTTCAGCTGTTCTTCTAAATACTGGTCACTGGAATGTTGAAAACATAATTAGTACAAAATAAGAAACTACATACTTATGTAATAAGAACGAATAAATAACATGATCCATGTTATTGATTTTAAAATCGATAACATGGATCGAATATTCGAAGTGCTAGAAACTGAAGCTCCAAAAACATACCGGTATTTTTTCCCATCAGTACAAATAAAATTAAAATCTTGTTGCAGAGCTCGCAAGAGGTTGTGATATTGTGGCAAATGATTTCTAGTACAAGTGAGTATAAGCAACTTATAACCCAGGAGAAGAGTGTAGGTACCAGCTTCGGTAACAAGGGGTATGTCTACTGTTAGCACACCATTATAGCAGGTAAAAAGTGTAAACATTGTTGCAATGAACCCCACGATAAAAAGGACACCATTTTGATTGAAGAACCTGGAATTTAATTAATTGTTATCATAGACGGTAAACACTACGTACAATGCATTTTTTGTAAAAAAAAAAGTATTTTCAAGAATTATCATTTCATGTTTAATATGACCGATGTAACAGCTACTTATATTAAATTAACATGGTTTGATAAACTTCTTTTAAATTATAAATTGCCAACACAATAAGATAACAAACGCTTTTCAAGTCTTCTGATAACTTAACTTTAAAATACCTAGAAACTTACGACGGAGGATTTTTGTTTCCGAGATCTCCAATTTTATAAAGGACAAGCACTTTGTAGAAGGTCTGATGAAACTCCAAAGGATCTATAAGCTCTTTCGAAAAATCATAGTTGTCTTTGTTGTAAAATGATTTGAATTTTTTCCACATGACTGTTCAGTGTTGAGAAACTTGAACGTATGAAAAATCAACCATTATTTGATGCTTTGTAAGTGTCCTATTCTGTATTAGAGAATGGTCTTTGTTGCTATTGCTATAAGAATTGCTATCAATTTTTCAAACATTCATATTATGTAGGTAGGTACTGATGGTCGGATTTTGGGGTTATGAGACATCTCGCCCACAAAAAAACTGGCCCACAGGCCAGATGTTCCCTTTTTAAAATGTGCATGGGTATATTCGCCCGGACCAATTTAGTAGAACAAGCCAGATGTCTTCTATTAAATAGTAAAGGGGGATATTTCGACAAAATCGTACATTTTTACTTAAATATCTGTTCAATAATAATATAATCAACAAAAGTACTAGGCAAGCATAAGTTCAAAGTGGTATATACTTAAATAATCCTCCTGCCTAGAATTATTATGAACAGATATTTATGTAAAAATGTACGGTTTTGCCGAAATATCCATTTACTATTTAAAAGAAGACATCTGGCTTGTTCTACTAAATTGGTCCGGGCGAATATACCCATGCACATTTTAAAAAGGGAACAACTTGCCTGTGGGCCAGTTTTTTTGTGGGCGAGATGTCCCATAACCCGGATTTTGTCATTAGTACCTACTAGAATCATATTATTTGTAAGCGACTTCGAAAAAAGGAAGAGTTTTTAATTCGTCGGAATCTTTCTTTTTTTCGAGGGAATTCTTCAATATATGATTACAGAAAATCTACGGCGATAGTTGCTATGGTATAATAACGTATTGTTTACGTAATCACACAACAAAATATTATGCCTGTATACTAAAAAGGATTAAATGAAAAAATTGATTAACTTAAAAAAAACACATATAATAACTTTTGAAAAAAAGTAATTCTTGGAGTCGGTGGTAAAAATTCAACCATATACATATATGTAACAAATTCACCGATGTCTAATAATAATAATGTTTTTTTTAACGTCACCATTTTGAATTTTTGTTACTTTTTGCGCACTTTCTTTCCATAGAAATAGAACACGACGCGAATACACCATCCGATGATAGTTCAATTGAGTAGAAAATGTCTTGTCTTTTATTATGTGCCCGATATTTTCTGACCAGTAATTTCGAGAGCCAAATAACCCAGTATTTGCTGTATTATCGCTTCGGGCAATGTCGCTGGCTAAGTGATTGTGAAAAAGCCCATTTTGTGCCGTTTTATGGCAAAGTAATTAAAATCAGGATACTTTTACGAAAATGGTACGATGTTATAAACGATAACGCTTATAAAAATAATTTAGCACACACTTGTAAAATAATTTCATGAAAAATGGTTTTGAATGGCTGCTGAAAATGATTGAATTTTAGGTTAAATTGAATTAGAGAAGGTATTTTTCGTCGCAGCAGTGATAGATTATTTTTAGGGACAATTAAGTAGTTATAATCTGTGGTTAAACTTACAACTATTTAAAATCGTAAAGATTTTTAACAAATGGCTATAATAGGTTTTTTAGAGGTGTTCAGCTTATTATAATTATTGTTTTGATTTACACACAATTAGGGAACATAGGTTCAAAATTATGTAGTTCTTATTTTACCTTTTTTTGGGTTGAAAATATCATCAAGTAACTCCTCCCTGTTCCTTAACATAATATCCGTTGCGTTCCAAGAACAGTTCCGCAACCCCGGAAGGCGTTTGGTTCTTTGAGGGCCCAGTCGACGTGCTGTTGACTCGGGCTTGATCGCCTGGAATCGCCGTCCGCCGCTGCCACTGCCAGCTGCCAACTACGTGTCATTTGATTGCTAAGATTATTTTTGTTTATGATCTAAATCATTAGCTACTAAAGTTCTATTTAGCCTCTATAAATTAGGTCATTCTTAAAAGCCTGTTGGTATGACAATAAAAATGACTGGAAATGTCCTCTTTTATAGCCTGACATTTTCTGGGCTATCATTTCAATGGCCATGGCCAATTATTGCCGACCATTTAGCTGCATCGCTTCAAGGAGCTACGAAGTGCCTAGTAAAAAGCGTTCTTGGCTACGATAAAAAGACTATCAAATGGGAGGTCACCAGTGTCTGAAGATTGTCGGCAATATCAGAGGAAGTTAAATGATAAAAATGTTATGATTATGGCATTTTTGGTATGCTGCTTTCTGGTTTATTCAAATTTGTTTGACTCGCAGAGGTGGAGTGCTAGTTTTATATTTATGCAACAGTTCATAATTATTTTTTCCCGGTTACGGCAAAACAGGTTATGATTTTAGCAGTCTCTTTATTTTATTATTTAGTCATTCTATCTGTATCGTGACGTGTGCAATTGTGCATATAGAGATATCTAAACTCACACACACAAACAGCAACCAAGTAACGACAGGTAACCCACTCTCACCCTCGACTTACAGACCCCAAAGTTATAGCTATCAGGAAACACAGACTTCAGCAATGTATTCCAATCCTTAGCTGTGCGCACAATGCTGGGAAAAAGCTGGGCTAATGATAAAGATTATTCATGGAAATTACGAAATCATTAAATTAAAACCATCACAAGCCAACCGTTGATTACTTCTGTATCCTGTACAAAGTCAGTTAAAACAATTTGTCGTTAGAGACCACAGTTACACTTGAACGATACGCCGAACGTTCACAACTCCCGAGACACAGATGGTTGCAGTTAAACCCTAGCTTCAGGCTCAGTCCACAGGGGCGACAAAAAGAGAAGGGAAATGTACAAACTATCAAGAATTTAGTTTTGAATCTGAATGTTGACAGTAGAAGAGGAAAAAAAAATTTAAAATCTTTTAAATTATTATATATCTCAAAGGTGATTGACTGACATAGTGATCTATCAACGCTTACCCCAAACCATTTGACGGATCGGGCTTAAATTTGGTATGCAGGCAGATGTTATGACGTAAGCATCAGCTAAGAAAGGATTTTGATCAATTCTACCCCTAAGGGGATAAATAAGTTCCGATATCCACGCGAACGAAGTCGCGGGCACAGCTAGTATTTTATATGCGTCGCGAATCGTGAATCTTTTTTGTGGAAAGAAAAAAGTCGGTAGCAGCACTATAGCCTGCGTCCGTTTGGATAAATACTTCAAACGCTTTACTAACATCACAACATTCACAGGCAATGTCACCGAAAGATGTTTAATAATGGAATTAATGATTTAACCTCAGAATAAAGAGTCTGGAGTACTTATCTAGAAGAAACGTAGTTTCAAGTCTTATTGCAGTTGTTTTTTTTTTCCGCAAAAGAGCTTTAGATAGAGGAAAGTCAAAGAAGAGATGGCCTGACTGCAGACTGGTATTAAAGAAAAATATGCTGTGACTTCTGATGGAGGAGAAGAACAAAAAAGAAATCTGTCTTGCGCTAGTCTAAAGTAGAATAAAATAAGAGCAGAAATGATGTTGGGAATGTCACACCAACTCCGTATATGTCATCGCATCTCTGTTGGAGTGGCAGCTTAGATGTTTCTTTCACCAGATGAGGTAGCTAGGTCGTGCTAGGTTTGCTCTGGAAGCTATAAGCTTAAATCTAGAGTGGTTTCTTTGAGGGAAAGAGACAGCTATACAAGGTGTAACGCCATCTCTTTCTCACAGTGGAATGACTCTCTTTTAAGACATAATGGTAGGCCACCTGCAAAGAGTTCTTTGCTGAGGATGCGTAGCGAAGTTGTGAAGCTGTGAATTGCCGGGGAGTGCGACGATACGTAGGGTTTAGACACATCCCTCGCAAATCTTTCTCATGTATTTTCGTAACTTTCTTCCTAAATCTTTTTTCCACTAGCACGCTTAGCATGACACCGTAGAAACGCTATAAGCTTGCAATAGTCATGCTTCGAGTGCAGAATTGCACAATTGAGCTTAAAAAACTCTCTCTCGTGGAACCTAGCCTTATGTTACCGGAGCTTCTATTATACGTAAGTAATTATTACAGTTACCTACAATTTGTAACAATTTAATCTGCTACTGTGTGTGCAAGTCGGGAGTATTTTACAGTCTGTGAATTCGAGTTATTCGTTTAGTATGAGTATTCCGCGTGTATGCATTTTCATATTTTTGAAACGTTTGATTTTGATGTTGGAATTTGCGCGCTTAATTGACGTTACAGATGTGTTTCCTATTTTTATAAAAAAAAAATTAAATAGAAAAAATTGTTGTATTTGGTAAAGATACCCACAATGCAAATTAACTATCTCGTGCTTTATCATAGTATAAACCATAGTAGCTTTCTGCCTGTATGCTTAGATCTCTCAAACTATGCGGCAGATTTCGGGGTTTTCTTCATTAGACATGTGATTCAAGAGGTATAATAAATATCTGCATAGTTAATGCCCCAGATGTGAAGGCAGGCGGATCGCTCAATCGATAATTATGGATTTTTCATTTGCACTTTTTTTTAGGTATGCCATAGCTTCAGTGATCCGTTTAGCATGAAGCCTCGTGCATTTTTCCTTTGAATTCTATCAAGTCACTTTTCTCCAGTTATAGTCGTATTTGTTTTATTTCGTCGCAATAGCAGCTGAATTAACTTTACGATTAGATATCTTAATAGTCAAGATGTATCAGCTGCATCTGGTTCGTCTGTAAACCGACCTCAACATGGTTGGCAAAAAAGACTAGTAGACATTCTTATTATTCCTGATTGGCTGATTGGATAGACTTGAAACCAATCGTTGAAAAAACTGATTAAAAAAATATTATGGCAATCTTGATACTGACAACTAATGAACGTTGTTCAGAAATGCTGATCGCATTCTCATTTGATGAATATCGGCGATGTTATCTGTTAAATAAAATGACTTCTACAGTTTTCTTTATCCGAAAACTTAGGCTCGGCGGCGGGCGCCAGGCCTTAGATTCTACTCACCTTACCGATTTCGTAAAACAAGAAAAATAAACATACAACAACAGACTATTCAACGTTACGAAGAACCAAAAGTTTCGCACTACCGTGTAAAGCAACTCAGAATTTCATTATTTGTAATAGTGTTGGCTGATTAGTAATCCAGTAAGCTGTGATTGGCTGTTGATTTGCAATTCCATTCCGTTCGTCCGTACGTAACGCGAGCTAGTTACGTTCAGTGCCGGTAATTACTTTGTTATTTTGTTACTTCGCAATGCGAATATTTTTTCCTGAGTTTGTTTTGCTTTGAAATTTTAGCAGTCTGGCATTTCGACAACGATAGTATTGAATACGTTGATGCCTTCAAATCAAATCTTTACAAGTTGAATGATACATCAATTAATAATGTGGGTGTAAGTAAAGTTTACTCTCATGATAGTTGCAAACGCATCGTTGAAATGGGCTCATTCACATCAACGAAGTTAGTCGATGCGGGTTGTTAGGTTTTTTTTTAATACCTACGTTTATTGCATTCCACAATGTGAACTTAGGTGGTAGGCACATTAGGATATAAATAGTTTTGGAGCATTGTGCCGTTGTGCGTAACAAAATAAGAATTAGGAGGAAGGCTATTTTAATATTAATGTTTTTTTTTGTGGCTTATCTATCTATCTATCTAATATCTTTAAACGAGCAATAGGCTAGTTACCTAAAAAAATGTAATTAGTCCGTCTTTTAGATTATTCAAAAATAAGGGACACGTATTTTTTTTATTTGTAAATTAGACTAAAAATGACAAAGATATAGCCTATTAAAGTTACGTGTGACGTCACGATGCGTGGCATTTTTCACGCAGAGTGACGTCACAGGTAACTTAAATAGGCTATTATCTTTGTTCTTTTTTGTTTAATCGAAAAAAGAAAAAATGCGTGTCCAATATTTTTTTATAATCTAAAATACGGACTAAATAGAATGTAATTAATTTGACCCAGGAAACTACCCTATTCTTGTATATTTATATACAATCAGGATCTCGGAAACGGCTCCAAGGATTTTCATGAAAGTTACAGATTAGAGGTTTTTCGGCTGACAATCGGCGGACAATTCGGCTCAAGGAATCGATAAATTGATTCCTTGAGCCGAATTGTCCGCCGATTGGTCCCAGGTTCGAGAAAAGCTCGGTTCCCAAGATAAAGACATCTTAAAAACCGAGCGAAGCTCGGTCAACCAGATATTAAGTAATTATAAACATATAGGAATTATTTATATTAAGCCAAGTGCGAAAAACACAATAAAATATAGTTTATTTTTCTTCATTATATCACACAATTAGAACAAGCAACATTATCAAAATGAAAATTAAAAAATACGGGAACGTTGAGTTAGGTCAGTACAAGTCTAGACGTGCGTATGCAGAGGGTGCTAAGATTTTCTGGTGGCCTACAATGATGTCTTAAAGCGAGAGTAAATCTAGTGTGGGAAGGAGATGGCTCTAGATGACTAACATATCGACGCTATATAGGGTGACTGGTAATTAGTGTACGAAAGCAAAGCCGAAATCGTGAAAAAAATATCAGATGTTCAGTACATTAAACAAACATAAATGTACTGAACAGCTGATTTTTTTTCGCGTTTTCAGTTTTGTTATCATAGTAAAAGTTGTTTGTTATAATAAGCACAATCACGTGTTTAAGTATCGTACACTAATTACCATCAGTCACCCTATATGAGCTTTGTCTCTTTCCCAAAATCGAATTACTGTCGCTTTAATGTCTCGCTCTCCTCGCTCGCGCTCTTCCTCTTCATGGAAAGCCACCTGATCAAAAATTTAACCTACGGAAAATCTTGTTCGCTGAGCTGAACATAATGTGTGAACATCTAATTATTATCAATAAAGCAGGCAATAAGATCGGATTTTCCTTTAGTAGATCCATGCCAGTTAATATCCTGTCTTGCTTCAGCTAGCTTATTGCTTGGTATTACAAAAGGTGCTGCATTTTATGAGGTATGAAGATTGAAAATTAAGATTTTATCATGTTAAATATTTAAATTCTGTTATTTCACTAATATAGGATTACGAATGATTTAATTATGGGAGAATTGTTTTTTACAAAATGTTGCCCTGTATTTGGATTTTCTGGGTTTTCGTGGGTGCGTTTATAAACTCATACACCAATCTAATGGTGGTTGGTGTATCTTGAGTTTAAATGTTTGGTGCTTGGTATGTGAGTTGAAATGGCACCCGGAAAAACAACTTACAGGTCAAACAAATATTTTGTACGAGAAGTCGAGAATTCAATTTCTAATACATTTTTTAAGAACCTATTTACCTATGGCTATTTCTACATAATTATGATTTAGCTATACAATATTAGTCCTTTTAGTTATAATTTTTAAAGGCTTTAACTTTTGGGTAAGTGGTTAAGGTAAACGTCCATAATAACCGTACGTAAGAAAAAAAAGAATGATCAAAAGATTTTAGTAAACTTCCTTCGTAAGTGCACTACGTAATACTTATAGCGTAATGTAAGAATTATGTATAAATAAGGCTTCCCATGTATCCGGATATAATAATCCGGTTTTCTACTAATCATCGTCAATGTTGAGCGGAGGTGAAAGAGCTCAATTAGGACCGCGTCCGGTGCCGGATGCGAAAAATTAATATGTGTCCTTAATGGGGTCAGGACCGGAACGGTGGCAGAGACCGATCGCCCGGCCCGTTTTACCACCAATTATAATCAAAACGACATGTTTTATGTGTTTCATGATATTTTGATTTTTGTTTGATTGATTCTTTATTGCTGGTGATAACCTGCTGATACTGTATGTATGACAAAAACATTTATGAAGCCATTGTCATAAAAAGAAAAGAGGTTTAGAAGTTGGAAAATTTTCTGGGTGAATGACGTTTATTGTTTACAGAAAAAGGTAAGGATCAAGTTTGCATTTGATGTTATTATTAACTTTTCATAATAAATTAAACAGCCTTGGGGTCTTATCAGGACACCGTGAATTTGGAACGTAAAAACGAGTCTGACAGTCCTACCAGTCCCGCTTCAGGTGGGAAGACTCAATTGATGATTTTACCACGAAAAAAAAAAAACTCCGTTTAACTTATATTCCACTTCTAAGCTAGTATTTATATTCCACGGTAGTTTAATATGAACGTATGGTTTCAAGCTATGTTAATGCTCTAGTGATATGAGCGCTTCCTCAAGGGAAAAATAACAGGAGTATACATAAATGAAAGCCTCGCTTATAGTCTCTTAGGATACCTGTGTCTTGGTTAACGTTGCGCAAACGTTGGAGGAGAGTAAATACGAGTTAACAAATATTTTCCAGATGTAGGCATTAGCATAATGATCCTTGTTCTTAATAGGGTAGTTTCCAGGGTCAAAATAATTACATTCTATTTAGTCCGTATTGTTAGATTGAGGATGGTGAAAAGCGAAAAACAATTGGACACAACTATATTTTTCATTTTTCGACTCAAACTTGATAACAAAGTTAGAATAGCCTAGAAGTTACCGGTGACGTTTCACCGTGCGAAGACAAAATGCCACGCATCGTGACGTCACACGTTAACTTTAATACAAACTTATATCTTTGTCATTTTTGTTCTAATTTACAAATAAAAAAATACGTGTCCCTTATTTTTGAATAATCTAAAAGACGGATTAATTACATTTTTTAGGGCAACTAGCCTACTGACGGGGAGACCAATGTGACCATGGAACTTCAATGGCTATTTGGACACCGTGGATTTTTTAGTCAGTAGGTACGAGTCTAATAGTCCCTCCAGTGACGTCCTGGGCGGGAGGTCTCATTTGTGGAATGTGCCACGATTCTTCTGAGTGTCAGGTTTAATCTTTGTAAGAGAGAGTGAGTGGGTCCACCCTGCAAGACTAGTGTTACTTTGTGGACAGTAAATTTGTGTTTTTTTTTTTTGTTATGGTTCATTTATTTATTTAATACATTTAGTACAGCTACAAAATGCCATTAATACCTACTAAATGACACAACAATGTACAGACGCCAGCACACCTGCCTCAATCTGTCAAATTTCTTTAATAGATTTTCAACCTTATCACAATAGTAGTAGTAATGTTTGATTGGTATAATGTGTCAGATTGAGGTGTGTTCCACCCCGCAGACTAGTGTGGCTTTGTACAAGAAAATTCGGTTTTTATCTATGAGTATTGTGATATGTACAACAGTAACAAAAATACATTCGCCTACCTGTGCTGAGATCTTAATAACCCACTTAGCCACTTCATCTCAGTACCCATACAAGGTAATGCACCTATCTAGTGTTCCCAAATATATTGGAGTCCACTTCAGCTCAATACCAATTATTAATCGGACGTCCACAGCCTGTAATTGGGCTCCACGATGCTGGACATAGGTCTATACACACAATTAATAAACATTATTTAATTCCACCAAAAAATGCTAATAACCATACATTATTAAGTCGCTAAAGACTTGCAGTCGTATAGCCTACGCCTATCCGACGTATGTTAGTTAATCCAAAGTTAGTGTAATGAAAACGTGACTTATCTCCAAGGCGCAGGCTGACACGGCGGGGCTTACGCGCTGAATGCTTGCACGCTTTCAGCCGCTGAACGATCACGTAAGGCATCGAGCTCTAAGCATAATGATCATCCTTGTGTCACTTCGACGTGGATCGGTTTGACTTGTTTTGACGTGTTTGTTTGCTGAAAATTATAATGCGTTTTTACGTAGACTTTATTTTGTGATCTGTTGTTGTAAATGTGTCGGTTTTTGTACCTACCTACTTTTATACGAAAAGGATTTAAGTGTATTATTAGGTACCTCTTTATTAGTATTTTTTGCTTATTCGTTATATTTAAAATAGCAGTCTACCAGCATCGGGAATAGGGTCCACGCTGCCGGTGGTCAGGGCTTCTGAGAGAGCAACCTGCTAACAATACGCGCCATGTCCAGAAGTAATGCCTTTTGAATCAGGCGCTTGATCCGGCTACCAAGCGAGAGCCTCCTCAGATGTTGTTAGAGACCCTTGGCAATTAAGCCACTGGCAGACACTACAATCGGCACATTGATGGTTGTATTCTAGTCCCATATGTGAACAACCTTGCGAGCCAGATCAAGATGCTTGAATTGCTTAGCTTTTTCTGCCTTCGCGAAGTTCTCGTTAAGTTTAAGTTAAGTACCATTTTTAGTAACAATAACATCTACTTATATGGTACAAAACAGTTTTAGAATAGCCCCAGCCTCACATCAGACCAACATCGTGGATCCTTTCGTGTGGAGAGGATCCACGATCTTGGTCTAAGATTCTTTTTTATTAACATTAATAGTAATTTTCCGATGCCTATTTGCTCAATGCAGGGCGATTCATTAGTACCTACTTCCCCTGTGTCCGAATTCATCTTAAAACTGTTGAGCTTACCTGAATTACCTACATAACTTAAGCTAAGATCTAAAGCGTTACATTATGATGCAAATAATTAGATTATTATGTCGTATACTTGTTTCTGCAAATATACACCAACATTGTCTAAAATTTTATTACATACGTTAATATATCTTTGTTGTGTTTTATCGTCGCAATTCCCAAATGCTATGCGCAGTTAAATGCTTTACGAATTGAAGTGCACAACTTATTTACATTGTATTGTCCATATTTAGTAATAGTTGAAAATTAATTAAATAAAATACCTTTCTTTGTTTTAATTTATTTAGGAATAGCGGCCAGTTTCGGCTTCGCACGTGTGGTGTCCACACGTCGTGATTCCGGCGGGCCTACGTTACTCAGGGAACTCAGGGTGAATATAGCTTTCTAAAGGTGTTTTTTATCATCACAGTGTTTTTTTAAGTTAATTATAAATATACACTCACACAATATACAAGTATCTAATCTATCTATCTAATATCTTTAAACGAGCAATTCTTATATATTTATATGTAATCAGGATTTCGGAAACGGCTCCAAGGATTTTCATGAAAGTTACAGATTAGGGGTTTTTCGGCTCAAGGAATCGATTTATCAAGGTCCAAGGTTCGAGAAAAGCTCGGTTCCCAAGATATAGACATTTTAATAACCGAACGAGGCTCGGTCAACCAGATATTGATACTAAAATGCTTAAACTATTTTCCAATAAGGCACAAGTTCAAAGTGACGATTATATGATCAAAAGTTAAAGTAACTATTGTCAAAACCACATATTTCATAATTATTTTTGAAAAAATGTTTGTTAAATGATCAAACAACGCGGCTTAAATCACTGAAAAACCCGACTGACTGAGGTTGAAAGTATTTCTTAGATTAGACACGCAAAATTCAGCTTAAAATTCTTAATTCTCAGAACACATAGAGCTTAAAATCCCATATCATTCATAGCTACGGCGGGAAATGATAATGCGTGCTAGTACTCTAATAACAGGCGCAGTTAACTAGTTATCCTAGACCAACAAGCTATAAAATAAACAATAACACTTTTGGGTTAACGTTCCCAGGTTGTTCAAGTAACTGCTGGGATTTTCCCTTCATTATAACTACGTACATAGATGGTTCTATATGTTAAGCTGAAATAAGTTCGTAAACATGGGTAAAGAGTGATTAGGGGCTTCATGCTGACGGCGAGTAATGGGTTACTCGCTGTCTGATCATGGACTATCCTGGGTAACAACGTGTTGTTTTATACTCGCCTCGAAGAGCTGTCAGTAATCTGAAGGCGAAAGTGAGTCGGGGAGATAAGAAGAGCCTTAGCCCTTATAGGGCTAGAGCCTGTCGGGGACTGCCTCATTAGGTAAACCCTGGAATGGGTTTGGGCTATGGAAGAAACATCGTAGATCAGTTATTACGAGTCTGATAGGGTTACTTGCATTTAGTCCCATCCGCACTTCGTCTCGTGGTCGTAGTTGGTCCCATTCGCACTTGGCCCCATTCGCACTTGGTCCCATTCGCTCTTTGTTCCATTTGCACTTTGTTCCATTCGCACTTAGTCCCATGCAATAAATTTGTTAGGAAGAAGTAGGTGGGTTACTCGCACTTCGTCCCATTCGCACTTCGTCCCGCGTTTGCAGTTTGTCCCATCCGCACTTTGTCCCATTCGCACTTTGTCTCATTCTCACTAAATCTCAATCTCAATGCAATAATAGTATACCTACCTCCTGTCGAAAAAAACGATCTTCATTGCTAATTGTTTTTATTTCAAAGAAAAGTTTTGGTGGTCTGAATATTTTAGTTGTGATGTCACAATATGACAAGATATCATAAATACTATTTCAGTTTTAAAAGTATGAATCGGCGATTTAGAACCAGAACAAGCTCTTGTAAAAATAAAACTTCCAAATCATATAAAATTGTATAAAATTAGTTTATTCAAAACTAAAACCATCCAGAAAGATACTTAAATTTTATTTATTTAAAAATTATTTTTTTATTAAAATTAAAAGGCTAATTCTTGATACAACAAGACATAACCTATTACTGTAACATTAAATCTTATACCTATTAGCTTCTTAGTCTAAAATATGTTGAATAAAACATAAACCAGGAAAAAACAGGACCATTATCTTTCTTCGGGAACATTCTCTGTTATCCGATATCCTTCTGTGCATTCTTCGTGTTGTTCCCTGTAATACGCCGTATTTATCCCACTGGGGAGTAATTGCCTAATTAAATATCTTATTATGGATAGTTTTATGGTTTCTTATGGCTCGGTGATGGAGAAAATTGGGTGGGAAATCTGTTGTAAGTAAAACGGGTGTAATAAGGTTTTGTGTTACGTTTTTAAATGTTACTTATTTGCCAAAGTACGCGCAGTGAGGTGGATCAGTGGTAATGACCCCGACAATTGAGTCATCATCTGTCTGGTCTTTCGTAACTATCGTGGGGTCGGCTTCCAGTCGGACCAGGTGCTGCTGAATATCAGTATTTTACAAGGAGCGACTGCCACAACCCAGTAACTGGGTAATATACGATATTATCCCATACTGAGACTGATTATCAGGCTATAGAGCTTCTGACTATTAGTAACGACTGTCAAAGATCTACAAATGACAACCGGAACCGGCTTTACGTGCTTCCCAAGCCACAGTGGAAAACTGGAAACTCGCTGTGTCAGATGGTAACCCATCCGTCCAAACTCGTCAAGCGCGCGTTAACTCGGAAGATTGGCCTGTACGACTGTTATTATTTAGGGTACGATATAAGTACCTAGCTCGAACTCTACTTTGTGTTATTTATTTTTTCACCACTGCTGTGAAAATGGTGAAGAGAAACATTCAGAAGAAACCGCGGATGACGTATCTTGATACCCAAAAAAATGAAGAATTTCTAGACAGAGTAAAATCTAGGTCTGGCTGCCTGTGTTTGAGAGTTTTTATGTTTGTAAACGCACCCACGATACAGAAATGACTCCTTATGTATTTTTTTTTTTAACATTTAACATACAAAATGTTACTAAGTTAACATGAGCGTGCAATATTGCTTTTAATCATTCTTCGAATTAGTTCCAAAGTTTTCTACGCGTAGGTTTGGCATAATTTTCAAGAAGTTTCCATAAGTTTTGCCGTTTATTAAATTTATTGTTTTTGTTATCTGTTTTATAAACTATTCTTATTCAAAGATGGGAAAGGATCCAAAAATGTATACGTATCTTCAAAACTTTAACTTTTAACGACATAAACTTTGTTCGTCAAGGTTATGATCCAAGCGAGTTGCACTGCGATTACATTGTTCAAGTTTTGGACAAACTGACTGACGAGATTTGTTTGCCTATATAGTTATGGTACGAATTGTTTACTCTGTAGACTATGTGATACAGAAACATGTGAAATTATGCCACGCTTTTGTAGATAGAGCAGTGGTGGCCCAGTGGTATCGGTCCCGACTTACCAGTTGTAGGTCGTGGTTTCGAACCACTATCACCAGTGCTCTCAAAACGGTGAAGGAAAACATCGTGAGGAAACCGGCATGTCCTAGAACCAAAAATTATAAGACATGTGATGTGACATCTGCCAACCCACACTGGGTCCGCATGGTGGATTATGGCCCACTCCGGCTGACAGAGAGTAGGCCTGTGGTCCAGCAGTGCTTATAGGCTGATGATGATGATGACGATTTTGTGGATAGACGTTTCTTATGACGATGATGCGACACCGTTAGCGCAGCTCACTGTCTTTGAATAAGGACCAGAAGGTCTAAACTCTGAGTAAGAAACCCGTGATTGTTACGGGTGTTTTGACGACAAGGCTGAACGAAGATTGAATGATATTACGATTTGACAGATAGCTCCTAAGAGTCCGCGCAACCACTCATGGCCTGCGGAAAATTAGTGACAGTAACTTTTTTTTAATGTGCGACTCGCTGTCCGACCATGGACCATGCTCGGGACGACGGCGCGTTGTGTTCCACGTGCGCCTCAAGGAGTATCACCATAATGACGCCTTTAGTGGGCCAAAGCCTGTCGGGGTCGTAGGACCCATGAGTTACCGTGACCCCACAACGTAAAGGGCTGTTGAAGGACACCGTGGATTTTTGTCAGTACAAGTCTGACAGTCCCTCCCGCTCTGTCTTGGGTGAGAAGACTTATCTGATGATAAATACCACGCTAATTAGAAAACCGGTGGACTCTAAGGAGGTATTTGTCAAATCGGAGTTCATTCATAATTAGGGCTGCGTCTACCACTAATTCCGAAACCACGGGTTTCGTGCTTAGAGATTAGACCCCCTGTAAAGCCCTTGTAGACTACGGAACCTTAAAGACACCCAACCTAAATAAATATGATAAATAATTCACGTACTTTTCCGCACACTCAAACCGTATCAATGTCACGTTAGACCCGGCTTGTTTCTTCAAAATCTGTTCTGTTTCTTCAGAATTGCGGTCACGTACACCGAGATCTAACCGACTCCTCTTAGTCAACAAATTGATATTTTTCAAATACATACAAACTTCTTCGAAGGTAGATATTAGAGGGGTGAATAAAGATAACGTTTTTTTTTGTTTCTTTGAAATCGTTTTGTTTATCGGCTATAGATAGATTGAAGAAAAAATGTAAAGCATGTTCTAGACCGATGTATAATGATGTATTTTGTAATTGTTGTATAAAATTGCTAATTCTAGGGTTACAATGGCGGTCGTATCGCTAATAGCGATATCTTCCAGACGACTTGTTAGTGAAACCACGGATTTAAAATAAAAAGGTGGAGGTAGTCAGTGTATCAGGTACAGTCAGTGTAGGAGGTAGTGAGTTAGTGGGAATTGAAATACATGGATGGAATCCGTTGTTCTTAAGTTGCTCCTATTTGCCCGCGTATTTGTTCCCGTGAAATTAGCCTATAACACTCGGGAATCATGTAGCATCACACTAGGCATGACTAGGTACTACTACTCCCTACATACAAAAAATAATTGAATTTTTTCACATTCTGTAAAAACAAATATTTGCTTGGTATGTGATTCACTGTTTAGCTAAAATGGAACATGTTTATGTTTGAACTGTTACTATAATATTACACCATCGTATACCATATTTAGAGCAAATAAAATGATGGATTTGATTTGAACAAACTCTTTAGGGTATTAGAAGGTATAAAAAAAGCTTTCAGACATTATTACCAAGTTTTTAATACGGTACTGTAAAATGTAAGCTGTAACACTAATTCAATAACCTCACAAGAAACTCCCGTATCAAACAATAAACTTTAATGACCAAAAACTTACAATTTACGCTTTATTCTATTTTGCAGCGTTATTAAAAGTACACAATGTATCTTATAGAGCAGTGAACACGCGCGTGGAATTAAGTTATGTACGAACTTAGTCAGTGTAGAGCTAGGTGGTCTATCGTGGCCATGCACAAAATTACTACTAAAGGTTTGTTCATAATATTCCGACGCATCTAGCATGATTTTTCACGTATTTGTAAGAAATTAAACGGAAAATAGAGATACTTTTTTTGGAACGAAGTTCCTTATCGCGCGTTGTGAAAGTGGGCTAGACGGAAAAAAGTATTGCGGCGTGCACATGTTTCTTTGTCTCTCTCTCTAATAGAAAGCAAGCCAGATAATTTCGTTTCGTCTTTCTATTTCGCATTGAACGGTGTAGTGTTGCGACGATTATTTTTGTTAACTTCGTTCCATCCGAGTGTCCCTTGACACCTCTCAAGTTTTTGATAAAAATAAACGCCGTGATACTTCAAGTACGCTTCATGTAAAATACAGAAATCTTGTGACAGGGCCTCCGTTGAGAACTAAGGAGTTCCTTTTCTGGTAGCTACAACCTTGGGGTGCAGATGATGAAAAATAGAAAAGCAAGAAAGATTATTTTGGAATTGTTGAGGTCTCTCCAGTGCCGTAATCATTACTCTTGCCGGAAAGCTTTGCGCTGACCCCAAGTAAAATGGGAAAAGGGCAGTAAGATGATGATGATGATGATGATGATGATGATGATGAAGGTGACGAAGACAAAATCGACGTTGGACAGAGGTTACCTAATGGAAGGTTTTTTAAATTAAAAGATGAATGCTCAATAATAATAATACGTTCTAAGCCAACAGAATAAAATTTCTTAGTACTCATCTGACTTTTTTTTTAAGTTTAAGTATTCTTGCCTTATTTCTCCTGTATCGTCGATACGTTTACATACATGCATATAATCTCACACACACAAACACCCAGATCCGTTAAATCTACTTGTAAATCATACAAATATTTGCTTTCACTTTCTTTTTCTTAGCAAGTCTTCTAACAGCTACTTGATGTCAATTAAACTGTTGACATCATGTAGTTGACATTTAATTCTTGATGTATGTCTGTGTGTACGTTGACTGATGTATGCGACGCCCGACGTTTCCTTGTTTAATTGATCACGTACGATTAAAGTTCAGTTAAATCTGTCACGGTAGTAAGATTAGATTGTTGTGGGAAAGGTAGGTTAATGTCTTTGTTTTGGATTGCGTTTATATAAGTTGGAAGAGGACTTGTATACAGTTGGTGAGATAGGTAATTAAAATAGTAGCTTTTACAGTAAAGAACAATGTAGCTTTCTACGAGTGAAAATATTTTTAAAGTCTGTTCAATTATTCTAGAGAATAGGTACTTACGCACAAACCTTGATATCTTCATAGATTTTATACTATTTGAGTCGGGCTAAAATGCTAGGTAATGGGTTTTTTTAATAAGAATTTCTCAGTAACTAGTAGCCCGAAGTTTGGAAGTTGGTGGTATAAAACCTCCTTGTCTTGGAAAGCACGTTAAGCTGTTGGTCCTGCGCCTGATATCTCTCCAGTCGTGTCGGATTGCCGTCCCATCGGACTTTTATAGGAACAGAGGGTGCAACTGTGCCTGCGCACACACTTGTACACTATAGTATATCCTAGATAGCTAATTTCAGTAAAGACTGGCCGCCGTGGCCGATATCGGTCGGGAGGATTATTATTATTTTCAGTTACTAGAAGTTCAGTTTTCTATCTCAATTCGCTGAAAATGCAAAATCTGCCAAATAACTAAAATGGCTACCATTCGGGAGGGATTGGTTTCCGACCCTAATGTACTATAATTTAATTGACAGAATTAAGCAAGCTACCTCCCCCTTTAACTGGACACATTGTATAGATTGTTGATTTAGGTAACTTTTTTAAAACATTTTGCCTTTGCTTTGCAAACCTGCAACTTGTAATAGTTATAATGGACAAGATACTTAACTTTTCAACAGAAATTGTAGCTAGCTTACCTACGTAAGTACTACGCCAAGAGAAAAAGACGTAGAAAAGTTTTAATAAAGTTAGACGAGTACGTTTACTCTTGAGATATCGTTATGACACTGAGGTTACTGAAACTGTGTGAGTACCGAGTAGAGTTAGTAAATTTAAAGTTACTAGAAAACCTTTTCACTTTAGGTCAGCCTAGTTTAGAATATTTGTATGGAATTAAGTGTTGATGCGAGTTTGTTATTCATTTTTTTTTTTCCAAAGTTTTACTTACTTTAATATTAGATTCAAGTAACACTAAAGTTGAAGTGTGTCCAGCTTCTCATAAATTTAATCACAGCTTGTTAAAACATTTATACAAAAAACAAAGCTTGTACAGAAATTTTACAGAGGCGTTATTGTTGGAATACGCTGGCCATCTAGAATGACAGCGGATGTAATAGCGTGTTCGTTCCTTAAGTCACTCGGCAACTATTTTTTCCTAGCATGTCATGTGTGATTTTTATAATTTATTAAATATTTCACTCATTTCCACTGTGTTTACCTCGCTAGGATGCAATACCCAAATAGCAGGTTATTGCTACATTGTGAAGTGTAAATGGTTTTGTTTTATTATTTTACTCGAAATATGGATGAGTATACTAATTCGAAAGTTACGATGGAGCTAAAAGGTCCATCAACTACGCGATTGGGCATTTCAAATGCAAAATATACTAGTCGAGATTTGTGGCAATGCACTGACTGGAAAATGCGAAACCTCAGGTGAGAAGACTGACAAATAGCTCGTAGAGAGGAGAAAGTCGACGGCTATGTTTGAGTGTTGAAAAAATCGACCTATTGCTGACATTCCGCACGATTTAAACTCCTCGATGTATGGGATGCCTTGCAGAAGGCTTACGATGATACCGGGTTGCAAAAGTTGTCGTGTCTGCGAACTTTATGCTCGAGAGCTAGAACAGTTCGATAGCATGGAGATTTATGTCAACGAGATCTTGACACTTGCTTCAATAACATGGAGCATCTTGATGAGGAGTTTGTGGCTACTATTATGCTCCTACCTCAAGATTATGACCCAATTAATGGCTCTGGAGCATTCTAGGATAGACATAACTAGTTATGGTATAAGACGAAACTTCTACAAGATAAGAGAACAAAGGGAGCGCCACTGATTGGCGATGGCTGCTTATTTACACAGAATCGTAGTAATGAAAAGGCTAGCTCTCGAGGCGAGAAGAAGAATGCCTCAAGTACATCAAAACCCTTCTTCCTCGGCAAGTACGAACGTTGTGGCCCCTGTCAGTGTCGATCCTAAAGGACATGCTCTTGAAGGATTGTACCGTATTGGATCGTAATGGACGCAACATCGACTTCCATGGTTGTCTGGTCGAACAGGCGTGGATTCCCATTCTAGCGACCATGTCAGGACGCCAAGAATGGTTTCAGCTCTTGATGAGTCGACGACCGGAAATTGTGTTGCTAACGGAAAGACGTCTTAGTTGTGAATTCCAAGGTGGTGTACCTCTGACAGAGCCCATAGAGCCACGTACTGTCAAAGAAGCTTTGAAATGTGAAGTAAAGATTATGGCATCAGCCATGAAAGAGGAAATTGATTCTTTTATCTTACACGGAGCTTGGGAGCTTACTCTCCGTTGACAAGAACTCGTTAAAAATAAGTGGATTTTTACCCTTAAACGAGCCCAGTGCGGAGTTGGTACATTACACGTTATGTCTTAGATTTAGCTGGTTACTCAAAGACATGCCGTTTTCAAGAAACTTTTTCACCGATCGTTTTCCTTCTATACGATTTTGAATCTCTGGCAGTGAAATGAACCTTGAAATCAATTACACAAAGCATTCCTGAATGGAAATTTGGAGGAGATCTTTATGCGAACCCACGAAGGTTTATACTCGCTCTGGGAGTGATGCCACAAAGCCACCACTAGATTACGAAAGGGTTTATGGGTTGAAGCAAGCCTACCCATCGTGGTACCATACGCCGTGTCATAGTATGGCTCTCATGTATTATCTTTGGGAACAGACAGTGCCCAATCACGAGGACGCTCATCGTCACAATAAGATATCACCGCCATTGTTGTATTTATCGTTCTGTATGTCGAAACGCCTATTTTTTCGAGTTCTATAATGACAAACATTGGCTGAGACGTTAAAAAGTTCTTTGACAAATGTTTGTAAACTCAACTTAGGCCCGGTACGAAACAGTTAGGTATAGTTGGTAGCGAACGTGATGCAACTTGCATCTTTTCAAGAAATGCCAGAAATATGTATATGAAGGGTTTGACGCACTTGGTCAGACTGTAGCCTGTTAACAATATCATATACTAATGTTAGGTAGGTAATTGAGAATAAGATACAATACGTTAGAAAAGTTTCCGTATCAAGAGTTGATTGCCTAGTTGTATGTATTTAGGTACTTAAAGCATTGACATTTCTTTGACGTCAATTTATGTATGTAACAATAAGTTATAGCGCCCCATTAGTTGACCGTTTCTAAAGCTGTCTACACCGAAGCCTCTGCCGGCCCGGGAGCAAGGCCGGCCAGCCAGTAGCCATTCTTAGGGTTAGGAAGAGGCGGCACGCCACCGTAAGCCGCCGCGGGAGCATGTCTCAAAGAGCTGTCTGCAATTTGTCAGGGCTGCCAAATCCTACCCGGGTCGCGGAGTATTGCAGTTCGAACAGGAAACCGTGACCCTAAAAGTAAAGGACTATGAATGATCTATGTGAATTAAGTATTGTATAAGACTGAGAGTTCTACCAATTTGATGGGAGGACTCATTTGATAGATTTTTACAAGTACGACAGATAAACGAGCAAATCTATTGTAAATAAAAACAAGATTAGCAGATATAACACTAATGGAGCTGTTCTTCCTATTCAACGTATTACCTAATGCAGCTCCACGTTATTTTGGAATGTAACCACAGAAAATGGATAGTTTATTCTTACCGGAAACCGCAAGGTTATTGATTGCTAGTTATGTATTATCTTATATCAGTATATTAAATAGGTGGTTCACTAGTGCACTAGGTAATCGCGAACGCAAATGGGCTTTTACACCTGAATGTTCATAGAGGTCCTACCACCGTTGTTCGTTCGAGTACAACTAGCATGCATGATAATTTACTCTCTATATTAAAGAGCATTACAGCAGGATACTCTCCCTTTTCTGCCTTACGTTGGGTTTTCTTATGCCTTTGTATAAGGTGAAAAAAATCGAAGACATTTGTGACATCTGCCATAATGTACTGGGCCTGTCGCGTGTTGTATTATCGGCGCTTTCGCTTCCTCTCACAAGACAGGAGGCCTGTGTCGCCCTGCTAGTGGGAACATTAGGCTATGCTGTAATGCTATTTCGTAGCATGTCACGTATTGTTGGCTGCTAGGACATACTGCGATTTCCTCGATATGAGAAATCTGAGCTATAACATAATCGCATTTCTCTGCACGCGACAAAATTATTGGGAAAACCCTCGAGACACAACACTCGTTTAATCGGGGAATTTTCCCTTTTTATGGAATATTCGAGGAACTTTACACTATGTTGCTCTTAAGCATTTTTTTGGGGTGTTAGAAAGATTCAATGAGTAACTCCAACTTAGTTGGCGCATATAGGACAGTTAAACTCTTACTGACTAAAAACCATCGTGTTCCTTCACATGCTCTTTCATTCCAGAGCCGTGGTATCCTGCCTAGTTAAACCCTCCTTCCTGGCAGGCGTTTGGCCCCTATCAGTATGCTGACAGCTCTTGAAAACAAGCATACGCGCCGTCAACCCGTCCTGGTTCCTATCCAATCTAGTTTCGACATTATACAAAAAACACCGCCTGCCGACGTCTTGGGCGTCGTTTTATCACAATATCTAGCCTTTACAATGTGTTCATCATCACGTACAATAATCAGTCAATTATCACCACTTAAACACGTGATGTAGTAGCATGTACGAAACACTTTTAGTTTGTAGCAAAGCCGCAAATCTCACGAAAAGTATCATGAACAAGTACATCAAAAAACAAAATGTACTGTCAGCTGATTCCCCACTTTACTCGAAATTCGAACCATTTAACAATATGAAACTCAGTACCCAGTATAATGTTCCCACTTCTGGGGCACAGGCCTCCTCTCAGTGAGAGGGAGTGGGCCATAAGTAAGACGCGGGCCCAGTGCGGGTTCAGATATCAGCATGTCCCATGAATTTAGATTGCAAGTTCTAGGACATGCCAAGTTTTCTCGCGATTTTCCTTCACCGTTTTGAGCAGTGGTGATGAAATAAATTACACAAAGTAATGCGCCTGGTTTCGAACCCACGACCTACAACTCGTCGTCGGGACCGATGCCACAGGGCCACCACTGCTACAAAGGGTTCGTCTGAACTAAAACCCTACCCATTTACCATACGCCGTGTCATAGTAGTGGCTCTCATGTTTACATTTGAACGGGGCCCAATCACGCGTACGCTCACGTCACAATAAGATAACACCGCCATTGTCGTGTATTTTGTTCGTATTGAAACGCCTATTATTTCGAGCGCCTTCCGTTAAGTCGTGACAATGTTGTATATCGCTGTTAGATACAAGATGATAGTTGGATAGTGAAACAATTGCTCTTTTGATGCCAGAAATATGTATATGAAGGGTTTGACGCACTTGGTCAATGGGTGTAGTGTTAACAATATCATATCTAAAGGAGGTGGGAAGTTGAGAGAAGATACAATAGAGAAATGAACATCAGCGACTCTGATGTAGTACAAGGAACTTAAAGCATTATGACGCAAATTGTATGTAACTTAGAAAAAGGTCCTCAAATGTTGGCCGTTAAAAATGTCTACACACCGAAGCCTCTGCCGACCCGGGAGCAAGGTTGGCCTGCCTGTAGTCATTCTAGGGAAGGAAGAGGTGGCACTCCACCAGCCGCCTTGGGAGCATGCCTCAAAGAGCTGCCTGCAATCTGACAGGGAGCCAAAACCTGCCCGGGTTGTGTGACTGTCTATACAGGAAACGTAAAGGACTATTGAAGGATCATCGTGAATTTTAGTCGGTATTAGACAGAGAGTGTCTCCTTTGATGGGAGGACTCATTTGATGATTTTACAAGGTAGGTACTCACGACAAAAAAGAGCAAATCTATTGTAAATAAAAACAAAATTGAGCATAGAACGACAATGGAGGTTCTTCCTATTCAACGTATTACCTAAGCAGCTCCACATTTTATTACAACCACAGAAAATGGATAGTTTATTCTCTACCGGAAACCGCAAGGTTATTGATTGCTAGTTATGTATTATCTTATACCAGTATGACCGCAGGTGGTTACTAGTGCACTAGGTAATGGCGAACGTAAATGGGCTTTTAGCCAAATGGAGTAGGTATTCTAAAATAACTGTTTGTGTTATTGGGAAAATTGGTCCAATGTAGTCTTGTAATTAAATGTTTAAGCGATACCTTATTTGGGTTTTCTATTGTAGTAAATGAAAAAAATGGAAGACATGTGACATCTGCCAACCCGTACTGGGCCCGCGTGTTGTATTATGGCCCACTTCCTCTCACAAGAGAGGAGGCCTGTGTCCCAGCAGTCGGAACATTCTAGGCTGATGATGATGATGCATTTCATAGCATGAAATAATGTTCCATTGCTGGGACTAGGCCCCATCTCTGTGACAGAGAGTGAGATACAATCCACGACGCGACAAAATTATGGGGAAAACACTGTAACAATTTTTCACCCCGCTACGGGATATTTACGCATTCAATTTAAAAACCATATTCGATTCAAGATATTTGAAAGTTTCCCATGTACGCAATTTGAGTTCATCAAAGCAAGTAGAAAATACTTCCTTACTTACTAAACTTTACGTCTTATTCACAAAAGGGGGTGATTTTAACTAAAACCCAGGTTTAAATCAAGGGTCAGTTTTGAATTTCGAAATTATGTCCATCGTTTAAAAATTACTAAAACTCACATTGTACCAACCGGGTTTAAACTCGGTTTTTGTATTAATAAACGACCGCGAAGTAGAAATAAAGTTTTTCATAAAACGTTTTCATTTTCACCCCCTTAAAGGTGGATTTTGCAAAATCCTTGACTTTATGACACATCTGCATTATAAAGGGTAATACCATCCAAACATCGTCACGACGACGTTTGCAAGTCAGTCAATAATCACCATTATAATGTAGTAATATTTTCATTTTTAGTTTGTAGAAACTGCAAATGGCACGAAAAGTGTCATGAAAAAGTCGTCTAAAAAAAAGTGTCAATTCCCCACTTTACTCGAAATTCAAACCATTTAACAATATGAAACTCACGTACTGGCCAGTTGCAATATTTTCGTTCTGAAACAAACGCAGTGCAAATGTACAAATAAGTAAGACTGGCCACCGTCCGGTCAGATCTAGCGTCCCATGAATTTAGATTGCAAGTTTATTCCAAGTTCAAAATTCATCCAATACGGTCTCGAGCTATGTATAATTTGATGTGGGAAATATGTTTTAGGACATGCCTCATCTGTCTTCAGCCTACAACTGGGGAGATAATTTTGAAACTGGAATTTATATTTTAAGCAATGAAAGTTGGTTGGTACAGCTTTGTTACCCCCTTAGAGGAGGATTTTCAACAAAGTTGAATCATGACCCCCATAAGCTTATTTCTAACAGAATTCAAATACAATGGTAGGACTACATTTGCTGTCCAAAATTCATATTCATGGTAAGCGGTTTTGATCTTTGTCAATTTGACGGATTCAAAATTTTTTGTCAAAAACCCCTAATTTAACTTTTCGACTGTATATAAATAGATAATTATGTATTTATGTTTGTACAATTCTGTCTATCGTTAAGCATGTTTCAGACGGTTAAAAGGTCACACAGTGGACGCGTCAGAAGGTCAAACTGGAAATTAAAAGATCGTTTTTTTATTATTTTATTTAGCCAGAAGCTCACATTTGACCAATATCCTGCCTAGCTGCAGCGCACTTGCCTGAAGTAGTGAAGTAAACTATTCATCACCCTAAAGTTGAAGCTACGAGTATGGTGAAATAGAGAGGACGGTTTTATAAAAAAAAAAAAATGATTTACTCGCTTTTTCCTTAAAGCATCTCGACAAAAACTTTTGACAAGCACCATCAACTTTCAGACACAACAATAGCTAACATTATTTTCTAAACAAAATATGGTAATATTACACAACAAATTCCTTCAGCACCACAAACCTCGTAATATTTGTGTAGCCATTTGTGTAACCTAGCCCTTCGTCTGTTATCGGGGTAACACACACGTTTGAACCCAAAGACGTCTGTCTGACATGACGGGTCGAACGCGTCCCAGAGTAACATTGTACCTATTGTAAAATTTGTCCTGGAGTAGGAATTAGAAAAAGTATGCAATCAACAACTAGCTTTATGAAATCTTTTGATAGCAATAGAAGGCCAATCTTTTTGCCATGTAAAACTAATAACGTAAATATGTGTGTGCAGTTTACTATACTCGTATTTAATTATGTTCTTACGTATTTAGTGTGTTCGAGTCAACATAATAGATGTAGGCCTAGCTCGACGTAAGCCCCTTTTAGGGTTGAACCATATCTGGTAGCACGGAATCGCCTTTTTCCGTTGCTCTTTCTCTTTCTGTCGCTTAGAACTGCGATTTGCTAGACCGAGACAATGCGACAGCACCCGGCCGCCTCGCGGATTCCAACGCGTGCTATCGCATTATGCATTCTGTCTCGGTCTAGCAAATGGCAGTTCTAAGCGACAGAAAGAGAAAGGGTAACGGAAAAAGGCGATTCCGTGCTGCTAGATGTGGTGTAACCCTTAAGTTGCGATTCCGTTTTCCTTATTGAATCTGTTCCAGCCGCCTTTTGAAGATTCATTAGGATGTCTAGACCATCGCCTCGCGCGGCTAGTATCTATCTACATGGCGCAACTGCCTCCCTAACCTCCGCAACTCAGTAACTGGGAAATACGACACCCCATTGGTAAAGACTGGTATTTCCAATTCATCATCTGAATAGCCTTTTCCTAAGTAGGTGACAATGAGCTCGGCTTCCAGTCGATACCAAATGCAAACTTTGATAGCAGTATTTACTATTTTTACATGAGATGGGACTGCCTTATGCCCTAACCTCTAGGTCAACCCACTACGACTGGGTCGACGATGGAGCGAGCTTACCCAGAAAAAGCCTGTTCACTCTAACTTTGAAGAGATTAGGGTTGTATGCGTTCGGAAACATAGATGCAGGCAGAAAGTTCCACTCCTTCGCTGTCCGCATTATAAAAGACGTTTGGAAACGTTTAGTGCAAATTGGTGATATAGCAAGGTGTGTAGCAAGGTGAGGATGGTAATTCGCCGTGCGTCTAGATATGCGATGATAGAAGGGGGCTGGTGGGATGAGGTCGTGGAGTTCTTGGGCACACTCTCCGAAGTACAATCTGTAGAAAACCGACAGGCAGGCAACTTTGCGGCGATGAGTTAGGCTACGGAACCTGGCTTGGAATCATTACAATCTTCACCAATTCCTACACAATATACGCTCTATTACTAATCTATACTCAAAAGCCACAATAGCGAGTTACTCCCAATTTAATGCGATCTAATAGACCATCTCAAACGCCAACTCATAGATATTCAGTGTATGCTTTGACTTCTAAATCTAATAACAGATTCCGTGAGTACTACGTTTATTGTAATAGGGCCTGAATCTATTTCACTTTCCAAGAATAAGCAACTGATTTATTTAACTTTGATGTATTGTGGAGTTAGTCGGCTGGTGAAGTGGTTGTGCGATTGACTGTAATTGCTTGCGTGTCGCGAGTTTGATTCCTGCACGAAACAAAATACTGATGTATAAGTTGATTTCCTGGGTCTGGCCAGTCGGGCTGGGAAATAAGTTTATATGACGCACTCGTGATACAAGAATAATTCCAATGGTGGGGCAAAGTTATAAAAATAAAAGTAGTAAAATAGTATCTCCGTAGTATTAAAAACCAATTTTATTTTGTTTAGTCCTTTATTCTCAGATTGTTTATAACAAAAGCAGGTTTTATTCAAAAGATGTTTATAACTTTTTGGTTAGTTGCTTCAGGGCCCAATTATAATAATGTTTTCATGTAAAGCCTCCTGCAGACACACGCGATTAACCGCGCGTGGCGATTGTTGGAAAAACCTACTTAGTCCATTTTCTATGAAAACGCCCATATCTGTTCACACTGAAGCGGCGCGGCGTATCGCGTTTCTAATATTATTATTGCGACGGCTTGCGACAAGATTGACGCGCGACAAGTGCGTCACGCCAGGCGACACAAATCAGTCCAAGTGTAGAACATTTCGTATAGAACCGGTTTTGCCGCCGCGGTTCCGCCGCGATTAACGCGACGACACGGCGACATTCATATAATTATTATAAAAGACTAGCTTCTACCCGGGGTTTTACCCGCGTTATTTTAGGCGTCTGGCTCCAATGATATTATAAGTACAAAAATAATATCATTGTCTGGCCCTATCAGAGACATTAAAATATATAGGTGCTTACGAGCAATAGACATCACGAACAAAATAATTGTGTTCTCATTGCTCAGAGAAAAAATAATTCAAGAAGGCTTCAATAGATGGCGTTACATGTATCGATTTGTTTTTGAAGTTCAAGAATCTGTTTTAATTTGAGGTTGAAAAAATATGTCCTTGTTTTTAAAAATCCCCTTAGCACAAAAAAAGGAATAATGGGCTCCTAGTTCCAAATTCCATGATTTTATTAAATAATATTACTGAGCACAGCTACCTCTGGTGAATACAATTTGTACTACCTTGTCGTTTGCTCACTCATTTAATGTTTAGATATAGATGGCGTTTTTATAATTTTCTGAGTTTTACTACACACCTCAACTTTTTGTATTTTTTTCGAGATCAGGGATTGATTCTGATGACAAATCGACTTTTTATCCGAATTATTTTACGGTTTTTTTATTTCGGGTTAATTCTTAAACTACTGAAAACTTTCCTATAAAATTTTCCTCAAATATTCCTAATAATATGCTTCTGTCAAAAAGCTATGTAATAATACGCTATTGTAACTGGGAGATAAGCAATTTTGAATCATGTTATTTAGAAGAATGTTTTGAGTTAGCGGCCGAAATAATATTAATTACTTATTAAACTTGATAAATACAAAAATTACATTAGTATTGTATCTGTGTGAACCAAAACCAAGGGCAAATCACAGAGATATTTTTTTCACTTTAGGCACAGAAAATATTGTTACGTCGATCGAATTGCGAGACCTATCCTTTATTATTTTCGTACCACGCATAGCGTAAATTCAATCAGATTCGTAAGTTCTAGTTGGTCTAGTCGTACCTACTGTGGTATATGAACGGATCTTGACGGACAGGTCGGGTTCGAATTTTGGAAGATTACAGAAAATCATAAGAATATTTATTTATATTAATTTGTAACTTTTATTTTTATTTACTTTTTTTTTAGAATAATATATTTTCTGTAAAGAAGTAATAAAGTTGCAAGTTGTGAAAACATTTGCTGTGCAAAATAGGGAATAAACAAAAAAGCCGGAGGCCAGCAAAAAAGAGCTTTTAAACTAACAAACAAAAACATCCGGAATTGTAGAAAAGTACAGTTTTCCCAGAACGTGTTGAAACGGAACTAATTTTTTTTATTTCTGACAGCGTTTGAAAATCTTGGATATTTGATGTAAAGTCGAGTCCGCTTAAATCTGAAAGTATACCCTATGACTACTCGGCCAGTGACGTCACAAATGTTAGGTAAATGTACACTTTATTGATTTCTTCTGGTTAATTCTTTATTTCTGGATTTGAAAACATACCCGACGCCAATACGATCTCTGACGTCATGAGCGTTGGCTGAAGGTATAGTTTCCAAATATGCGTCAAACTGAGAACCTACCTAGTTTACTTTTTTTTAAGTCTCTTTTGGTGCGGGGCATGCCGGCAGCGAGTAAAGGGCAACTCGCTGCCCGTCCATGGACCATGCCCGGGTCGACGGCGCGTTGTGTCCCAAGCGCGCCTCAAAGAGCGTCAGCACAAATGACGGGGCCCCCTTTCAGAGGGCCAAAGTCTGCCGGGGTCTCGGACGTGGATGCGAGTCTGACTTATTTGATGATTTTACCATATTATTAAGAGGGTCTCTGTATTTTAGGTACTTATTCATTTATATATTTGCATAAATCATGTTATGTTGATCATTTCGAATTGGTTCAAAAAAACCGGTTTTAAACGCCCACATGGTCGGTTCAACATAAATCAAAAATCGCATTAATAATAATAATATCCAATATCCAACTTACCTAGTCGCATTATAATAATAATAATATCCAACTTACATATCTACAATTTAAATCAGCGCAGATTTATTTATTCTAGAAAACTTCTGAAAAATATTAGAAAAAAATAGTTTGCAAATAATATTAAAATAAAAGTATGCATAAAATTATTTTTAATTAATTGAAAACTCACACAGGTAATATGAAATACAAAAAGAGAACCACGAAAAGTGAAGTGGAAACACCAGGATTTGATCCTGAGACCCTTCGCACGAGAGGGAAGCAGATTACTAACCAGACTGGGTGGTTCGTTGACAATAAGTTTCAATAGCGGTTCTTAGATTTTATTAGATTTTAGATAACGTCCTAAAATCTTCTAATGTAGCTATTGTAAAGTTATTTCCAAAAAACGCATTGTTGGTTTGTGCTTTCTCTAACGATTCCCCAAATTAGTTAACAAAAATAAAGTAAATATTGAACAAAATATTAGTACAATGAAATGGTTTTCTGCCGCGCGCGCAGCGCCGCCCGCTCCCGCCGCGCCGCCGCCGCCGAGCCAGGGCTAGGGTATTACTGTTGTCATCTTTGTAATGTTATCGATGTCGATTAAATCCCAAATTTATTTTTGCTTATTAATACACCGATTGTTTTAACGGAAATACATATCTAAGTATTAAACGAAGATTACGATTTTTCTAATCCAGTAGAATAGCGATTAATACAAAGTTCGCTCAAAGTACTTAATAATAAACTTAACCCAGTCTGCAAAAAAATAAATTTCAACTTTAGCCATAAGTTTCCCTTTGTAGGTACTAAATAAAACGTAAACAATAACCACCACTTCGGCACTCACAAAAAGGATGAAAATTTTCATTTATGAATTTGATGTAGGGCGGGAAGAAAGAAACAGAGCAACATTACAGCTTAATAAAAAAGAGCTCCTGATTTTTATTAATTTAAAACTAGGCTGTAATTAATGCCAGTTGAACAAAAAAATATTTAAAAATGCAATAAGTGAGAAGAAAAATAGTTTTACAAATGAATAAAAAAATCAAATAAGTCTATTTTTTGTATTCTTCCCTACTGAAATACTTTATTTTTGTGAAGTCTGCTACATTATTTCTAGCTTTAAAAAAAACTATATTCCGACAAAAAAATGTTGGCAACCCTATTTGTCGGCCGGCGCGGCGGCGGCACCTTTGATTCTTTTTACCGCTGCCGCTTCCTGGAACTCATTTTTGATTTATTATAGCAGCGACGGCGACGGCGGCGCGATCAAAGAAAAAGTATGTGCCGGGCGTTTTCCTTTGAAAAATTGTTGGATGGAATTTAGACCTTACTTTATAACTATAACGTTGTAATTCGGTTGTCAATCGAGACGACAAATTTCTCAGAAAACCGCGCGCGACGTTCTGAGAAATAGGCGGGCGATTTCTTTTGAAGAATAAATTGTTGGATGGAATTAAAAAGCCGACCAAGTGCGAGTCGGACTCGTCCGTAAAGGGTTCCGTAGCAGCAACTTACATAATATAAAAGTTCTTGTAGTTGGTTGTAACTTTAATTTGAATTTACCTAGAATTGCGGTTTACGATTTATGACATATTAAAAAGAAGTAGTAATAACTTGATTTCGTTAAAACCAATTTTGAGTGGTAGTTTGCATAGTAATGTTTAACATTTTTATTTTTTTAGTTTTATCATTCTTTTATTTTAGAAGTTACAGAGGGGGAGGTGGGGGCACACATTTTACCACTTTGGAAGTGTCTCTCGCGCGAACTGTTTAGTTTGGAAAAAAATTAAATAAGTTACCTCAATATAATTTTTGATGAATGAAATTTTCAAAAAATTAGGTCCTTCATACAGATGTGCCTGACCAATTTCTCATTTTGCATGAAATACCATTTTTTTGAGAATTTCCAATAGGTAATCTTGGAATAAAAATTAAGTTAAGTTAGTAATATGGGCTGGGTTACCCCACGAGAGGTTTTGCGCTTTTGGCGTTAGACGTTGTATATCCCACACGCATGAGTTTGGTGAAAAAAAAAATTGAGTTTTAATTCTAATATGGGGATAATATATCTAGTATGGGGAACCCCCAAAGTTTGTTTTTTTGAATGTTTGAATTTTTTAAATGTTTTTTTGAAAGTCCTAGTGCGGCTCACATGATACATCTACTTACAAGTTTCTACAAGTTTCATCTAGTTACATGATACATCTAGTTTTCGAAGAAAAGTGGCTGAGACATACGGACGGACAGACGGACATGGCGCTGGCGCTGGTTGCCAATGTAATTTCCACTCTAAATGTACTACGATTGGGCTCACTTCTCTTTGCAGGGCATGGCTCCGCGGTGCCGCGCCGCGCGCCGCGCGGCGCGCGCGTCTTGCCGCGCGGCGCGTCTGTTTTGCCGTGCCGCGTCGTGTCCTTAATGTGATACATTTAGAGTTTATATTTCTTTGGCAATTTGTCGCAGCGGGAGACGCCGCGTTCCGCGCGCGCTGTCGCTAGATGCCAATGTAATTTCCACTCTAAATGTACTACGATTGGGTTCACTTCTCTTTGCAGGGCGTGGCTCTGCGGTGCCGCGCGGCGCTCGTCTTGTCGCGCGGCGCGCGCGCCTTGCCGCGCCGCGTCGTCGTGTCCTTACCGTAGTGAATTTAGAGTTTATATTTCTGTGGCAATTTGTCGCAGCGGGAGACGCCGCGTTCCGCGCGCGCTGGCGCTGGTTGCCAATGTAATTTCCACTCTAAATGTACTACGATTGGGTTCACTTCTCTTTGTAGGGCATGGCTCAGCGGTACCGCGCCGCGCGCCGCGCGGCGCGCGCGTCTTGTCGCGCGGCGCGTCTGTTTTGCCGTGCCGCGTCGTGTCCTTAATGTAATACATTTAGAGTTTATATTTCTTTGGCAATTTGTCGCAGCGGGAGACGCCGCGTTCCGCGCGCGCTGGCGCTGGTTGCCAATGTAATTTCCACTCTAAATGTGTTAAGATTCGGTTCACTTCTCTTCGCAGGGCATGGCTCCGCGGTGCCGCGCCGCGAGCCGCGCGGCGCGTCTGTTTTGCCGTGCCGCGTCGTGTCCTTAATGTAATACATTTAGAGTTTATATTTCTTTGGCAATTTGTCGCGGCGGGAGACGCCGCGATCCGCGCGCGCTGTCGCTAGTTGCCAATGTAATTTCCACTCTAAATGTACTACGATTGGGTTCACTTCTCTTTTCAGGGCGTGGCTCTGCGGTGCCGCGCTGCGTGCCGCGCGGCGAGCGAGTCTGGCCGTGCCGCGTCGTGTCCTTACTGTAGTACATTTAGAGTTTATATTTCTGTGGCAATTTGTCGCGCGGGAGACGCTGCGATCCGCGCGCGCTGTCGCTAGTTGCCTATGTAATTTCCACTCTAAATGTACTACGATTGGGTTCATTTCTCTTGGCAGTGCTTGGCTCTGCAGTGCCGCGCCGCGTCATGTTATAATCGTGTCCCGTCGTGTCGCCGCGTAGCGCGCTCTTATGTGAACAACAATGCGGCAAGGAAACGCGCGCGGTATCGGTGATGTCGCCACGCGCGGTTAATCGCGTCTGTCTGCAGGAGGCTTAATTCAGTACTAAGTACTATTTATTTGAAAATAGAATAACTACCTTTTTTTTCGTGGTTTTTTTTTATTCATACGAGTATTAAACTCACACGCGTAACACATGGGGGAAGGCAGAAACTAAAAATCGACTAAGAAACCAAATTGCTAAGATCCTTTTCTGTGGTGTAAAACTATCAAAAAAACCCGTCCTATTCCATCGTTTGCTTTTGTGTTCCTTCCTTGGCCCAGGGCCCCCGTCAAAAAGCAAAGAGGCGCGAGTGGAATTAGGCGGCGAGCTGTCCATTTCTCGCTGTCCGCAAGACTGCGTCCACGGTGGCCAGAAATCGCCTCGAGATGTCCGACGCCCTGGACGTCTTCCGCGATTGTAGCACTTTTTAGCTTATTATCTGACCCGGCAAACTACGTACCGCCTCAAAATCACCTTTTAAATCTTTCCTGAAAAATTACCTAAATCGGTCAAGCCGTTTTCGAGTTTTAGCGAGTCTAACGAACAGTAGTTGATTTTTATACTTAGGTATAATAGAGATTATTCATAAAAGATTTCTTCTACCTTCGTCTTGTTTCATCATCTGTTGTCTGGCCTCTCCCAGTACTGAGATAACTAACTTATACCAAGGGGTATCCCGTTACTAACAAGGATATCCCTTGGTAAGACTAGGCAGCTGCCAACTTTAGAAGAATCATGACATGAATTGCTATAAAACTATGATCATTATTTACTCATCTTCTTTAGCTAGGGAAGAGTTTTCCATTTTACCGATTCCACTTCTCCTATTTACGAGTATCTATTTACAAAATAAATAACAGAGCGTATCAACGGTTTAATTACATGCGTGAGCGTCACAAACTAATCAATTGCTGTAATTAACAGTCGTTGCGTCGAAATGACGTATTCCATTGGTTTAGAGACAGGTTTTACATAATAAACTGGTGAATTGGACTATTTTCAGGAGGAAATGGAGTCTGAAAGAATATTTACGTTTAGAAATTAACTTAACTTAGAAGTTAAATTAAAAAAAAAAAAGGTTGCACTCCAGGAGTGCCGGTAGAAGTGAAAACTTTTTTGTTACTATGTTTTATTTTTAATTTGAATGACGTCTTACTCATTTTCGATCAGGGTCACGTGACCCTGACGCGAGTTTTAAATTTTTTACCCATTACAGAAAAAGTGTACAACGCCGCTAAAGAAGTTTTCACTTCAAAAAAACAATTTATACCATGACCATTCACTACTGCTCTCCAAACTCCCCTAGATAAAATTAACGCATGTGGCATTTGGCCCGAGATGGGAATAACAGTCCACTCCTTCATAGAGAGGAGGCCTGTCTTTCTGTGTGGAGGCATCTTCAAATGAGTCCTGTCACACAGGGTGGGAAGGCAGGGATCCCGTCTCGCCCTGCCAGACCAGTCTGTAGTACCAGTACTGACTAAAATCCACTGTGGATTTAAGTCCTTAGTACCTTTAATAGCCCTTTATAATCCAGGGTGACGGTTACCTGATAAGACAGTCCCGCGACCCCGGATGGCTGTGTCCTTTTTAAGGAGGGCACCGTAGGTTTGGTGACAGCTCCTTGCCCGCTTTTTCAAATATATACTGTTACGTCGGTCGGATTGCGAGACCAATCTATAAGGTTCTCGAAGGTTCCACAAGGTTCTCGACTATTCTAGTGAAGATTGGTCTGGAAGATTCTAGAAAGTTCTACCCTGTTCTAGATGTTTCGAGATGGTTCTGGAACGTTCCAGAAGGTATGGGACTATGTCGGAGTCCATGGATGTTTCCAGAACATTCGACTACCTTCTAGAAACATCTAGTGGGTCCGGCCGGGGTATAAAACGGGCGTCGAACGTCGACCTGAGTCAGTCTGGTTTTGACTACGATCGAGGCAACTCGAAGCGAACTACAAGCGATATCTAAGTGAGTTCTACGTGTGATTAAGAGTGTGTATAAGTGTTAAAGTGTTGAGTAATGTTTTGTGATTGTTTTAATTTGTGATTTGTCTGTGAATAAAGTTGTACTTGGTTTTAATTGGTGTTAATTAATTTATCCAAATACCCAGCTCGTAACATTTGGTGTCAGAAGTGAGGGATAAAATGCCGATTTTACCAAAGGACGACACGGACGGTATTCGTACCAGGAGTCAGCGCCAGCAAGACATGGATCAGAGGCGGTTTGGAGGTTCCCCGATACAGACGCCGGGTGGTGCTCAGCCTACGATGGAACCAGCCGCTGGTCCATCTGCAGTCTCTTCAGCACCAGTGGGTCCAGACCTGTCTGCGCTTATGGCGCTGCTGCAGGAGCAGGCTCGCCGCCAGGAGGAGCAGGCCCGCCGCCAAGAAGAGCAGATGTTCCTGATAAAGGACCTGCACTCGACATTTGCTAAGGAGCTCAAGATGATGAAGGAACAAGTTCACCAGCTAGAGAGTCGTATCTCAGAAGCTGAAGTTCAGATTGCTGAGATGAAGAAGACTTTGGGTGAAGTAAGGACTGGAGACGGGGTTGTGTGTCCAGTGGTTGCGGTACCTTCAGCACGTGGATTTAAGGTGCCACCATTCGACGGAACAGCATCATGGTCGGCTTACAGGATGCAGTTTGAGGCCGTTATGAAGGCGAATGGGTGGACCAAGGAGCAAGCTACGACCGCGCTCATCTTGGCTCTGCGAGACCAGGCTCTAACCGTACTAGAGGTTCTTGGCAACGATGTGACATATGAGCAGCTGCTGGAAGCGTTGGAATCCAGGTACGGCGACGCGCACCTGGAGTACGTATTTCGTGCTAAGCTAAGGGATCGTGTTCAACGAGGTGGGGAGAGCCTGCAACAGTGGGCCCTAGAAATTGAGAAAATGGTCCGGAAAGCATATCGGTCCGTCCCAGCTCTCATCGATTGCAATCTGGTACAGGCTTTCATCGATGGGATACGTGACTTGGAAGTTAGAGCAGCTGTAAGACTTGGTCATCACGAGACCTTGAAGGGTGCCTTGGCCCATGCTTTGGAAGTGGAGGCAGTGAGGCAAGACCATCGAACTCAGCGTAGTAGGGAGGTGGTGCCATCTTTTGTACGCGACAGTTCGAGAGGATACAGCCCTAGGTGCTATACCTGCGGAGAAAGGGGTCACCTTCAGTCAAGCTGTCCAAAGCGAAGGGCAGCCGATATGACTGCCCAGCATCGCAGTTGGAGATCTCAAGGTGATTCTCATACACTGTCTAGAAGACCTTGTCCTGAAGACAGTAAGCAAAGCATTAAGCAAGAGCCTTATGAAGTAGTGCTTGTGAGGACGCTAAGAGGAACCACAGGTATCGGAAACGAACGGAAGGAAACCCCACGGCCTGCGCAGGAAAATGACCTGGACAACTGTGCGAAAAGACCCCAGACAAACGGTAGTGGTTTTGACGTAGCGTCACTTGTGCATAAACCAGTGCGCCGTACACGGAAGTCCTGTAAATCGAAAGTTAAACAGGATGGACTTTGCCGAGTTGCGACCAGGAGCGATGAGGAGGAGGATGTTGTTTCCTACCGCATACAGAGTGATCAAGGTGGTACGCCTAAGTTTGACTACGTTAAATGGTTGACGCGATACAACGACGACTACGACGGACTGTGCATGCTCGGGAGTGATCGGGATTAACAATGCTCGGGACGAGCATGTCTAAGGAGGGGGCAGTGTTACGTCGGTCGGATTGCGAGACCAATCTATAAGGTTCTCGAAGGTTCCACAAGGTTCTCGACTATTCTAGTGAAGATTGGTCTGGAAGATTCTAGAAAGTTCTACCCTGTTCTAGATGTTTCGAGATGGTTCTGGAACGTTCCAGAAGGTATGGGACTATGTCGGAGTCCATGGATGTTTCCAAAACATTCGACTACCTTCTAGAAACATCTAGTGGGTCCGGCCGGGGTATAAAAAGGGCGTCGAACGTCGACCTGAGTCAGTCTGGTTTTGACTACGATCGAGGCAACTCGAAGCGAACTACAAGCGATATCTAAGTGAGTTCTACGTGTGATTAAGAGTGTGTATAAGTGTTAAAGTGTTGAGTAGTGTTTTGTGATTGTTTTAATTTGTGATTTGTCTGTGAATAAAGTTGTACTTGGTTTTAATTGGTGTTAATTAATTTATCCCAATACCCAGCTCGTAACAATACCTACATTTCAAGGAGAATAGAATCCAACAAAAGACTACTAACGATTCTTTACTAAGGACCAATATTAATTTTAGTTTGAAAGTAATAGTGAAGTAATACCTTTGTCTTAGTCACTCCTGTCCTCGACTAAGGTAAAGAACAAACCAATTACACATAAAATAATAATTAATAGAACCATATTATCGACAAAATACACTTTCTACATTAACATTGTAGCTTGCAAATTTTCACCGGGCGCCACCGCCTGAAACAAAGGAAATGCGATTACACCGGAACCGGAAGTTAGTTTAAGTTGTGCGCGGGAAACATCCGCATTATATGGACAATACAGAATAGTTAGTAAATGGAGAGCTAATGTTCTGGTCGACCGTGACCGGGCCACATAGAAAAGACGTAAGACGCAGACGGTGCGGAAACATGTCTCCTCGGCAACTCTTTCATACAAAATGTATAGAATCGTCGCGACGTAAAACACACAGAAGAAACGGGGCGCGGACGCGATTCTTGTAAATTTTTGCACGTCCGCGACGCGTCCTCGTCTTACGTCTTTTCTATGTAGCCCGCGCCCAAAGGGCTATGAAGGCATTCTATAGATTTTAGTCAGTATGAACCTGACAGTCCCTTTCACTCCACGCAGGTTGGGAAGACTCATTTGATAATTTTTAACACTCTAAAAAAATGGTTTTCTCGTGTAGTCACATAGCTTCGAATGAAGTTCAATATTATGTATAATTATGAGTTTATAGTGTCGTAGGATAGCTTTTACGATTTTATTGGATACCTACTACCTAAAGATAATAATGACGAGAGACTTTACCTTCGTATTACATTAACAAGATTTTTTACTAATATTGTGTTGATTAAGTTTTCTTAGGAAAATGTCTGGACTTAAAAAGAGACTGTGACCTCTGAGTTTGTTTCGACTGTTTCTTCTCAGAGTAGTCAAGCGCGAAAAACCCGCCCCATTTTGTTTAAAAATAATTAGTCTTTATGACAGTGTCAGAGTTTGCTAAAGCCAATTTGCAAAATCAACATCATTAATCTTTTTTTCTTTTTTAGACATTGCATAATTCTTCAAAAATGCATTTAAATAGTGCATTCACTATCGGACGTGTAAAAGGCTTTTTAACGACGATTTTAATAACCACTCATGAAAAAAATGGTTATTCCATTCTCTCCTTACTCCGTGACATCCAGACAATGTTACATTATTATTACCTACTTAAATACAGTTTAGTCATGGTCGTTTGGTTATTGAGTTTCAGCGCAGAATGTCTAGATCTAGATACTAATAGGCTAGCAAGGTGAATATTGCTGGCAATTTGTGGTCTATTCTGTTTGTAACGGTATGGACATGTGTGATTATTAGCCAAATGTGCTTTGTAATGTTAAGGTTCTAATAATTATAAGCGGTTGTCTTCGGGAAATTGTTTTTCATTAAGAATGAATTTGAACAAAGCTAATGCGAGAAGGACTCGGACCTTGAAGGAAAACATAGTGCTGACGGTTTCAGCACGATGTTTTCCTTCATCGTTTTGAGAGCAGAACCACAAAATTTCGTTTAGTTCCCGCTGGGTGTTTTTGTGTGTGAGTTTGAATATTTTTGTAATCGAACCTATGATACAGGAGAAAGTGGTCCTACTGTAACTTCTGATGTTCAGATTTGAGATCTTAAGACAGGCCTGTTTGAAGACTTACCATAATGCGAGATAGTGGTCTAACGTAAACCGTCAAACTAAAAATAACATCAAAATTCTGAATATTGAATTCGATTGGTATATAATAATTATACTTAACTAATTTAGTTAAGATAGGGAGATATTTGTGTACATTGTGTGTGATCAGCTAGTCGCTGATAAAGTTGATTATTTTGTTTACAAAAATAGTTAGGTGTGTTACAGAATCCCACCGGAAAATACCCTCGATTGAAACACAAACCTATCCCAAAAACACTTAGTTTACGAACTTAACAGGAAAAACTACTACATAAACAGGGAATTGGGTAAATGAAACGGCAATCCATCCATCAAAGGGGTGACAAACCGTATCTGGATCGATTTGTGGCACATCGGCGTGCGACATATTGGTCGGTGTCATGCAAAGTCACGCGTGTTGTGGATGTAACGGGACGTACTGTTGTAAGGGCGCACACGCAACGGGAGCGGTGTAAAATAACATAGTACGAGTAACTGTAAATACTTACATAATGGTAACTCAAACAAATCTTTGTCTTTTGGAACGAAGTTCCTTATCGCGTGTTGTGAAAGGGGGCTAGACGGAAAAAATTCTTACGAAAAGTTCTCACGACACTTTTTAGAACGAAGTTCCTTATCGCGCGTTGCGAAAGGGTGCTAGAGCTCAAAGATTGGAGTGGAGTGGAGCAAAGTGGTGTGGAGTGGAGTCACGACGATTATTTTTGTTGAGGGTATACAGTAACTTCGTTCCATCCGGGTGTCCCTTGACACCTCTCAAGTTTTTTAAACGTTGCCGAACACTTAATATTTCTTCTGTGTCTTGATTCAGATCCGAAGACAATCGAGCATCAAAATGCACACCTTGTATCAAAACAATACTAAATGTACGCGAAAGCTCGTCAGTCATCAGGTAGTATTGTAATGTAATGCTCAAAGTCGAATTTATAATGTTACATTACACGCGAATTCTCCTGGTGAGGGAGCGCCTTAACGGTAACGTGGCGCCATCTCTTGAATTAGTTTCTAACTACTTCCAAAAACTTACTGTCCCATATAAAGCTAGGATTAGAAAGTTATGAATATACCTATTCCAGGATACATAAATACGCTCTATTACCCTGTATTCGGGAAAATATGACTTTTCAACTTCCTGCCGTAAACCCGTAATTGGGTTTTTCTATTACAAAAGAAAATCCGAGTTATAGAGGATTGGAACGTTCCCAATGAATAGGCCGACCCCCTATCCCAGCGGGACCCAATACATCGGCAAACTGCGGGTATTCGATAATATACCTCTGCGTACCCCTTTGGGAATTATAACCGTGAAGATTATTATGATATAATTTGTTTCGATACTTTTTCTTGTCGTATCTTTGTCAGTTTGGAGGGTTTAATAAAAATACTCAATACTCAATACTCAATCATTTATTGCATTCCATATGTTACAAAGATGGTAGAAAAAACAAGTAATAGATACAATATGGACCCTGTCGGGCACGCAAAAGTTAGGAGAGAGGAAGAGGGCTGAATAGCAATATTTAGTTAGTTATATATTATTTTAAATTATTGGAGATGTATCATTGTATAAAGTTATTTAAGTATAATATATTATTATGTTAGTGTACATAGGGGTAGCATATGTGTGTATTTATATTAATATAATGTGTAGATATATTATATTTTATATTATTATTATATTTTTTATTATAATTATTTGAATTTTTGTTTTCTGTATTATATTATTTTTATCATGTTTAATTTAGATAATTTCATTTTCCTATGGTTTTATCATCTAGAAACTCCTTTACTGTGTAATATGCCTTTGATTCTAGAAATCGCTTCAGTTTATTTATAAATAATATGTTTATTTTGCTGACTTCTCTAATTTCATTTGGCAGTTTGTTGTAGATTTTGATGGACATAATTAGAGGGCTCGTTGAGTGCATTTTGATTCGGGATTGAGGTTTATTTAATTTGTTTTTGTTATGTCTAAAAGTGTATCTATTTTGAGTCTCTTCGCAAGTGGTGTAGTATTCTTGATGTTTTCTGATAAATTTACATAATTCTAAAATATATAAACAGGGAAGTGTGAGTATTTTATGTTTTTGGAAGTGTGGTTTACAGCTGTCTGTTTGTTCTATGTTAGTTATTATTCTGATTAGCTTTTTTTGTAAGGTGAATATGGTTTGTGAATCTGTACTGTTACCCCACAGCATGACCCCATAGCTGAGCCATGCTTGGGCATACGCGTAGTAAGTAACAAGTGCAGTTTGAAGATTTGTAGTTTTTTTAATTTCGCGTAAGGCGTATGAGAATTTAGATAGTTTGGCTCTTATTTTCTGTATGTGGGATTTCCAATTAATGTGGGTATCTATTGACAAACCGAGTAGTGTAAATTCGTTGACTTGTTCTATTTTTGTGTTATTAAACGTGAAATTTAGTTTTAATGGGGTCTTTTGATGGGGATGAAATGTAATTAATTTAGTTTTTGAGAAGTTAATTTCTAGATTATGTTTATCCATCCAGTTTACAGCTGTAGAGAGAAGGGAGTTTAATTTGGCGTTTATATTGTCATCGGTTTGGCATGAGGTGAGCAAAGAGATATCATCTGCGAAGAGAACACAAGGTCCGTTTATATTTTTAGGAAGGTCGTTTATATAGATAAGGAACAAAAGGCAACCTATCACACTACCCTGGGGAATTGACGCATTTACTGGTTTACTGTCGGATCTCTTTTTATTTATTTCATTTGTGTTGTGGTCGAAGTATTCGATTTCTACTACTTGTATCCTATCCTTCAGATATGAAGCAAACCATTCATGAGCTTTCCCTCGTATTCCTATCCCATGTAGTTTGTCTAACAAAATGTTAAATTTCACCTTATCGTAGGCTTTGGTCATGTCGAGCAGCATTCCTACAGCGTAGTTTTTGTTATTAATAATAGTTAGAGCCTCTTGCACGTATTTGTAGACTGCTAACGTTGTAGACCTGTTTTTACGGAAACCATTTTGGCAGTCGTCTAGTATTTTATATTTTTCGCAAAATGTGTATACGCGGTCACACATTGCCTTCTCAAAGATTTTAGATGCAGCTGGTAATAGTGCTATAGGGCGATAATTATTAGGGTCGGTTTTTGAATACTGCCAATGATGTTTTTTTTTATTGATAGGAAAAGTTACAAAGATTTTATGTTGTTTTTAAACTTTTGTTAACGACTTTTGCGGCTTCTTTAGAATTTAATAATCAATACTTACACATTTTTTTTTTTTTTTTTTTTTTTTTTTTTAGCGTGGTAAAATCATCAAATGAGTCCTCCAACCCCGGGCAGGGCGGGAGGGACTGTCAGACTTCTACTGACTAAAATCCACGGTGTCCTTCATAGCCTGTTACGTTCCGGGGTTACGGTTAGGGAATAATCCCGCGACCCCGGCAGGCTTTGGCCCTCTGAGAGGGGGGCCCCGTCATTATGCTGACGCTCTTTGAGGCGCGCGTGGGACACAACGCGCCGTCGACCCGGGCATGGTCCCTGGTCGGGCAGCGAGTTGCCCTTTACTCGCTGCCCGCATGCCCGCGCCTACGGTGGCCGGAGATCGTCGCGCGACGTCCGTCGCCGTGGGCGTCCTACACTGCGGTTGGGGCGGAGGGAGGACTCTGTCCTCTCTCGCTCGCGGCGCGCCTCCTCCTTCGCGAGCATTACTGCTTCGCAGAAGGAGGCGACCGCTTCCCACTCCGTCTCGCCCCGCAGCATGGCCGAAACCAATGCCGGGCGCGAGAGGTCTCCGCCTATCGCAGCCGTGAGGACACGTCGGTGCGCCGCCCAAGCTGGGCAGTCCTGCACCGTATGCTCCACCGTGTCCTCCGGGCGATCTTCGCAGTGATGACACCCAGACGTATCCTCCTTCCGCATTAGACACAGGTACCTCCCGAAGCACCCGTGCCCGGTGAGGACCTGCGTCAGGCGGAAGGTAAGGACGCCATGACTTCTCTCCAACCACTCCTCAAAGAGGGGTCTTACCGCCGCAATTGCGGCGTGCCCGATCAATACTTACACATAGTATGTAACATGTGGCGTCATCAATCATCATGTTATGAACGTTAGTGAAACTCAGAAAAATATATATTTATCGTGACGAAAGGTAGTATACACGGTGTAACTTTTCCTTTACCTTTCGTCACGAAAAAATATTTGTTACACGTAGACTTATACACCCATTAAGTCCATCTCTTTAAACTTGATAACGTATATTAATCAAAATGAAATAACTTTCTGTAATATTAGTAAAGAAATTAGAATAATTTTATGATAATGAGGAAAACTATCCGTCATTTATACATTATCCCAAATTGATAAAAAAAAACAATTTAAGCAACTTTATAAAAGCTTTTTCAGCAAAACGTTGATCGCTGCGTAATCGCGATTATGCGAAACGCTGAAGCTTTTACTTTCAATCGTAATTCGATAAACGGTGGGCTGAAAAAGTACGTGTGAAAGCCCTAAATATTTTTTAACAATTTACAATTTCAAAGCAGAAAAACGAAGTTCGAATTTTCGTCTTACTCGTACATGGTACCAGACCGGGCTCATTGGCGAAAGAATTAAATACATAATTTTTTTTAGTTTTAAAATCTAATATTAACAAACTTTAAAAAAAAAAATTTAAAGCCACTTGTCGATCATATGGGAAACTCAAACTATTCTATCAATCAATCCGTGTCTTAAAAGAACACGTGTGTAAATGCCCTAAAGCATTTTTGCCAACATCCAACAAATAAAGTTCGTTCAGCAATAGCTGAACTATGCTTTTAATGTAAAGTAAAGCAAATATCGACGACCATTGAAATAAAATTGGCAAAAGGATTGGAAGATGTGAGTGTAGCTAGTATGTTTACCATAGCCCGGTCTGTCGGTAAGTTCCGGCAATCGTTCGCTTAAACATTTCTCTTTTAAACGTTTACATCATTCTGTTGGCAGAAAATGTAACAAACATAACAAAATAAAAGACTGTTTGGGGCCTTATCATGAGTTTTCAGTTATTTTGACGTAAAGTAAACTGGAACTATGACATTTTCAAATTGACTTTCAAGGTAAGAAACTTTTTTCAAAAAAAAATTAACCGCCTTCAAAAACAACCACAAAAAAGAGTAAAATAACCTACAAAATAACTTTTCTTTCGGAAGTCGGTGGCTTTGTTTTTTATTTCGTTATCTTTTTGCCACCGACTTCCGATTTTTATGGGACCACACTGCAAGTAATAGTGAATTGAGAACCTTCTCCTTTTTTTGAAGTCGGTTAAAAATTAGTTCCTTCTTCGCACTCCAGAGGCTCTGTTCCATTTTTTCATACGCTGTAAATACTGGAAAGACGCTGTAAAGTGAAATAGTGAAAACTCGTGTTATGGGCACTGACGTTTTCAGAAATTTACCTATGAGTGATTTTTCATCGGAGCAATTACTTTCACGATTTCACGCGGAAGTTTAAGGTTTTGAGATTTTCAAAACGATGTGTTTACGTTTTATGAAATAGGGTTATTTCTTCTATAATTGAATGTGAGTTTGAAAATGACGTGATAGGGCTCAGATGAAATGTTTAGTTTAAATGTTTTTGTTTGTGTTTTACCATACGGTTTTTGAAGTTTGGGCTTAATACATGCAGCCAAAGAGTTCCCCGGGGTCGCAGGACTGTCTTATGAGGGAACCGTTACCTCAGAACGTAAAGAACTATTGAAGGACTCCGTGGATTTTAGTCAGAACGTGTCTGACTCTCCCTCCCGTCCCACTCTGGTTGGGAGGACTCGTTTGAGGATTTTACCAAAAAAAATACATTGGATAATTATTCCGATATTTAGTTTCAGTGAAACAATTAATTTAATCAGTAGTCGAGTAAGTAGTCACTAGTCGAACAGTGTTGGCCCAGTGGTATCGGTCCCGACTTACGAGTTATAGGTCGTGTGTTCGAACCCCGCCAGGCGACCTTCTTTGTGTAATTTATTTCATCACCACTGCTTTCAAAACGGTGAAGGAAAACATCGTGAGGAAACCGGCATGTCTTAGAACCAAAAATTCGAAGACACATTTGACATCTACCAACCCGCACTGGGTGGATTATGGCCCACTCCCTCTCAGACAGAGGAGGCCTGTGTCCCAGCAGTGAGAACATTATAGGCTGATGATGATGAAGCCACTAAAATTAACTCCACACATAATTCGATAGCTTCTAGTATACTACCTATCTTCTAATTAATTTCTTCACAACACCACATTGATTTTAGTAGCGTTTCCCCGTTTACAATTTGGACACCTGCCTACTTTCAAACACAATTTAGTATGACTACCAAGAGAGCTTCCACTTATTTAAATGCTTCATAAATAGTTTAGTAAAGCATTTCAAATATTTGAGTTATTCTTTAATTACTTATTTTATTATTACTTTCTTTGTGTTATAGTTTTGGGGAAGGAATTTTGTAGAATATGATTGTGGGCAGTCTTAGGAATTTACTGCTCTGTTAAAGTAGCTTTTAAAGGTGGTATGATTGTTTATATCTACGATTAATTTAATGATATTTTCAGTAAATGATCTATCTATAACATCATGGTCGCGGGATTATTTCCTTACCGTAACCCCGGAACATAAAAGGCTATTGAAGGACACCGTGGATTTTAGTAAGTAAAAGTCTGACGTCCCTCCCACCCTGTTCGGGGTGGGAGGACTCATTTGATGATTTTACCACGTTAAAAAAAATCTACAACATCATTTTTAGTATATGCGAAACCTGAACATAGTTTGTTCAGAATCAGTAACTGATTCGATTCCAATATTTTTTCACCATGTTATATTTTTAACCGACGAAAAATAAGGAGGAGGTTCTCAATTCGACATGTATATTTTTTTTTCAATAATGTTTTAATTAAATGTTATTACCAGTTAATTACAATACAATACAATCACCGTACGGTTGGGCACTTATTGCCAAACTATTACACGAGTGTATAACACAGTAGACGCGGTCTACTCGGGTGTACCGCGAAATGAGCGTGTTTTTGAACGGACAACCAGATAATATACAAGCTCATAACTTTGTGATTTTTTTATGATGCGGTTTTTAAATATTGTACATAGATTCTTTACACAAAAATATTGGACAGGTGTATTGGGTTTCGCACAAACAAAAAATAAGGTTGTATAGCGTATTACAAATTCAAGAAGATATAGCGCGACCGTTGTGTTAAAGGGCCACACTGAGTTCAGGAACTTAAACTTTTAAGTAATGGTGAGAAATATGAAACCTGAGGTTATTTTTTACCCCCCGACTACTACTAAGGGTTAAGGGCTCTCAGCAAGTTTGATAATTTGATGGCCTGTAGCGCAACCTTAAATATGACTGCAAACTTTCTGTTACGTACTGTAGTAATTATAATACATATAATTTTCTCGTAACGTTCCACTTTTCCAGGTCGTAGCACACCCACAAAACTTTTTGTTAGGTACATGCTGAATTTTCTCCTAAACAAAATTTTCTACTTTTTCATTTATTTAAAAAAAAAAACCGGCCAAGTGCGTGTCGGGCCACGCACAGTGTAGGGTTCCGTAGTTGCCCATCAAAATACATATGCGAACTTACTAAACTGATTCGCTGAATTTAATTTTAAAAAGAAGAATTTTCAAAATCGGTCCAGGAGTCTTTGAGAAATCGGGGAAAATACATAAGAAAAAAGATTACAACGAATTTAGAAGCTCCTCCTTTTTTTGAATTTAGTTAAAAATAGTTGACGATAAAAACCTACCTATCCCCAAAAAACATACCTATAAAAGCTGTAAAAATAAAGTTGACAAACTTACATTTGCAGTTGTCTCCGATACATTTTGTTTAAGAAAATATGATATCAAGTACATTTTATAAGTTGGTCGACTATTACTCGTAAAGTTGTAAAGCCTACTTAGTCATGATAATTTTCTTTTAAACTTCATTATATGTACTACTATTGTCAATTTTTTCACACCTCCAAACATAACCGTTTAGCTGGTAGAGGGGGGGGACACTCGAATCGAGCAAAATTTAGCACTTTAAAGCTTAATATTTCACAAACGAATTTTTTTATCAAAAAATTGTTAATGGAAACTATCATTATTTTTTAAAGGCCTGTTTAATGATACCCCACACTAAGGGGTACGCGAGAAAAAAAAATCCTCACTTTACGTGTAACTACTGGAGGTACCCTAAAAAAAAATATTTTACGAGATTTTATTTTACCACTTTTTTGGCACAACAAATCCGTATATTTATACCAAATTACAGCTCTCTAGTGCTGTGCGTCTCTGAGCTAAACTGCGGACAGACGGACGGACGGACGGACGGACGGACGGACGGACGGACGGACGGACGGACGGACGGACGGACATGGCGAAACTATAAGGGTTCCTTGTTGACTACGGAACCCTAAAAAATTGAATCAATATCCGTTTTAGAAAAAAAGATGTGCTATTAATTCTTGACGCTTTAATCATTATTTTTATCAACCTGTGGTGGCCGTTGATATCAAAATCTATGAATATTATCAAGAAACTGGGCAGTAAAAAGTAAAATACATAACCAGAGGCCCATTCATAATTCTATATTTACGGAATCATAGTAAAGTAAGTAACAATCGAACATTTTCAGTTTTAAACCTAATTCCACACAGATCTCGCATAAAATTATATCCGTGCGCTCGGAAATAAAATGATTTCCGGACGACGTAGTGCACAAGCTTGTATTACCTGTGTTTGTACACTTGTGCAGTAATGTGAATTAAATATTTTCACAAGTGTTTTCTGCTAACATTTTCTGTTCATTTTTCAGTTATACAATCAGTAAGGACAGAAAGAAAGAAAGAAAGGAAGAAATGTTGTTTTATTACTAAAATGAAATGTAATAATACATAATATGAAAAAATGATATAAGGTGATTTATTTGAAATAGTAGTGAGTAGTGGACTCAGAAGAAAAGTAAACTTTACATCATACTAAATTAAATCATGAATCACTATTTCTACTTCAAGAATTGCAAAAACCACTTAACGTTTAATACATTTTCCGAATGTGACTGATCGAAAGTGACAAACCAAAAATAACAGTCGAGAAAACTTCCCATTTCCACTGAAACTCTGCAAGAAACAATACCATAACATTAGAAGTTTATGTTCAATAAATAACAGGAGTTAACCTTTCCTAATTGATTGATGGATAGCTGTTGTGTTCTCCGTGAACGCACCCCACACAAGGTACGAGTTCCGGGAACACGTTTTACCATAATTTAATCATTTTAACAGAAAAGTTCAGGTGGTATCACAATGTCAAGGAGCAAACTTCAATTGCATTTTACAAGAAAAACTACAAAATGTTAAGAAAAATCATTTTTATGAAAACAAAACACAACTTCCCCCATATCCTACAAAGCATCTGAACTGTGTAAAAGCTCGGCCGTAGGATACAAGACGTAACGTTGCATAATATGGCGCGTGTTCAGCCAAAGTATTCGTTATGGTATTTGCTACACCTAGCCAACGGGGGCATACGTTTTTCGATATGACGCCGAACGTCAGGTGTTCATCTCGTGACCTAGTTATCAAATTCTATTTTAAAACAACAGCTTTAAGTTTCAAACGGGAGTGTGTTCGTGATTGTCGCTTATGTCGTTCCTGTTGTGGGACGTCGGAAGCCCTCCCTCTAGGAGAGAGCGTTGCCGGCGGCGGAGAGCACTTGAGACTCTGGCGAGGTGATCCGAGTGGCGATATTCGCGAGTTGGGGGGTTCGCTCGCTGCATCCCTCTTGCTCGCGGACGCGGTCTGGCGGCGGGAGGCACCCGCACCGGCCCGGCGTCACTCACATCGTTTCGGTCTCCCCGATCGTGTGTCCGATCCTCTCCTACCCGCGACGTACGATCTCTCCGAAATCTACCGGTACTAAATCGAGCGCGCCGCGTCTCACGCGACATTTATCATAAACATATCCCTTATTTCGTGAATTACCCTCCACGGTCCCATCACCAGCTCTCCGGCCTACGGTCAGTAAAGTTTCATTTAATTTATTAAGTTTTTGTTTTGGACTTTTTATAGTGAAATAAAGGACCGTTATATTTAAGACTTAACACGTGGTTTGTCGGCATTGTATAATTCTGTAGGTCGGTGCAAATAAAGGATTGTTTGGATTGTGGTAAAGGAAAAGCGTCCGTATAGAAAAGCGGCGGGCCCCGCGCCGCCCGGTCTCATTTGCATCTGTCAAGCACTAGGTGAGTACCTGCTGCGTCTGCTTTTTAAAATCCTTCTGGTTTTTTTCAAAGAGTCCTTGAGGAGATCTTTCTCGGATAGCTTTAATCTTGACACAGCGTGATTGCTAAACAAACGGAGGGTTATAACTTTAATTATTTTGTCATCGTACTAATTATCTTGCGGTGGGCAATCTGTGTAATTAAAATTTTATATAGATCTGCACCTGTTGGGAATTCTTTGTTTAAAAGTAGAACTATATTTTGTTTAGGAATTTCAAAGATCTCCTAATTGCTTACACGATTTATGTTTGCCTATAATGATAACGATTTCCGTCTTTATCGTTGATTGAAGTTTTGTAGCATGTACCTATTTTTCAATTATGTATTTCGGAACAATTCGTGCCTGAACTTTTCATATTAAACTTAACTGTACCCCTGAAACGGCGAAGTAATTATGTTTATTGAAAAATGTCTGGCATAACTTCGCTGAAGTCTTTCTTTTTACATTAATTTCAAATAAAGTAACATACCCAGTTCCATACTAAACTTTAGTTTCCAATTTATTAGCTAGGTATACAAAATACTATAAATTCCGTAAAAGCGCGCGAAAGGGATAAGATTATTGCGGAAGTTGGAAACTTTCCTCTAATTTTGGTACAAACTAGTCTTTGCAACTATTAATTAAAAGGTAATAAATTACGTTTGAACAATGTTTTGGTACAATTTCAGTTTGAATTGTTCTCCGACGATTTTAATAAGGAAAAGTTTTGTTGACTTTGGCTCGATTGTAATTTTCTTTTTTCTTTGAGTTAGCGTACTTAATATTTTAGCCAGTAGGTACGAGTTTGCTACTTTGTACTTGTTTTGAAGTATTTCGTTCAGAAACCAAGATGATATTTGTCATCCAATCCGCGTACGTATGTGGCTAAGATATTAGATTGCGGAAGAGGTTTCGTATTAGACAGAGAGCTACTGGTCCCGTGTGGTTGCCTGAGATGGCTCGTGTAGCCCGCGTGGCTCATGGCTCATACATGTACGAACGTAAAATGATCCCTTTTATATTGGTATTAAAGGGGTCAGTGAACACCGTACTGTCTGTCACCCTTGTAAATTCTTAAAGGTTTCCAATTTCGTGCCTATTTCAATGGTAAAATATTTTTTCTTTATGCAAGACTCGACTACTATTCTACTGTACTTATAAAGCTTTATTGTGCGTCATCGTCATCTTGAGTAAAGTAACCGGCCCAGATTCAAAAATTTAAAATCTGGCTTTAAAAAGTGTCATAATCATGAAAAAGTTTTTTTTTTTTTAATAACTAGTAGATATCTGATAGCAGCAGATTTCAGAGTATGAATAATAAGTAAAAGAACTATTATGAAAATTTCTGCAGAAATTTTCTGGGAATGAAGAACTCAGCTGAAAAAAAAAAACAATTACTAAAAAAGGGGATTTGAAATATCTTGGTTCTCATACAAAATTATCAAGGGTATGCGGATAATATCATTGGGATATAAGTAATCCCATTTTGTATGTATCATAGCGCCAGCATGTCATTATTGTAATGAAAATTGATGACTCTTTCATTAAATAACTTTGTGCTAACTTATTTGGTCTTTTGATTTTGCTGTTTTTCAATTTTTTGGTTTTATTTTTATTTTATAATTATTATAGAATGTACCTAGTTATTTATTTGTTACCTTGCGGAGGGCTACCGTTACCGCTACTATCCAGTTATTGGATTGTAGAGGTCAGATAGGCAGTCGCTCCATGTAAAACACTGGTATTCATCTAAATTCAATATAGCATGGTTAAAATGACTAACCTCCATAGGTTGAGAGGAATGTTATGGAATTTTGTATTTAAGTTACCATTAACTTTACTCACATACAAAATTCAATAACATTCGAAAACCAAAATAAAATACCAGGCAACTTTAACACATTCCGAAAAAAAATTCAACACACCCCAAAATAGGTTATGTTGATACACCGTCAACATAAACCACCAAACCTTATAAAATATAAACTGCACCAAAAACCCAACAAAAACGTACTCCAAACGTCAACAAAGTTATTTATTTCTGCAAATAAAATAAAAACATCGCCAACTTTCCCCTTTTTGGCTCTTTAGAGGCTAAATTATATACGCTAGGGGTGCAAAAATGGAGACGAATGCCACAGTAGGGACCCGAGAGTTATAGTTGGCGACCTACATGGCTAGAAAGTGCTCCTCTATTCATATTTTATATTCCATTACATGAGACTGTGGGTTATTGAAAATCTAGTTTGTTTGAAATGGGGTGGAAAGTAATAGAATAACTCGATCAACCGTATCTAGTCAGTTACGCATTTCGACAAAAAACACATAATTTGACAGAAACACAATTCGCCTGATCTTGTCAAAGATCAGCCTTAGCATGACAAAAACTCAAATTGACTGATGCGCATCTTGATAAATACGCAACTCGAAAGACAATCCTACTAATGTTACAAATGAGAAAGTTTGCGAGGATGTATGTATGTGTATGTTTGTTACTCTTTCACACAAAAACCACTGAACGGATTTGGCTAAAATTTGGTACACAGATAGTTTATAACCTGGATTAACACATGGGATAGTTTTTATCCCGATTTTATGTTCCCTCAAATGAGTCCTCCCACCCCGGGCAGGGCGGGAGGGACTGTAAGACTTATACTGACTAAAATCCACGGTGTTCTTCAATAGCCCTTTATGTTCCGGGGTCATGGTGATGGAATAAGTCCCGCAACCCCGACAGGCTTTGGCCCCTCCCCGTCATCATGCTGACGCTTATTGCGTTTTGACAGATACTTTCTTACAGTCCGGGTCACCACTCACGAAAACCTAAGGAACATTAGTTGTACCTACAGCATATTTTTATGCAATTTGATAAAATGACATCTTAGACACTAGCGCCGCGTCCGTGTCAATAAAATTATATTATTCGTCTACAATTTTATTTTGATGTTAGTTACGTTCGTATATATCTGTATCCCGTGTCTTCGTTGACGAACTTAGAAAGCAGACGCCCTGATACTACCTTACCACCACCCAAGGTCTCATTTGTAGATTTTCCACCAAAAAAAGGGCTAAATAAATCTCGAATATTCCAGCAACCCTGACGAATTGGCTGTGGCCGCAACTTTTGCACGACATAGGTACTTCGATACAATCTATTGGGGCTGGGAGAAAAATTACAAGCTCATGACATAGGTTTTTCTCGGACGTAAACGTGGGAATGCTTCGGGATGGAGGCAGTGATGTATAAATAACACTATAATGGTATTTACGTTAACGGCTTGTGTGTAGTGTTCGATTTAGAGGATTACGGTATTTTGGGTTTGGCGGCATTATTTCGGTAGTTTTTGTAGAGATCCAAAATTTTTTTTTCTTTAAACTGCAAATAAGGCTTTTTAAAATTTTACGTACCTAGAAATTTTTGTATTGTCAAACAATACAAAAATATCTGCGAATTTTTACTATTATTATCAGTTACTTGCTTTCCAATGAATTTGCCCGCTCATCCTCCCCCCACTCTCTATATAGCTTAATGTCAGTTAAGACCAAAGCAGTTACCTATCTAGATCTAAGAATGAAAGATTTTTTGAAATCGGTCCAGTTATTTTTGAGTTTATTCATTACAAACGTACAAAAACCAATCATTCCCCATTCCAATATTAGTATAGATTCCTAATTGATCAAAATGACGTATGGTTTGGAATTTATAACATAATTTGTATTACACGCTGAATCTCCTATAACTACCTGAAATGTAATTGCTTCACAAGTTTTGTAAACCCCAAGGACATTTGGCTTAACATCCCCTTGAAAGAAAATCCCCAAACTCATGCATACAGAATACTGTTATCATACGAAATGAAATAATAATTCTGGCAAAATATTAGTACCTTCTGACTTTCATATAATTTTACACCATAAATAATAATTTGTTGTGAAATATTTTACATGACATAATTCCAGTAGCTACCTTAACTTTTAAGTAAGATAATACCCAGTCTAAATTAATGGCCGTCAAAAGCTCTTTGAGACGTTGTCAGTTTAATTTTGTTTTTCTTAAAAATAAGAAAGCTACAGTCACCTGTAAGATAAAGATATTTTACTTTAAAAATGCATGAAACGAAAAAGAACAAAATTGTATTAAAAAAAAAACTGCTTCTTTTGTATCGAAACTATTAAGTGGCAAAAGTTTTTGCATTGTTCTACTTCATGTAAAAAATTATAACCTAGAGAAAACATCATGATTGTATAAGTCAGTCTTAAGTGCACGGAGTTTATCATACCAACGAGAAGGGAGCAATGAAATACTTGACCTGGCTTGACCATAACATTAGTAACTATAATTATTTTATTACAAAAGGTTTTTCACGAGCATCAAAAAATGCAAAAGGATACGACAAAGCTTTTCTTTACCGTGGCCGTGGTAAAATCGTCAAATGAGTCCTCCCCCACTCATACTGTTAGACTTGTACTGACTAAAATCCACGGCCGTTCTCGGTGTCCTTTAATAGCTTGTTACGTCCTGGAGTCACAGTAAACACCATTCCTTACTCCCACGTCCCCTGCTGATTTATTACAAAGTTTAGACTAAAACGTAAACACTTTGACATAACTGTTTCTTAATGACGCAATTGAAATCACGGCAACAATTAAAATAAAAATCTCGCAGTTCTAGGTAAGTCTAGCTTGAGGCTACAGTAATGACGACGTAATATGAATTGCTCAAAGAATAATGAAAAGAACTTCTTGTAAAGGAATTATCTACATCCGTTTGTTATTGACATAAGCTTTTGTATGATTTCTCTCTGATCTTTGAGCAGAAGAAAAACACAAAGTCTGCTCGTTGCTTTATTCCCACGCAATGTTTAAACAGTGGAAAGGGCCATTCCAATATTTGTTGATCATGGTTTGATCTAGTAATTCTGCTGAGTTATCTGGTCTAGTGCTGGAAAAGACCAGGAAGACTAATCTTCTACTGATTGAATCGAACAATTGGAACATTTCTTGATAGAATACGGGTTTATGCCCGAGTTTTCGGCCACACGGAGTTCGATAAATGTCGCACAGTATCATGCTAATGGAATAAGAGGTATCCTATTAATTAGTTTAAGCTTTAAACATCTATAATATTGTGTTTGTATGATTAATTCACACTTTTACTACAAATATCTGTGTAGCTATTCCATGAAAGATTAACGTACATCAATTCTGGATGAACACATCCATACATTTATCAATCCACAAACCATTTCGAATTTCCAAAATTATATGCATATTTCTTTTAACTGAAGCATTTTATATTACGTAGATTAAAATTATAAAGAATGAAAGAATAATATTAGCATGGAAAAATCTGTTAGGTAATTGAAATGGCTGCATTATTACTAACGGATTGAAAACAATGGAAATTGCGTTTAGTGATAAAATACTCCATGACACGAAATTAGGTAATTGAAGAAAATATTTCAACAGCAATATACTCGTCGGATAATAGAAACATAATGAGCAAAATGCGTCGCAAAAAAATAAAGAAAGAAAGAAATCTCTAGATTTTCTTGTAAAGGTCGCTCTAAGCTAGCTGTAATGTCAGGGCCTAAGATACCGGTGTGTCGAGTACAGTGCGCCAGTGAAACTCACTACCGCGAAACGAAAGCCGCAATGGATGTTTAGATTAGTTTTTATTAAGCAATGTGTCGCTAAGCGCATGTAGCGTCAGCACGAACAAGATTTGCGATTCTTAAGAAAATAGTTTTTTAGTATTTCTTTTTTTTGTAAAATGTTGATTTAACACTAATGTTTTTTTTCGAAATTATAAAGCTTTTTGTGACGATTTTTTTTGGTTGACTTTTACATGAAATTAAAAAATCTAAAATGGCTCTGATTTGACGTTAACTTTCCGCTTATATTTATGATTTTAGAGAAAAATATTTTCTGTATCCCTACAAAAACAATGTGTTCTTTTGAAAATGGTGCAAAAAACATGAAGCGGCTCCATGATATGACGATTATGATGATTTTATTTTTCAAACCCCGGAACGGCTTTGCTCAAAATGCAAACTTAATAACATAAAGCGATACGGTACCTATTATAGATTCTGAACCCCCATCCTAAACGTAAAATAATTGGGGGCGTAATATAATATCCACCTCAATTTGAAAAATGGGATAAAAAATATTTTCGCAAACCCGAATCACTTAAAAATACGTGATCGCTTTGATATTTATATAATTACAGGTACGTATTTTTTATTCTACTATGGACTGATTTTTTAATAGTCAGATAACTTTTGTCTGAGGAATAAAAATAGCGGTTTGACATATTATTTTCTAAAGATAAGTTGTCAAACCGCCATTTTTTTTCCTCAGATAAAAGTTATTCTGACTATTGAAAAATCAGCCCTAAAGTAACAATTTTATTTCAACGTTTTTATTTATCATCATCTCGTTAATAGTTAACGTTTAAATAAACCTATTTACCTAATGGAACACATTAGAACTGAAAAGCACGCCGTAAAATAAGAAATTTCCATTCGATCTGAGTTCAAAGCGAGTTGTAAAATCGATTTTATTGCTTTCACATCATAAAGTTTCGAACGCATTTTTACATCGATAGTACCTAGATAAGTACCCACTTCCTTCGTTATAGTACTTGTGGAGTGCTGTGAGCAAGTTTCGTTGTTATCATCAATGCTGCCCGTGTTTTATGGGCATTTTATGCTATTAAGCGCGACCACATCTTCTGCGTAACTTTTTACTAGAAATGTCTACTATACATTATACTAATACACGGTTAGCGCAGTTGCTGAGCGATCGGACTGCTGTGCTGCTTGTTGCGGGTTCGATTACTGCACGGAAAAATTGTATGATCTACAAGTTCTGGGTCTGGGCGTTTGTGTATGTCAGTTTATATGTTTGTAAAAGCACCCACGACACACGGTGAAATTCCTATTGTGGGTTGCCCCACAATAGGAATTTCACCGTGTGAAACATAACGCTACTACTACTAAGAGACGAGAAACGGGGCTAAAACCACGGGAACATCATGTAATAAAAAAATGAGCAGTGGGTCGGAATTAGGTAGAGTTATTTAAGTAGTTCCATCGAAATTTTGATATTAATTATGGATCTTTCCGGGTTTTCTAATAGACAATCCAGCGTTACATAAATAATAATAACAACCGTAGAGATAGATTAGACATATAAAACAAGGAGAATTAAAATGTAACTTTTATTAGTATGTAAATAATCACGGGTTTTTCTGCTTTTTAAAAATTATCCCGCAATTTGGGTTTAGGTTATATCCACTTTATTCTTTCGCTGTGTGAAATCACTGTAAGTACAGTCGAATTCCAAATTCCTGGGTCGATTTCTGAAAGCAATGGCCTGATGCTTCGCTGTGACTTACGACCTTTTATTATAAGTTGTTACATATACAAATCAAAGGAACTTACGGTATACTTCATAATTTCAACCCTTTTCTACAAGTAATGCTGGCGCAGTGGTTAACGTGCTCGGATGTTTCCATCACTGCTGTCGAAGGATCGATCCTCGCTTTTTTCTAATTACTTTTATTTTATTTAATGTTTTTAAATAATTGCTATGTTCTTTTTGTTATTTTTCATGCATTTTTTTGTAGAAATTTGATATATAAAATTGTTTTTTTTAATAATTACTAATACTAGTCATTAGTGTTGTGTGTCGACCGTTTTGTAGTTTGAAGTTTTGTAGGTAGATCAGAGGAAACAAAACAAAAGTTACAAAAGTAAATTATTTCGATTTGTGAGGTAGACATAACTATGTTAGTTCGTTTTAAGTCTCATAATAGAACGTTGTTGATTCCTGGTTATTTTGTGTGACGATTGTTTACATCTATTACGCTGTTTTAATGTTATTGTTTTGCTGTGAAATATTAACAGTGGGAATAATAATTATAATCACTGAGGGTGAATATTATAGCCGTGCATAAATATGGATGAAACAATACAAATATCAAATTAAACCGGACTAAGTGTGAGTATTAACATTTAATTTATAGTTATTTCACATGTTAATATCTTATTTATTAGATAAGATTCCCTACAATAGGTTTGTTTGAAAGTAATAAGTGTTATTTATAGATTTTTCTTTAAGTAGGTAAAAAAATTAACAGTTGCATTTTGCATAAAGATAATAATAGTATTTCATGTTTTGTTCTAGTGAAATACTGGCAGTCCTGTGGATATGAGATACGAGGAACGACAAGCGCTAATACTAAGCTTGTCGATAGCAAAGTCCAACACCGACGCCGACGGTTGTCAGACATCATAATAACATGATGGTGAATGAATACGAAGGAAATAGCTTCCCCCAATGAGTAACTAATTCAACACGAAATGAATAACCGTGCACTCAAGACAAAAATTACACCAAATATCAGCCAAAAACCGTTTGTATTATAGAAATAAAAGAAACGTTTAAAAGCACGACCATATTTTTATATAAGTAGCTTTTGTTGTATTCATTGTTAATAGACTGTAAGCGAAAACATAATTTTATTCACAGTTCTTATTAATTTAGGGCTTAGATTTGAGGCTAAGTTTCAATCATTCTTTTCATAAAGAAAACGAAAATTAAACTGATGTCCTCAAAAGGGTATTTTTATGCAGAGCGGTTATTTTTTTTTGTGGTTCTATTTCAATAATAGAACATATATTTCCATATATTTTTTTTTAGTAATTCGCATTTGGTGGAGCGGAAGAAATTTATTTGCTAAAAACAACCTGTTTCTGCACCATGGCCCTGGAACGCAAAGGGCAAATAGCGTTTTGCGTTCCAGGACCGCAGTGCCATGCGACGATTGTTGGAAATAGTAACAAGGCACCGCGGCCTTGGAACGCATAGAGAAATTAGCCTGCTGAACTATTACTATTTCAAATGGCTTTGATAAATAGTCATATTATCTTTAATATTTCTTTTGTTAACATAAAGACAAAATTACACATATTTTTTTTTATGGGATAACATACTAATTAGGCCGCACTTTATAAAAAAACCCTTTAGGTTCTTAAATATAATTAAACGTAATTTAGTCGTTATAATCAGCTAATGAAATTGGATAATAATTATTGTTTTATCGTCACTTCGAATTTTTTAATTTACTTATTTTATTACTGATAGCTGTTGGGCTAAGCGGAGTTATGATCAATGAGATCCGAGTCTTATAATGTGTTTAGCTAATTTTTAGTTTTTTTTTTTTTTTAAATCATGATAATTATATTAATCAATAACTTGTTAGTTATTCATGTTATTTTACAATTTATTCATGCTTATTATTTATTAAAAAAAAAGTCAAATATTATTTTATGTGTTTATGTTTTTTTTTTGGTCTTGGTGGAAATAAACAAAGTCATGCTGAATTAAAATGTTAATTTTGTTTTATTTATTTATGATTAACAAACTCATGTTACATTTGTGATATCAGATTCATACGAATCTGACAACAGTCAACTCATTTGATGAACTTCAACGTGACATTTCAATAAATTTCGTTCTTGCCTCAATATTGATATTCGCCGGCATTTTGAGAACACTTAAATATATCGCTATCTATACATATAATCACACGTCACTAACCAACAACCACAATCTAACGACAACTTGATTTCGGTCAAGTTAAATATTCCTAAAACTTCGTCTACCTCACAGAAATTGTGAACAAACGATTATAATCATATTTCTGTCCCATTACAATATTTAACAATTGAGTAAAACTTACAAAAAGAATATCACTGCGAGAGGTTCGAACTCACGCCTTGCCGTTCACCGCATACGTCAGGCGGTACGCTTTACCACTGGGCCAAGTGGACACATACTATATACGTTGAAATTATGAATCATATACAATCCGTAGTTGATGATGAATGTGTCTCTTAAAAATAGAAGGTCATAAGTCAAACTAAACGTCAAGCTATTGACTTTAAAGCGTGCCTAACCACTTTTGAACGCCTACTGTACATGAATAACTCTACCTAATTCATACCTTTGTTTATAAGTGAATAGGGACGTATAAAAATCTAGTAATGTACGAATAAAAAGTTCTTGTCATTGATAAGCACGTAAGTTGAGATAGGCTGCACTCATTAAGTTAATTTTCATTAATGTTTGTGATAATTGAAATAAAGTATTTCGGAAAAGAAAGTCGGAGTCATTGCTTATTGAACAAAATTGCGCGTTTCGCAAAACTTTCTGCAAAGGTTTCTCAAACTTTTGCGGTATGATTGCATGAAACTGAAGTCTTACTAATGCCACGAGACAATTTATTAAACGTGAACGTGCTTTGTTTCTATATTTTTTGAGCCAGTTTGTCTATACTCAGTCGTCATCGAAATAGGTATCATCATCATCATCATCATCATCTGCCTATAAATGTTCCCACTGCTGGGATACAGGCCTACTCTCTAAGAGAGAGAGTGAGCTATAATCCACCACGCGGTCCCAGTGTGGTTTGGTAGATGTCACATGTTTTCAAATTTTTGGTTTTAGCACATGCCGGTTTCTCTCGATTTTCTTTCACCGTTTTTGAGAGCAGTGGTTATTAAATAAATTCACAAAGTAATGCGCCTAGCTCGCTTCGAACCAACGACCAACAACTCGTAAGTCGGGGTTGATACCACTGGGCCACCACTGCTCTCTAAATTGGTATAGCATAGCATATAGGGATTTTTTTTTTCCCGCAACCTGTCATTGGTGTAAAATTTCGTTAAAGCCACTGGGAAGTTTTCTTCCCAAAACATACTTAAAAGAAACATAAAGCAATATCGAGGAAAAACACCCCATGGTTGCTCTATGGGAAGTTAGTCTACTAAACTGTCATAATTGTCAAAGTTCATAACTGTCACTACTGACACGCATGACAGTTTCGTCAAAGAATTCCTAATGGTTATATTGTATTTAAGTACATTTAGGGCTGATTTTTCAATAGCCAGATAAGGTTATCTGTAACGGTTTGACATATTTTCTATAGATAAGCTGTCAAACCGCCATTTTTATTCCAGAGTTAGAGGTTATCTGGCTATTGAAAAATCAGCCTTTAGAATTAAAAAAAACTCTTTAATGTTTTTGCCAACGCTACATAACTGCGCTCGCGACTACGTAGGAGCGCGATAGTGTCAACAACCTGACAAGTCTTAGCGCAGTCTTTCCGAACAGGTTCCACAGGACCGATGATAATCCTTGTGAACATGGCTTATGTCATATAACGTCATGCTGATAAACACTTAAGTATTTATTAGGTCCGGATTCCTGTGGTACTGGTATTCGGTAATCATGTTGGAGTATTTGCATTGCGAGGGACGCGGGACGTTGTACTTACTATTATTATATACTTACGATTTTTCCTTACTATTATACAACGTGTAACGTTAAATATTATGCGCAAAACCTGTCGTGGGGTATCTCAGCCCATGTTACTGAACAATGTTTAATTCTAAGACTTTTGGAAATTCACAAAAAAAAAGATTTTTCATGGGCTGAGGTACCCCACGAGAGGTTTTGCGCATAATATTTACGTAACACGTTGTATATACTTACTATAACATGTATAAAACCATAAAGATACCGACAACGCTTCTGAAAATCACAAAACGTCACTCGATGAATAGGTATGATTGGGTGGTTGTAAGGTCGCCACAAAAATAATTCCCCACGAAAGTTTTGATCATGATCTCCTAGTACTTTCTGTTTAGATTCCAAATTGTTTCGTCGTTTTTGGTAGTTTTGTGCTGGATGTTATTATATATTTGTTCTGCCATCCATGCGTTAAAGAATGGGGCGAATTTACAATAATTAAAAAAACCTTTGACTATTTTATATGTACATACTTAGTTTTTTTCGTGGGGAGGACACGGCGGTGCTCTGCCCAAGCATGGCAGTCCTCGCAGTGATGACACCCAGACGTTTCCTCCTTCCTCATCAGCTACACGTACCTCCCGAAACATCCGAGTCCGGTGAGGACCTGCGTCAGGCGGAAGGTTAGGATGCCGTGACGCCTATCCAGTCACTCCTCAAAGAGGGGTCTTTCCGACCGACTTGGCACATAGCGTTTGTATGGATGTCATTGGTTGTATCAATGAAATAGATATGGGTTTACAGTTGATTCTATTACTCAGTAAATACCTAGATACTTCACCGCAACCTTAGACGAAGACCGCAGATCACGATTGTATCAACTGACAAGAAAAAATACTAGGTCAACAGATCTTGTCGCCACTTTGTGGTTATACTTGAGGTGAAGATAAATATTACTGTCTGTAGTTGTACTACCGTCGACGTTATTTACTTGGCAATGGTAGTTTGAATTGATGTGATAATGTAATGCTAGCCATTCACCATACTGCCTATCGTCTAATCGGCATGACGATTCAGAATTGATCAAATTGGCAGTTCGTCCCAGGGACCGAAGACCTTAATAAATTACGGTACCGGTATTGCAGAATTTTGGTTATTTTTCAGATTTAGGTAACCGCTATCTGGGTAACCAGACCGAAGAAAAATGTAACCTATATTCAGGTTACCGTTTTAATACCGGTTAACTAAAGATAACGACTCTTTGTCACACACACATTCGATGCGCGCCATGTGACTATTACCGACGGCACGTGTGAAATGTGCAAGATAGGGGTAATTTTTATTCACTTTTAATAATAAAGGTAATCTTTAAAATTACTTCTAAAACAAAAAAAAAGGTTGTTACCGAAAAAATACCCGTATTGATCATACCGGTTTCGGTCCCTGGTTCGTCCATACACCATACTGCCTATTGTCCAATCGGTATGACGAAGGCCTGATCAAACTTTCAAATCGGCATCGGCGTTCAATCGAAGCCATGGCATCACCATTGACAGACGACGATGTTTTAAACTGACCCTCATACACGTTGCAATCGGAACGATCCAATCGGCATGATCAACCCAATCTGAAAAATAAAAATCGTCAAAGTTTTACTGTCATGTTGCATGAATTCCATGACCAAACACGATCAATAACTGATCCAATGGGCAGTGTCATGCCGATTGGACGATAGGCAGTATGGTGTATGGCTAGCTTAAATCAAGGTCGATAAGGTTCGAATTGATATCAAATGTCATTGTGTAACCTATCATCTAGGGCCTCAAATGTACCAGCTGACGCTGATTTTCTTTGTAGTGAAAAGTGAAATAATTAAGTTTTTGTTTGCAGATATATAGAAACGATGGTAATTTAATTTGAAGCGACTGCCTACAGAGAAAGCATGATCTGAAGTGTAGATTCCCAGTATAAACATGTTTACATAACTAATTTAATTACCAGCATATGACATCGCTTCTATTGTAATTGGATTATATATTATGTAGGTATCTGTTTATTCCAGTTGTTCAAATGTATGTCATAATCTAAATAGCGGCAGTCGTGAGACGGAATGTCTATGAATGTTGTGTGGTTGTTTAATATATAAATATTAGGGATTTGAGGGTACCGTTATTGCATTGCTCAGGTTTCATAGTAAATAGTAATACAGTTACTGAAGCGAGTATAGAGGATACAACCTCTTTTGGCATAGAAATGGTCATGGGTAGTAGTTTCGCGGGTTTTTTGCAATATTATGACGAGGCAAGTGACAAACATTGTTCATCATTCAGCCTATTGCAGTTCACTTCTGGACATACGCCTCTCCCAGGGAGCGCCACAGCGCACAATCTTACCGCTTTTTTCATCCTTTCATCCAGCCACTGCCAGCTATCTTCTTCTGGTCATCAGTCCTTCTTGCCGGAGGCTTTCCATTCTACTTTTACCTACACGTGGTTTCAATTCTAGAACCTTCCTACTCCACCTTTCGTCGGTTCTGCGGTAAACATGACCACTGACTGACTGAGTCACATTGTAACCTGCCGCCTTATCTTCAACTTCATGCATCAGAAGTGAGATCTACCTAAATTGCTATTCTCTAAGGATTCAAAATTATATGCAGCGCTGCCTCACCGTCGAATCTACTGATACTACTGACATTAATAATGCTACTTATTACCTTTTTTTTAGCGTGGTAAATTCAAATGATTCCTTCCACCCTGGGCAGAGCGGGAAGGACTGTCAAACTTGTACTGACTGAAATCCACGGTGTCTCTCAATAGCCCTTTACGTTCGTCACGGTAATTCGTGAGTCCTGCAACCCCGGCAGGCTTTGGCCCTCTTTCCCCGTCATTAAGTTGACAATCTTTGAGGCGTGAGTGGAACACAACACGCCGTCAACCCGGGCATGGTCGGAAACCGAGTCGCCACGACATTATGACCTAGAATACAACCTAGAACTAAACACTGTCTTGTAGGTATAGGATGGCATGATGGAGCCCATTCTCAACCACTTTTATACCTGCCATATAACCATTAGGTCTTCCGGACCCTTACTCAGTACTAAACAAAGGTGTCAGAGGATACGAGGGTCAAAAGAACGCGCGTGACAAACACGCATTACAGTAACTGAGGGAATAAATTAAGTAAATATTCCTCTACGGACTGAAAAACTACATTGTGTAAGTGATACATTTGTATGAGTGGTCGTTTACATTCATTATGTAAGTACGACGAAGCGCCTTAAGATGCGATTCTACTGGCGTGCGACACTATGCGGCATAGTGAGCGGCATAAATGTTCGCTCTGGTGGTGCTACCATGAACTCTTAAAGCGTGAGTCTTTAGGCTGTGGGAAAGAGACGGCGCTAGACGGCTTGTATACCTCTGTCTCTTTCCCACAGACTAAACTGAATCGCGTTAAGAGCTCGTGGTAAGGCCGACCACGAGCTACTCTACTCAGCATTACGCGCGTCTTATTGTGAGGGTAATCCCAGTGTGGGAACGAGATGGCGCCTTGTTTAACTCTGTCTCTTTCTCACAATGGTATTACTTTCTATTTAAGACGTCATGGTAGGCCACCAGAACGAACATTTGTGAATCAAATGTGTGTGTGTGTGCCCACACCTAGATATTTCTGTGAGCGCACACGTGAGCAGTTTTCTCGATATTAAGTGCGCAAATTATGTGTTCAATGAAAATGTTCGCGCACAAATATGCTGCTGCTGCACTGCCTTGGCGCTGGACATAGAAGCTAAACACGATACCAGCTTAGTCCCCGCACTACTGAACTGCGTGGACAAAATATGCCGCACACTATTTCGATGGAAACGTACCATTACTTCAGTGAAAATGTTCGCGCACAAAAGTTCTGTCTACATTTATAAACCTTTTTAGGGCGCCACACAACACGATCTCTATAGACCCGTTTGCTTTGTCCATTTTATTTGGCATGGAATTTATGAGTTAACAATAACACATAGATCTTCAAGGCTAAGTCGCGTCTATCGCGATAGGTATGGGGATGGGTGACCATAGCTTGTCCCGAGTTTGCCTCCAAGCTTCAAAAGGACGTAATTATGATCACTGAGGAATCATAGGTTCATAGGTACCAGATTTTTTGTTTTAGAATCAGATAATGAATTCAGGTAATTACCCCTACAAAATCGACAAACAATTTTTGGATAAAATCTGTTACGCATTCAATTTTCACAAATCAAACTAAATAATTCAGAAAAGAAATCAAAAGGTTTATATTTGTGAGTACATATTATTTGAGTAATTATTAAATCAACACAGAATGTAATATCATTTAATGTTTGGCGTTAATAGTCACAGTTAAATAGTTGGTCAATTAGTAAATAAAACATAATTATTGGTTGTTATTAATATATTTAGTGCCAACTATCAGGGGAATTTAAAACACCACTTTAGCAGTGTCATATTGTACGAATAAAATTAAAAAAAAAAACCGAATAATCTACTGTATTCAGCAATAGAATATTATAATCGCAATTCTTACTGTAGTAGTGATTAAGTGGCTTATTCTTATATAATTACTCCTCATCTGCTAAGCGATATCTTAATAATGTCAAATAAATGCCAATTTTCAGTGCTCAGCCTTTCGGGCTTTATTACCCGTAACTACTTCATAATAATGCAATTATTGCGTTATATCAATAGATTGAGTAAAAGTCAATCCGCACAAAAGAAAAACATAAAATATTCAGTGCATTTATTGTAACAAACGCTTATACAAAAGCAGGGGCGACCAACACACGTCCCGCTGTGCTCCTGTGTGGCCCCAGTCTTTATGTGGCGCCTGAAACATAAAGAACAAATATTTATAAGTTTGCTTACAATACGCGGAGAGAGTGCGGTTTTAGTATTTCAAGTGAGGTTTCTACTGACGTAGAATCAACATGGCTGCTGCAAAAAAAAAAAAAAACTGAAGTCAAAGAAAATTTACTCGGATTACTTTTGAAACCAATTTGTCCTGATTGTGCCCATATAGATTAACCCATTCATTGCGGCAGAGAAAAATAACTTTATATTTCAGGTACGGGGTGGTTTTCGTCTATGACGCCGATGGGCGTCCTCAGCACCTCAAATGGATAATATAAAACGCCGATGGGCGTTTTCAGCACTTTTCAAAATTATTAATAATTCTTACGTTAAAATGTTTAACAAACCTCAAATGCGCGAAATTTGTGGTACGATAACGAACTTAGTTAGTGTTAAAAAATAAATTAACATCGATTAGAATTATGGTTTTGTAATAGTTGGATCGTGAAAAATATAAGAATATGGCGATAAATGGTTAATATCAGAGGTGGTAAACCTTTTCTTACTTTTACAATACCACTATTTATTAGGGTTTTTTCTTCACCCATTTAGGTAGGCAAAGGGAACTGCATACAGCTTAGTCTTCAGTAGTTTTTTTTTATTGATATGAAATGAAAATGAAATGAAATGAAACCTAATCTAATTCATTCAACTAAATCATTAAATCTGATATTGAAATAAATTAATAGTTTCTTTTTAGAAATATACTTATTTGTATGAATCACAAAAACTTCATGGTTGGTTTTTTATTTTTAATAGACATTAATAATAAAACATTATTTTGAAAGTTGGGAAAGAGAACGCACGAGTTCGGGAATGGTAAAAAAAAGCAGTGGTGTGTATTCACATCCCGCACGCAATACGTCCCTGCAATACGCCACTTTTTGAGCAACTGTATTAAAAAAATATTAACCGTCATTTAGTGCAAACTACCTACTTTTCAAACGAAAGTGAACCTTAACTTCAAATTATAAAGGTTAACTTTAAGGTGAACGCACATTGAGCCGCACGCAGTCTCCGCAGTCCCCGCACTCATCGCATTTTGTTAATGGCCTCGCACACTTAGCCGCACCGCAGTCTCCGCAGTCGCCGCACGTATTTTGTAGTGTTGCCAACTTAGTGGATTTTTCACTAATTAAAATTGTTGGTTTTGACTCCTCTTTTAGTAGCGTAATATTGCTTTTAGTGGCTGGGGCTTTTTTCTAGTTGTTTAGTAGAATTTACTTACAGTTATTAAAATGCTATCACTTAAACAAAGCTATTGAAACATTACGAAGTATATTATTTTTACTTCATTTAATTGTCAGGAGAACTTTTATTGATACATAAGCTGTAGTTTTTAAGAATTGAAGAAAAATACTGCAAAGATTATGAAATTCCAATAAAAGTTACAGACGACGAGGCAGACAAAAAATGCGGATGACGTCATCCGCACCGCGCTAGCCGCAGCGTCCGCTGCGTGCGGGCCGACGTTGGTGACGTCATCAGCTGCGGCTGGGGAATTCGGTCGTCTCAAATGCGTGCGGCGACTGCGGAGACTGCGGTGCGGCTCAGTGTGCGAGGTTTCATAGAATTTCATACAAAGAATTCGAAATGCGGGGACTGCGGAGACTGCGGTGCGGCTCAATGTGCGTTCACCATTAATCTGTGTACTGACCGGTTCGGGATTAGCTAAGAGAAAAATTGGAACTAAATTCCACATTGGTAAGACTGTCAGTGTTGTTATCGGTAAAGTTTTATTTAGTTTTATTGAATTTATACTTAATATCTGGTTGACCGAGCTCCGTTCGGTTTTTAAAATGTCTATATCTTGGGAACCGAGCTATTCTCGAACCTGGGACCTTCATAAATCGATTCCTTCAGCCGAAAAACTCCTAATCTGTAACTTTCATGTAAATCCTTGGAGCCGTTTCCGAGGTCCTGATTATTTATAAATATACAAGAATTGCTCGTTTAAAGATATTAGATAGATGTAAATATACCCTACACAATTTTATGTCATTAAAAGTCATACCTAACTCGTAAAACCAATGCAAAATAGGAAATAAAAATTATGCGATGTAAGTGTTCGCTAAAAATACCTTTATTATAGAAAAGTAATAATTCACAAAATATATTTAGAATCCAAGGTTGTTAAATCCTGGAAAACGCCCATAGGCGTCTTCAGCACCTAGAAAGGATTTCGCATTTTTTTTTATAGTTAAAAATCCGGAAACTGTGAGCACTACTTTGTGCATTCAAAAAAAAAAATAGCACCTATTGCAAAATTTTACTTTTTAGGCTGGTTTTTGCCAAGATATAAACAATTGTAAAAACACGCCGATAGGCGTCCTCCGCACCTGAATATGAAATAAAAAGACGCCGATAGGCGTCTGCCGCAACGAATGGGTTACATTTGAAATTACAGTTTATCATTTCGAAAAATAAGGACTTGAAGTCTGAATCAAATACTTTTCAGCGTATTCCCTAATACGTCTTATAAATATTATGTACGATATAATCATCCAATATTTGAAGATGTTATCGTCGTCTTAGTACACACTACACAGTAAGAAATATCCGTAAAATAAAAACTACTGAACTAAATTGAAAGAAATTTATGGAGCCAATAACCGATATAGGTACCACATCGAAAGAATAAATATCATCAAAATCGTTCCACCCAGTCGTAAGTTATGGGTAATAAACATAAAAAAATACAGTCGAATTGAGAACCTCATAATTTTTTTGAAGTCGGTCGAAATGTCTCTCTTACATTAGACAACGATAAAACTGCTTAGTCCCAAATAACAAAGCTTCAGTATATAAAATGAACAATTTCACTGAATCGAATTTAAACCACAACTCAATATGCACAGTGGGAAATAGGTCACCTTTGTGTGAGCCAAACCTATTAGTATTTTTCTATTGAAAATGCAAGCAAGACTTCTTTTTTTCTTGCCTCGCCTGTTTTAGGAATAACAACTGCCTTGAGCTGTTTTGAGTCTCATTAAATTAAATATGAAGATAACTATTTAACGACAATGACACATCTATGGACACCAAATCCAGAAATATCCACACTGGGTGCTGTCTTTGGTAGAAGGTGCATAATATAAAATATCTGGTTGACTGAGCTTCGCTCGGTTTTGAAAATGTCTATATCTTGGGAACCGAGCTTTTCTCGGACCTGGGACCTTTATATATCTGGGATAAATCGATTCCTTGAGCCGAAAAACCCCTAATCTGTAACTTTCATTTCACTTGTAGCCGTTTCCGAGATCCTGATTATTATAAATATACAAGAATTGCTCGTTTAAAGATATTAGATAAATAAAATCATTGAAAACTAAATAGGAGAAGTGCCTAAATGCTTTTTATTTTTTCAGCTTTGTTTTTACAAAACCTTTATAATTATGTACCTACGTCAAAATCAATACAATGAAACAGTTGAAACAAATGAAAAATGGTACTAAATTAGTCAAGTCACACAAGGACCTTTCAATTTGTCTTACTCCCCGTTTTCAAGGCTGAAACATAATTATGCGTTAAATGATATTGTTAGACTTGCAGAAGAAATCCTTATAATCAACACCATTAAAAACTTACTAACAAAAGAAAGAAGACGAAAGAAAAAACGTTTATTTGGATAACCGCGGCGGTGCACACAATATAAACGAATAAATGAAGAAAAAGAAAAAAAATCAAGACAGTAAAACATTAGGTACATACAACAAAATATAGCAACATAATTAAAACATGGTGTGTCCCACGGCTACGCCAAATGGGTCCAGTTCTTCTTCAAAACAGTTCTTCGCTAAGTAATTTCGTAACACAAGTGTCAAAAAACAAACACCAACTGTTTAACCGCCCAAAAAGGAAGATACATTCACCGTGACAGAATTTGTGCGGGATTTGTTCAGGCCACCATATGACCTGCGTGAAGGAAAGCCATCATTTGTAAGGCTCAGAGCAACAACCGCTGGCATCCGGTTCCGAGTGTTGACAACACTTTACCTCGCGGAGGGAAACATGACATTACTGTTTGGCATAGAGATTTGATGTAACATCGGTTGTCTTTGGAATTGTGTTTTTGTTTTGAATTTACTTTTAGGGCGACTTTCACCAAAAGTTAAACATGTTTAAAATTTTATATAGTGTCAAAATTCAATAGACTTTTGACACAAAATAAAATTTTAAACATGTTTAACTTTTGGTGAAAGTCGCCCTTAGAATGTGAAATTTTTCGGGTTTTAGCGGGGACCGTCCAAATGACTAGATTTTGAACAACTAATTTTTGAATCCGTTGCAACTAGGTACAGGGTAAAAATCACCGCTGTAAATCCCGTATAATAATACAGTCCTGGCCACTGTCTTAGTTTCTAAGTACGAAATCGTTGCAGACGCACACAAATCAAAGACCACGCCACGACTGAAGTCCTTTTCACTCAGCGGTATTACATCAAATTGCATTTAAAAATGTAGTAACACGAAATCCGCAGGTAATGAGTAGTGGCGCGGAGTCTAAGAGCTAATTAGTTAAATCATAAAAATGTTGTCAAGCTTTCGTCGAGTATTATTTTTCCTTTTTTTTTTTTTGAAATATTGTAGTAAATACCCTAAAAATATCGTCTGAACAATAAGTTAGTGGGGAATGATATTAAGAACCTACAAACAAAAATTATATTAAGAACCCTCTGATGATTTTTAATTAATGAAATCGCGAACCTCCCACGTGCAAAGTCGCGGGAAAATGCTAGTAAACAACAATTTAAGAACACGTGTATTGTCTTGAATTTTCCAAATAAATGACAGCGCGCTCAACTTAATATGAAATGTCAAACAATTTCACAATGTTTTTCTTATGACTGCTTCGTCTAAGCTCAAACTTCGCTAAATTACCTTACAAAAACATGTAATAAGTTCTTTTTTTACAAATAAAGTAAACTCTCACTTTTGGCATAGGTAACGTAAAATAAATCTTTTTCTGTTATTTAGGCGTAACCTTTAAATGGTACATTCATATTAAGTTTTATTATTTCGCGCTTTCTTGAGAAGAAAATCCACGCATTGCCTTGAGGCTTAAATTCCTAAGACGCGTAACGTCAGTATACTATAAAGAACACAATGTATATTGGTATACACGACTGACAGGAAATCAAGCCTTATAGGTACTAATCCATATTCAATTATTTGAAGGTTCATCCTCCATGTTAGTCGGCAGTAAATGTTTTATCCGGCGCCGTCATAAAAATCCAGAAACAAAAACACAAAAAGACTTAAGAAAAAACTGAAAAAGCAACCAAATAATATAGGTAGGCATGATTTAATAGCTCAAAAAATTATTTAAGAGCCATCAAAATCAATGTACCGAATATTTTCGACAAAAACTCAATTGAAAATAACCGCGTTTCCGCATGGGCAAGGCGAATATTGCATTTTCAGTCGAATGAAGTGTCAACTGCATTTTAAATAACTTAGTGGGGCTGGCTCAGTAGCCATATTGATTTGTCGTATTTCTGGCAACTATATTCGGGCATACCGGTGAGAAAAGGCATTATTTATTCGGAAACTGGGCCGTTGTTTTAAAATAAAAGAGATGAATTTTCAAATTGTTTAAAATAGACAACGTATATATCTAATATCTTTAAACGAGCAATTCTTGTATATTTATATATAATCAGAATCTCGGAAACGGCTCCAAGGATTTTCATGAAAGTTATAGATCAGGGGTTTTTCGGCTCAAGGAATCGATTTATCAAGGTACCAGGTTCGAGAAAAGCTCGGTTCCCAAGATATAAACATTTAAAAAACCGAGCAAAGCTCGGTCAACCAGATATTGTCATATAATATTCTTTATTTTATCATAATTTATAACTCACTCATATTCATGACGCATATGTGCTTGTGTATATTAAAAAGCATTCTTTAATATTATTAGCATTTTATAAGTCCAACATCACAGTAGCTTATAAACGTATAATTTATAAATTACGGTGTTCGACGGTGAAGTAAGGGGGCATTGAAAACTCGGGTCGTTGCTATGTTTGCAAATAATGTATTCGGAAACTGCCATGCTTTTTTGTAACACTTCCTTATGTCATCATATTGTATGAAAATGTATTTGTATATGTGGTTTTGCCACTGAAAAGCTGTAGGTACCTACTCCAAAACTTTTTCATACCCTATTATTGCGAATAGACTGTTAGCTAAAGGTTCACTCGATATTAAAGAACGTCCTTCAAATAGATAGAAAAACATTCTTGAACTGAAAATACTCTATCGTTTTCATCCCAAGTCCGAATTTAAAGTTTCTCCACGACCAATCAAAGGTTTATGCATCAATTGTCAAATTCAAATTGGATTTCTGAACGGTCAAGTCACGTTTTATTGAGATCGCTCCATTCAGAATCACTGGTTTAGTTATTGGACTGTTTGCAGTGACTATCTGTCTGTCTATTGAACTGAAGGGCGGTTCTTCAATCCAATATGATCTTTAAGATGACTTACAAGCATTCAAGGCTTGGCTGAGAATTTATTGGATTGCCTATCAAATTGATAATATAACTCAATATCAATATTGATCCACGATCTTTGACGGCTGCTTGTGATTTGTCCATTGAAGATTCAGGTGGGCAAACATAACCGCTCTGGTTTGTTACAAACTTTAATCATAAACTTTGTAACAAATCAGCGGTTATGTTGTGTAGATTGGGATTCATAATATACCTACAATTTTAATTTATGTGATGGTTAACCCAAAACCTTAATTTTAATATGTCTTTGTTGAAAATGAAACGTTTTCAAAGTAATTGACGTTAGTCTAGACCTTTTAATACGTCTTGAAAATAAAATATTTGAACGGATTTACAAACGTAAGTAGAAGTACACATATTTTTGCTCTGAGATGTCTTTTATTGTATTCTTGACATTTCCAACTCTTAATTTGTTAACCAAGACGAGTACCTAAACACGTGTCTTCTCTCTAAATTCTGTAAAACCTTATGTGTAGCACTTTCGTACATTATCGCGACTTAGTCTCCAATACTTTACGACTTAGGCATCTATTGACGCGTGGCTCTGTACAAACTTCTATGGATTTGTAATTCGATAGTCGTGCCGTGTACGAAGGGCCTTAGTTTATATCCTTTGTTTTCAAAAACAATGTCTTAGGGCTTTTTGCATTAGAGCCGATGCACACCACGTTTTTTAAACGCTGTTAACGCGCATTTGTAGCGATACGCACGCAAGTCAGACGCAGCCTTAAATCTTTGCACACCTTTATAAATTACAAACGCGCGGCACCGGCGCGTTTGTATCGATACAGACGCGCCCCGGAGCCGCGCTTTTGACGCGCCCCGTTGCCGAGCGTTTGACGCGCTACATACGACAACAAACTGCTCTGTGCGTTTTAAAAACGCGCGTCGACGACGCCTTTAAAAACGTGGTGTGCTTAAGGCTCTTAGTCACAACGACTACACATTATAATAATATATTTAGACGTCTGTCGTCGCTCTCAGTGTCTCGTTAAATATTCGAAACGGATTCAAAGAACATCAAAATAAATTTGTTTTACGGACTGAAGGGATTTTTTATTATTTCTTTTTACAACCGACGCTGCAGAAAAGTGCGCACTTCTATGCTACGATTTAATTTTGCGAGAGCTATGTAAATAATGATAGTATATATTTTTCTTTTAAGTTTAAATTTTTGTTATCCACGTGTAAGTGTGTTATATGAATGTACAAAGTGCTCCATTTGTATGTAATGTAAATAAGCGGGCTTATTTGAAAAACAGTAAAAGAATACAAAAAACAGGTAAAACGGATGAATATTTAATTTAGTTTAAGCACCAGATTTTTTCAGATCTTTCAGAGTTTATTTCATAGTAAAAGTTGTTTATAACCATAAGTACTTTTAGCCCATGAAAGGTTGTTAATAATTTACAAATAACTGTGTATTTAACGAAATAAGGAAGTAATATGTTGAGTTTGGCGTAAGAGAGAGTGATTTTGAATTTTCCTTTTACTCAAATTATTATTTGGTTAATAAAATGTTGGATTTTCCTCCTGTTCTTATATTCTGAGAATTGATAATGAATTGGATCACAAGAGGAAAATTTAACAGAGCATCTGAAATCTTTTCGTCTACTAATTTCAAAAATGTTTTTGTTACTAAGGTCTGATTTTTCAATAACTTTTACCTGAGGAATAAAAATGGCGGTTTGACATATTTTCTATAGATAAGCTGTCAAACCGCCATTTTTATTCTTCAGTTAAAAGTTATCTGACTATTGAAAAATCAGCCCTAAGACAACTTAACTAGCCTTTTCCCTGTACAGCCGGGTCCACTCTGGTGTAACGCCTAATGTAATCCACCGTGTAATGTAACGCGAATTCTACGTACTGTGGACGGCACTACGAGCATTACTTGTAAAGCTGCACGCTGGTCATAGGTCTCTCCCAACTCCCACTTTTAACTAGAGTTAAGAGCAAAACCATACCTAAGAAATAAAAATAACCACGTAACTCTCTTTCTGGCACAGTCGGGTAATAAGCGAAAGGTGGCTTTGACTAATTAAGTAACAGTTTTGTCTTTAACATTAGGGAGTGCCTCTGTGCCGGTTGCTGAATAGTTTGCCCGTGCCTCGGGACTTGGGGCGTCCTGACTCTGATAAGATAGGTTCGAAGGGGATGGCGGGGTTTGGCGGGCGAGCGGAGCAACTAAGACCCCGCCATTCCCTTCATGTTAGGTTACTTTAAATCCTATACACTGAAATAGGAGCCCCGCGAGCGGGGCTCCATCGATTACGCCTCGTTTTTTTTTTAATTCGACCTTTACTTTTAAGATTAGCCTTGAAAAATTGCCCTTAAAGCTTGTTATAAGATAGCATTCCAAAACTAGAAAAACGATTAAGTTGATATAGACTTTTTGACCTTCAGAGTACATATTTGACCTTGACTTCTGAGTTGCGCATTGTCACCGGTTCCCACTCCCTTAACATTAACATGGATATCGGTGTTCATAACTGTGTATTCGCAGAATACTTTGAACTTCGCGTCATAAACTCAGTTAGTAATGTCGTATCATGAAAGACATCAGTCCAACTGCCAACTTTTAGGTGTAAAAGCTTGTTAGAACTTTAGCACTAATTAGTTAGCCAGATATAGTCTCGGGGGAACGAAGTGTGAATGTAAAGTACCTTATAACAGATTGTTGCGTTTGATTGCAGAAGTAAGTTGATCTTGACTTTCAACCTTCGATGAATCCATTTTGCTTAAAAGAGCTTATATATACAGGATGAATTTTTCAAGTAGGCGTGGATGGCTATACCCGAAACTATGAGGAATATCAAAAAACGTTGAAAGGAATCTCGAGGCTGATTTTAACGAAAACTAAAACTGTATCATTGGAATTTAGAAAAATCAGTAACCCTGGCTAGTATCGAATCCTTCTGATTTTGAAAAAAACTTCTACTTAGCCATAATTTTCTTGAAATTATAAAGTTTCATTGTTTTCAATGTTTCACCGAATTTGACGTCTCAACAATCTCACTGTATTCAGTAATACAAAATTAATAAGTTAAACAAAAAATTTAAAGAAGTACCTAACGGTTAACTTAATGTTTCGAATACAGTCATTGCCTTGAAGATTAATATTTTTTTTTAATTATACGTTTTCCTTAAGTTTGCCACATATGATTATTTCTCAGAATTTGATCCATATTAGCAACACTATCAAATGGTATAATAACACAGGGTGTAATTTTTTTTTTATATTTAAGTTTTGAATTATTTTTGAAAGCCCACGCAAGGTTTACAAGGTGATAATAATTCTGTGGCTTTGCGAAGTTTCTCGGGTCAGCTAGTAACAGATTATAGAGAGCAGTAAAAAAGTAAGTCATGCGTTGCTTAGGAGTTGTTATCAAATTGATGACTAACTATAAAATCGCGCGTTCACATTAGCCAAATTAAATACTGCGCGCTTTCACATTCCTTATTTAATTTTACCAATCTTGTTCTACTTTTCTCCTCACACTTCAATCACAAAACCCATTGAAGCTTTAGCCAAGCTTTAGGTATGTGTCGCCAACCCCATAATAATAACCATTAGGGCAGTAAAGTAACTTATATCGTAAATTTTATGATATTAATTTGACCAAATATCTATATACCATTATGTTTATGATATTAATTTAATCAAAAATATAGGTATACCTACCTTTATTGCACAAAATTCATCCTTTAAACGGCGAAAATAGCTTTAAACGGCTTAGAAACAGGGAAAACTGTCAAAATCATGTTGAATTGGGAAAAGTGACCGAATACTCGTAGCTTACATCAATACTCAATCTTCATCAATAACAATACTTTCGATACGTAGAAATACGGCTAGCTTTCAAAGCATTTGCAACTATTCTCACCTACAAAGACTAATTCAACTTAAATAGAAATTATGTTGGCGATGGATTTTGGTCAGTACGAGTCTGACAGTCACTTCCACTCCACAAAGGACGAGAAAACTCATTTTATGATTTTACCACTTCTTTTTTTGTCAGCACATATTGTCCCACTGCTGGGCAAAGGCCTCTCCAAAGTTTTTCCATGTGTTCTTGTTCAGCGCCACTTCGAACCAGAATTTTACCTCTTAAACAAAAAAAAACCTATTCTGACCTGTAACGTTTACCTAGTAAATAGATAGTTACGTAAACCGCAATATCATTTTCACTTCAGTAGCTCAAACATGTAGGTTTTGCTGCCTGAAATCAGTGAGCAAAATGCGATTTTGCTCACTAGTGAGACAAAGTAGCTTTTTAATTTTTGTTTTAAAAAAAGCCGCGAATGTTATATTCAGCCTTGAGTTAATCATACAATTCGATACATTAACACTCTATCTCTTTCCCGCCAATAGAAAGAGAGAGAGACAAACACCAGCCCTTTCGAAGTTCCGATTTTGAATTTGGTCTCAAAGACAAACACGTTCGGAAATTTGTACTAACCAAAGAAATGCAAAAAGATAATAATGTCTTCGAATGTATTTTATTGAATTTTTAACTTATTGTATTTAAATGAAAATAAGCATTTACTGTAAATATTTATTTCTAGTTTCAATTTATGTTAATAAATATTTTGAATAATAAAATATTATAGTTGCTATTTCCGAACACGCCTTAATTTAAAAATAAAAGAGCGGGAATAAAATTTCATGGCTGGCGTAAAGAGTTGAATAAGTTAAAAAAAAATATGCGTAAAACAAGCGACGAGAACAGTACTTATTTTAACATAACCATTTAAAACAACAAATTATTAATGCAGAATTAAATTTCCTAACTCTATCTAAATATCTGAAACCATACCATGTCTTCAATGAATGGAGACTTAACAAAGGGCGCAAGCAGTTTTTCGGAGACGGTGTTGCTATCTTATTTTTTAGATTTATCACAGACGAGACGATTATCTACAGTGCGGAGTATTTACTTATTGTTGAGAGCTACTTTAAAAAAAAAAAGTTATTTTAATCTATTCCTATTTATTATTTTATCTCCTAAAGTGTTCTCGCTGCTGAAGTGAAAAGTTATGTGTGTTACACGAGAGCAAAGTTTTTTGCATCTCGTGCCTTTGAATCTCTCGCTACACTCAGGATTCAACTTTAGAATCACTCGCTACGCTCGTGATTCAATCCTTGAATCCTTCGCTTGCTCAAGATTCAAAATCAGCACTCGCAGCAAAAAACGACTTTGCTCTCTTGTTGCACAAATAACTATTCACAGTCATATAAGCCGCCGATACCACTAAACCTCCCGTTTGCTAACTTAAAGCTATAACAGTTGGTTAATAGTTGGTTTAACAGTTAATAAAAAGTCCCCCGTGGCCGCTACATTGTGCGTTGTAGTGAACCAGATAACGGACTGATAAAATATGTATTAGTAGTTAATCATAACTATATATCTACGGAAATTTCTACGATGTAATTGTTTAATCAAAATGGTTTGTTGTTTATTATGAAATAATTTAAATCATAAACAAAGCTAAATATACCTATTTTTTTTTCTTTTTTTGAACATACTAATTAAATTATTAGGTAAGTAAGACCATCGGCTATAAACTATCTGTGTAACAAACATTCGCATTTAAAATAACAGTAGAAAGTTAATATTAAGCTGAAGTGACAGTGGGCTGGCCACATCGCTTCTAGGACTGATAAACATAAGAGTAGACGTGTCTTTAAGTGGAGACCTCGACTAGGGAAAAGTAGTGTATGACTTGCGTAAGGCAGTCGGCAGAGACAGGATGAGGAAACCTCAGCATCGGGCTCAGTGGCGTACATCGGGAGAGGCCTATGTCTAATACAGGCTAATGATGACGATGAAGATACAACACACACACGAAAAAAGACTCAAAAAACGTCGGAACAGATTTTTAAAAGCTACGAGAATAATCAGTTTCATACTATACAGGGTGAATTTTTCAAAAGGGCGCGTGGCCATATCCGAAACTTTGAGGAATATCAAAAACATTGAAAGGAGTCTCGAGCCGTATTTGATTATTTCCCTGAATTTGATCTTAATTAACAACACACAGTATGTGTTTTTTTTTCAATTCCTGGCCAGTATTATTGATTTTTCTAAATCTAATGATGGAGTTTTAATTTACGTCAAAATCGTCCTCGAGACTCCTTGCAACGTTTTTTGATATTCCTCATAGTTTCGGATAAAGCCATCTACGCCATGTTGAAAAATTCACCCTGTATATACAATCCGCGTGAAGCAGTTCGGTTACTAGTCTTCAATACAATATGTTATGTAACGATGATTTTTTCCTAAAGGTTGTGTTCGAGCAACATTTCTCCCGCAGCGGACGAATTTGATCCCGAAATCCTTCGGAAAAACGTGGAGTCAGTCACGCGTATCAGATTGACAACTGACGAAAATACCAGCACAAGCGAGGTCACGTCGACGAGAACTCTGAGAAATTCCGATTATGTAGAACAAGGGAAACGAACTTAACTGAAATATTTCCAAACTGTGTCTTTGGTAATTTTTGGGACTGGCGATGTTACATTTTTTATCTATCCTTTTCTGTCCCACTCCAGCACGCGGAGCATGTCACCGTAGTTAGATAAAAAAGGGGATTTTACTATACATTGAAGAGTTTTAAATCTCAACTTCTATACTGCAAAATAATTTATACAGGATATAATAATAAAACTAAACTATCACGAAACATTTTTAAGTACATTAAATTATTTCATCGATGATTTATGAGCAAGCACGTGTTAGAAAAATGTTCTACTTCACATAATCGCCTATCTTTTCAGATAACATAAACAAGATATTGTGATGTATGATCATAAAATCTTTTATTTTCACAATAAAGTAAGAAATATGGAAAAAATAAATGTCTTATCGCCATCATCCAAGTGGAAATTTATCGTAAAATCCCGTGAATTTTTTCGTGTTAATATCAATAGCTATGGCAGGTGAGCTCATTTTGTATGAATTCGTCGTAAAATTTACGCTCCCTTTGATCTTTCACCTCAAATCGTAAAAGAACATGATTGTAAGTTACAATTTTGCCGCTTCGTCAGTGTTCAAATATTTTTTTTTTGTGTCTGAGCAACTCAAATGTTTTTACCAAATAATTCGGGGAACGGCTCGTTACAAATAATTTTAGTAGGCAGAATATTTTGTTTTAGCGTTTGATTTAAATAATGAGAGAGTTCCGTGATTGATAACTATCTTAACTGGATTACGTAAATAAATATTCGGTCTTATAACAGAACCGTCTGAGCAAATAAAAGGTTTATTAAGCTACTTTCGTCGCGAGAAATGGAATATTAAAAATTGCTGATCATTTTCATTTTAAACCCATGGCTTAGCCACAGTGTTTAAAAGCTAACCTTATTCCGACTAAGATCAATTTCTAGAACGTCAATTCATGTTGGTTCAAAACTTTCAAGATAAACAACATTGTAGAAGTGCTTTTGATGACGCCAAGAGGTTAAGGATTCGCCTTTCACATGCACGAGGTTTTGTTTTCAAACTTTCTACGGCCTTTAATGTCATAAGGTTTGAACTACATATTGTTTCAATGCATAATATACAGGGTGAATTTGAATTAATGCGACAAAGACGCCACATTATTTTTGAAGTTGCTGGGAGCTTTATTTAGAGTAACATAGTCATTATAAACTGTTTCTACTAAAATCTGAAACATTAAAAAAAATTACGCGATTATCGTTTTCAAAAGATCCATTGATGTTATTAACTTTATTTGATACGAATCATCGGTATTCGAACATTTAATTTCTGTTTATTTATTTGATTCATATTGTAAATGCATTGGAATAACTAATCCGCCATAATAGATCGTACTTAAATAAAGATTTAACATCAATGGACCTTTTGAAAACGATAATCGCATAATTTTTTTAACGATTCAGATTTTAGAAAAAACAGTTTATAATGACTATGTTACAGTAATTGACGATAACATTTCATTTTGTCGCATTAATTAAAAATCATCCTGTATATACTTTCTAAGTTTGTCTTTGGACATCAATAAAGGACAGCATCGTTTGGAAATCTGTACTTATAATATTATGTAATCAATGTTGGTCTAAAGCTATCTCGGAGGCCTTTGGTGTTCTTGGAGGCGGTTTAATTAACTCTGGCAACAATGGCAGTCAAATTTTTGCTCGAAAAAAAGGAAAAAGTTCCTACCGATTCATGGGTTCGTTTTATACATACATACGGGTATTATAATAATATTGTTTTACTATAATATTAACAAAATTAAATTCAACAATGCTTTTAAATCTTAATAGCTCAATTTCGTAATGATCGATTCAATAAAGAAAACCAACTCTATGAGGGTTCAAAAAAACGACGAAACACTTCGAGAAAAGGTAGGTAGTGCCCTTGCGCTTCGCTTGGCTCGTCTTGGCGGGGGCACTGCCGTGCCCCCAGATTAATCGAAATGAAAGCGTTCTCGATACAGAGCAATGTTGTGAAGTTGGATTATTTTTGTGGAGGGACAAATTTATTTTTTAACCGACTCTTTTTATATATATAGGTACATATATATTTAAAGCTTGGCTTATTTCATTCTAGACATATTGGCTATAAATTATTTCGTAGTAGTTAAGCATCTAGGTAGACAAATTGGAATTTAAAACTCTTATACGCAAATATTATTCACATTGCCTTTGTTGTTTTAGCGTCAAAGTCTAACTTCACTTTTGACTGCTAAATATGACTGAACCTATTTGTTCAAAAAAGTATAAGTTCTGTGCCCATGTTTACAAAATAAAAAAAAGGTTGCACTCCAGGAGTGCCGGTAGAAGTGAAAACTTTTTTGTTACTATGTTTTATTTTTAATTTGAATGACGTCTTACTCATTTTCGATCAGGGTCACGTGACCCTGACGCGAGTTTTGGTCACGTGACCCTGACGCGAGTTTTAAATTTTTTACCCATTACAGAAAAAGTGTACAACGCCGCTAAAGAAGTTTTCACTTCAAAAAAGACGTTTCTATTTTTTATTAAATAAACTAGAAATAAAGCTTTAGGTAAAATAGGAAAGAACTAAAAAAAAGTCCCATACAATAGCAGTATGTTTATAATTACCGAAGAACGCCCAACACTTCGCACTTACAGTTCAAATGAACTTAGTCTATAAACTAGGGATTTCCAATTAAACACGGAACAACTTGTTTACAGCAGTATTAACAATGTTTATATTGTTTAGTTGGTATTAGTTTCTCACATGTTCACCGACTATGTTCGTCAGAGCACAGGGTTAAACCTATCGATGCATCATTTTTGTTCTTGTAGAAATTCCCGAAAAAAAAAAGGTTGCACTCCAGGAGTGCCGGTAGAAGTGAAAACTTTTTTGTTACTATGTTTTATTTTTAATTTGAATGACGTCTTACTCATTTTCGATCAGGGTCACGTGACCCTGACGCGAGTTTTGGTCACGTGACCCTGACGCGAGTTTTAAATTTTTTACCCATTACAGAAAAAGTGTACAACGCCGCTAAAGAAGTTTTCACTTCAAAAATAAAAACTTGAGAGGTGTCGAGGGACACCCGGATGGAACGAAGTTACTGTATACACTCAACAAAAATAATTGTCGCGACTCCACTCCACTCCGCTCCGCTCCAATCCACTCCGCTCCGCTCCGCTCACCTAAGCTCCGCTCCCCTCCACTCCGCTCCGCTCCGCTCCACACCACTCCACTCCGCTCCGCTCCACTCCGTTCCATTCCGCTCCACTCCGTTCCGCTCCGCTCCACTCCACTCCACTCCGCTCCGCTCAGCTCCATCACTCCACTCTTTGAGCTCAGCACCCTTTCGCAACGCGCGATAAGGAACTTTGTTCCAAAAAGTGTCGTGACAACTTTTCGTAAGAATTTTTTCCGTCTAGCCCCCTTTCACAACGCGCGATAAGGAACTTCGTTCCAAAATGATATGGAGAGACCATATAGCATACAGAACTGATGGCCGATGGCTCTATAAGGTTCTCGAATGTAGACCAAGCACCGGCAAGCGCAGCGTAGGACGTCCATCCACAAGTTCGACAGACGATCTTATGAAGACCACAAGATCGCGCTGGATGCAAGCAACTTCCAAACGGTCCTATTGGAAGTCTAAAGCCCTATGTTCAGCAGTGGACGTCTTACGTCTGATAATGATGAAATGAAAGTTAAAAACGTATTGGGATGCATTTTGGGCACTCATCACACTAGCCTATGGGTTTCCACTACGGGTAGTTCAGGTCCAGATTGTCATTCGACTCCGTTCATGTAGGTTTACGGGTAAACAAACAAGTTCTGTCATGCGTTACGAATCTTTTTTTCAGACTGTAGTAACTAAAATTCAAGTTATCCTTCAATAGCCCTTTACGTTCCAGAGTCACGGTTACCTGATACAGTCCCGCGACTGGAACTTTATGAAAAGATCTGTTTCATAAAACTTCTTCTTCTTAGTCGCTACACTCTTGGCAGAGTGGTCGTGGTCGTCACATCAGGGGTGGTGGCTCGCTTCACTATTCGCCGCCATTCTTCTCGCACCGAAGCCTTCCTGGTACATTCGTGTAAGGGACCATTCAATGCAGCCTTGATCTGGTCTGTCCAGCGCATTGGTGATCTGCCTCGAGCTCTGGTGCCATTCACTTTGCCCTGTACCACAAGGCGTTCCACAGACGAGTCTCCTCGCCGAGAAACATGTCCGAAGTAAGTGAGGATTCGACTCTGAACGATGGAAGATAGACGCTGCTTGACGCCGAGTTCGCTTAATATGGAAACATTTTCATAAAACTTAGTTAGTCAGTTATTAGTTACCTAGATCCTATTATATCTGTTACAAAATCTTATAGTTTTAATCAAACTTTAGTCGAGGGGTATGAGGAACCCTTTGATGCTTTTACCACGATAAAAAACACAAAGTTTTAGTTTGGTTAGGTTAGTTAGGTTAATAAAATAATCTTTAAACAGGACTTATTTACAGTAGGAATATAAAACAAAGTCAAATAAGTCTGTCTGTACGTATGTGACTTCCAAACGACTGCACTAAATTGCTTTCTTCCTTTTTTGTGTTCGTTATGGCCAAAGACAATGTTAGGATTTACATGCTAAAAAAAAAAACGAAATTTTGAACCCATGCGAAACAAAGTTTGGCTACCAGCACTAATAATCTTAACCGTATTTAATACATACGCCATTCAAAATTTTTTTTCGGTATTTTACGTAAAATAAAATAAACTGTATACTGCTCCTTCTCCGCCATTTAAAAGTCATATAAAAGTTTGCGCTATTCAATGCGATTCCGCGGATCACATTATTATCGGTTCAAGGTGCACTTCGTGTCAATATGAGTCTCGAATGTTCGTCTCAATATCTGAGAGCTCCCTGTATATGTGAGTGTGTGAGTGTGCAACCGTGGAGTGTGTTTTGTGGGTGTGTGTTGGCAGTGTATGTGTGTGGGTGTGTGAGTGACGTTTGTCGCCGCTTCGGGACGTTAACGTCTCGACTTCGAGTGGATTTCATTGTTATTCAAACTGGTGTGGTAGTTTTATGCAGGTGTCCTCTAGAATTGGCGTAGCTGTTAAGGTGCATCATTGATCTCTCATATAAACTCGTTGATGTTTTCTTGATGAATTTTTATGTAAATAACTTTACTCCTGTTACAGAATAAGATTTTTCGTTAGTGTTAAAATAACTGTAAATTAAGTAAGTATGTTTTTTAATAACTTATTCACATATTAATTTTATTAGCTACACCTACTTACTTCCGAGAGAGTTTTGCATTTTTTAAGCGACTTTCACTATCTCTGTTTTCTTTATATTTTTCTTTGTTTTTTTATTTTCCTTTTCTCGTCTTATTGCTGGGTTTAGGCTTTCTTCAATTTTCTGACCAAGATTGCCATCACGAACATGATTAGATAGTCACACTGATTCAACCTGTAAAAAAAAAAAAATAGTAGACATAACATTGTGTTTTTTTCCTTTCTTTGGCAACACATTTTGTTAATATTTTTATATTAAACGCATTAACGCATGCGTAGCGAACGTCACCATGAGACGTTAGATATGGAAGGACAAATTCGCCGCGGCAGATAAGATCCTCGGTGGCTCGGTTGGAAATGAGCGTCGGATGTACTGAATCCGAAGGTCGTGGGTTCGAATCCTGCCCGCGGATCGAATTTTTCCTTTCCAAGGAAAAACATTTTGTTAATTCGTTACGAAATCAAACAGTCTAATCAAAAGTGATGTTGGACACATGAGAAACGTGTCTCGAGTTCATGACCTCAAATAGGTTTCATTGTTTTCTCAAAGCATTTACCCACAAATTGGGTAACAGTTTTATGAACACTCCAACAAATTAGGGTAAACTTACTCATTCGGGGAACTCGGGTTAGTATTTTATTCAAGAGGTAGTAAATTGCTCTGCTTACCTGTGAACTGAGTTCAGTTGCTATCTTGATGTCTGATTTAGATCGAGATACATACGTTACGTATAAAGAGACTGGATAATGAAAAAGTTTGCGCTACATTTAGTAGTTTGAAGCGCTTATCTATGTAGGACTTGTTGGTAGTGCAGGGATGTCCCCGACTTACGAGTTGTAGGTCGAGGGTTTGAACACAGCCAGGTGCATTACTTTGTGCTAATTATTTATTATAGTCTATTCTTTTCCGATCAATTTCGTTGAAGGCTCCAAGACACGTCGAGTCATTCAAACATAATCTCTCGACTCGAGTTTCCGACGCTTTTCTGGTGGTATCCACCAGAAAAGCTTGATTCTAGCTTACAGAAATTTCAGTGGTTTGGGATCTGTATCATGGAAACTGTATCGTTGTCCTTAAAAAAAAACCGTAACAGACAACATCTAAAAAAAAACATCAACAATGAAATTGCCTTTATCACAACTAAAACGTTATACAAAACATAGGGATGGTCTAGTTAATCAAACGATTCGATTCCGATGACAAGTGACCGGCCGGTTCCATTCGAGTGTTTGAATCGGTATAAATTGACTACTATAGTGACGGCGCTTGGAAGTCGAGCGTTCGTGTTGTGTTCAAATACGGAATACAACACGAGTTACGGAAGTAGGTATTTGGCGTTTAAATTATGGAACATGTCATTATTAGCTGTTGGCGATCACATTTTTGCTTTGTTATATAAATAAGCGTTGGTTAAAGAGAAGAAATAAATGGGGGTTTTAAATTGTTTGAGTCTAAAATTTCAGAACATATATACAGAAGCTTCTTAGCTATGACATATGTTTTAATTTAACTGTATTTTTTTATTAAACGATGTCAAGTTGTTGTTTAGGAAAAACCTTGCCAAAAGTCATAAAAAATACGAGTATTATAAAAGATTTCACCTTTGAAACGAACGTCCTTCATCGCATCTTAAAGTTCTTTAACCATTTAAAAAACTCAAAAATCCTTGATAAAAGTCTAGTGAAGCAGCAACATAAAGATAAAAGCTAACGTAAACACAGTTTCTACAAACGTAGTCACAAAAGACGCAGACATCCGACGCTGTATGTTTTGTTTATAAAGAAAATATGAGTGCTAAGTCGAGTCAATGTTTTTATTTTTGCTCGAGAGATAGATTTTTTGTCGTCTTGTTATACAAAGAGGTTCATGCTTCAGCAACCCTCCTCTTTGATTTATTTTGATATGTAAAGAGGACAGAATGCTGATTCATAATTTTTGAAGAAAAAGGGAGGGATACTTTCTGTTAATTTTATTACGTGGAGCGTTTTTAAGAGTTTTTAAATTTAGTATTATACAAGATTATTTTTAGTATATGCGAAAACTAAATATAGTTTGTTCAGAATCAGTAACTTATTCGATTCCAATAATTTTAACACCATGATATATTTTTATTCAAAAATATTTTAATTACATTTTATTACCAGTTAACTACAATAGGGTGACTGATAATTAGTGTACGATACTTAACACGTGATTGAGCTCATGATAACAAACAACTTTTACTAGGGGAAAAACCTGAAAACGCGAAAAAAAAAAACAGCTTGTTTGCTTAATGTACTGATCAGCTGATATATTTCTTGATAAAAGTTGTTTGTTATCATGAGCACAATTATGTGTTTAAGTATCGTACAGTAATTGCCAGTCACCCTATATAGCGTCTACGCAGATGCGCTTTGAAACAAGGTAATGAAAAATTCGGCCTCTTTTACCGCTTAATAAACCCACATTAGCCCCGATCCTTCTGCTCTACCTCACGATATGGTTATTTGAAATATGGATCCTCTCTACGCCATCGTAGACAGTTATTGGATTACGAGACCTGTGTGGTGCTCCTCGGCTAATAAAATCTGTTCAATGGAGCTGGCGCTTCTCTTCCGGCTTCATAAACATTGTTTAGAGAGTGAGTATGAATAATAATAATAGAGCGCTTAACACGATAGCGGTTTATTTTTGCCTCGCACTTTTTTTTCTCAGCTTTGTAAAATCATTTTGGTCCTCCCAACCAGGGCGGAGCAGGGGGGACTGTCAGACTTGTACTGACTAAATCCACGGTGTCCTTCATTAGCTCTTTAAGTTCTGCGTAGCTGTTTAGTCCCGCGACCCCGGCAAGCTTTGACATCTAAGATGGGCTCCTTTTGCACTTTACAGAATTTATCCGTCGAATTGCCTCGTACTCTGAATTTTTGGCTCTAAGTGCAAAGTTTGAATAGAAAATTAATCTAAATAAAGAACTAGTTTATTTGTGTAATGATTCATTGGTGTTGGATTTTGACTTGGTACCTACTCGTATGACACTAGGTTGAAGCGTCTGATGTTGGTTTTACTTTGATATAGCTGACAAAGCCAAAATTCATTATTGTATTTTAATTTTAGAACTTTAATTACAGCCAGTACCGATTGAAATTTTTATAAACAAGGAATTCTAAAAACACAGTTATATACAGAAAAAAAGATTTTTTTAAATTAACTACATGCAATTCCTCCGTTGAAAGTCCCGTCATGAATCGTCTTCTAAACTCTTCGCATCATTTACCTCAAACTGACGTCGCTTAAACCGTGTTATATCTGTTTACTAGTTAAATTATTCTTGAGAATTTAAAACGATTTTATGGAAAGCACCAAAAGATTTAAAAAAAACTATTTTATCATTCACACAAGCGCTCTACACCTAATTCAGACCCAATTCCCTTGAGCCCACTACTTGTAACATTACAGCCTATAACGTTATTGATGTTTGTTTACCAACCTTCGATGTAAACAACCTTTTTACTGAACATACATGGAGCTGCGATTTGCTGAGGGGTGTACCTACGACTGAGGGGGGGATGGGGGGAAGTCTCGATGTTCACGCACTGTTGGATCTGGAAATCTCACAAGAGACCCTTACTCGTTATTGGGAAAATGATTTAAAAATCACGGTCTAGTGATTTTAGTTTTAAAGTAAATGATAACAGTCGATGTGGCATTGTTAGAGACATTTAATTTTATTTTAGTAGGTAGAGATTCTTGAAAATGTGTGAGTAGAAAAGTCTTTGTATTTTAAAAGATGTTTTCACTTTTAACTCAGTCATACCTATTTGTTTTTCAAGACTTTTTACAACTAAATTCGCAATGAAATAACTGAACATGAATTCCATGTCTAATTTATTATTTGTGTGTTTTCAGGTAAATATTTACATTACATATCAACAAGAACAGTGCTCCGTATTTTTGTAAGTATCCTAGATGTAATGTTTTTTTATTAATTTTTCAATGAAACAAAACATAAAAAGTAACTTCTCCAGTGGGTCCAAGCTACCAGTTGTTAGGTCTCCAGAGAAAGGAAACTCCTCACAAACAATTTCTATAATTTTGAAGATTTTTTCGAATGATGAGAAGAAAAGAAATGTATGAGAAGAGAAGGCAATTCTTTTGTTTGAGTCACATCATGACCAGCTAACTACTTACTAACTTCTATAAAACGGTCACTACATGCATCAAAACGCCGTATACATGTACTAGGCAAGCAGCAAATAGTAGGAATACACGACTATCCAGTTACCGCTGACTAACGCTACTCTCTAGGCGGGGAGAGTTCCTGGCTTCGCAGTATATGAAGCCTTTTTATAGGTCGTCAACCTGTCAGTATAAAGCCTAAGATATACCGCTACTGGAATCGCAAAGGCGGCTTTTTTTTGCTGTTAGCCGTGGCAAAGGTATTTTGATGTAGTGTGTGTTCAGCTTTTCTTGTAGTGTACCGTTAGGTTATTTAATTTGATGTGTCGTTTTTAGTTTTTGTTTTATTGACAGTTATAAATGTTGTATGTGTTTGGTAATGTAAGTAGATTATAATATATTTGGTACTATAGTCAATATTAAAAGTGATATCTAAGTATCAAAAGGGCCTGAACAAACATAAAATCACAATTACAAAATTAAAATTATTGTGTATTTATTTGCAGTATTATATAAAATTATAAATTCTACTGTATTTAGATTACGAGTCAGTCCCAACATTTAATGTTTTCAACATTTCAAATTAAATTCATCGAATAAATGTATTGTGTTGTAAATAAATTTATCAAATAATGTACTTTATAATTATTATTTATTACCTATGCATCATGTGTAGGTTATTGTGGCTTTTTACTTCAATGGTTAACAAAACTGATAAATAATTGCAAGCACAATTAATCATTTTAGTTTGTATATTTAATTTTGATCTTAAGCTACGTTTATTAGAGGGCCAATACTTGCCGGGGTCGCGGGTCTTACCGAATTACCGTGACCCTGAAATTAGACTGTGGATTTTAGTCAGATACGAGTCTGACAGTCCCTCCCGCTCTGCCCCGGGTGAGAGAACTCATTTGATGATTTTACCACGATAAAAAAGTTACAACATAATTTAATTTACGTTTAAAATAATATTTTTTTGTGTAAATAATAAATACTTAAGTAGACAGAATTTTATGTTGAAACAATAAGTTCATGCACAATCAAACAACCAATTTGTAAGTACCTACTTGATGAACACAAAATCGAGTGCGTATCCAGTAGTTCAATGAGCCTTCACCACTAATGACCAGCTCATAGAAAGCGAACATTCCACTTGTTTCTAGCTTCCTGGTACTTCTATTTAAAAACGTATCACTTAATTAAATGTGGAACCAGCAATTAATTATTATCACAGTTTATAATCTATCCGAGTTTGATAATTATATTATATCCCAATTAATAAGGAATCATAATACAGATGGAATTAGAAGACATTGAAATGATTTCTTAACTGTTAATTTCTGTCTGCCAAATATATAGGTATATTAAATATATCTTTTTATAATTATTTTGACTCCAATATTATCAATAGGCGCAACGACTTGTAAAGATTTAGGAAACTGTATAACGCAGGAAATGTATAACAACATAAATTGTCTACATTGTTAAAATTAAATAAGGTTTTAAATGACTTGCTCACTAAAACTATATGATACTATACTTAAAGAGTTATTTGTTTAACATTAACAACATTTCATAGGCTGAAGGTACTTGAATAGTTATACAAAATTTTACTATGAATCCATCCCTGAAAGATCAAAAAAATTTAGGTACTTTTATACAAACCTGGCTGACCCGGCAAACTTTGTTTTGCCATATAAATTATTTTAAGGGAATTTCTATTGTGGATAACCTTAATCACTTAGCTTTTTATCAACTGAAAATGCAAATAAAATTTCATGAAAATTGGTCAAGCCGTTTCAGAGAAGTGTGGTAACTAACACTGTAACACCAGAATTTTACATATTAGAACATGGAATGTTTTTCCGTTAACAATGTATGAAACACCTATTTCTCTCTCTCTCTTTCAGGGTTGGTTTCGAATATGCATTTCTATTGATAGTAGTATTATTAAATAATTGAAAAAAATTCAAACATAGAGATTTTTATCCTGATAGTATAATATTTCGATGTGATGCGAGCAAAACTTGGTTGTTCGTTCGATATTGAATTATGTTCTAATAGAAGGCCAGTAAAAACTATATTACATAGAAAAAAGATAGAAATATAACTATTTCATGTTCCTACTCTATTTGGCATGCACATGTAACAAATGCAATTATAAAGTAGCCAATTTATACAAATCATAAAGATCTAAACCGCGCCCTAAAGATTCACAATTAATTGCGCCAGCGCTTAAGCCAAAAATTTCAACTATCCACAAACCCGGTCACTACATCATCCATAATATGTACAACACAGTGCATACTATAGGTACGCTCACTCACACAATCCGTACCCTAACTGCTAACAACATTTGCAATATTAATTATGCGAGCCGCCAGCTTGATGTTCCGGGTTAATAACAGACCATTCGGGATGGCATCGGGATTAAACAATATGTCTGCCGTAACTATTTAATGAGGCACACACATTGCCCTCAAAAATGTTTCGTGATATGTGTCACCCAGATTTTAAAACAATGAAAATTATTATGAGGAAAATTGCGGAAGTTAAATTGTGTTTTGCCGTAAATACGAGTGTCCGAGGGTGGATTTTACGAGGCATGGGATCGTTTCGAGACTGTCTTACCCTAACAAGTTTTTATTAAACAGACCAAATCTGCAACGTCTGACGTAAAAAGTATGCCTCCAAAACTACGTTCACATAAAAAGTAGGCTATCACTAATCACCAGAAGCTCGAAAGCACCAAAAAATCAAAGCACACTTCATCAGTTTGTTGATGCCGAGTAAATTACTTACTTTGTGTGGAGACACATTAATCAATAAAGGATGATTAATGAAAGCCGGCACACGATCCCGATCGCTTGATGGATTAGCGCCCATATGGTTCTGCATAATTTGCTGAGTGCTGCCACCTGTGCCCTTGTTGTTTTATCTCCCTCCCACCAAACAAGTTAGCCGCTCGAAAAAATCCCGCCATACTTTGTTAAGCATTATTTTTCTTGTTTAGATTACGAAATAAAAGTCGGGGGAAAACGAGCCGAATTAAATTTTCGTTTCCGTAGCCGTGGCGCTATTTGTATTCCGAGCGGTCGAGTGTAAATCTAAGATTCTGTAAATGATTGTACCTCAAAGTGGGTAAGAAAATAAGTACTGGGAACATTCACCTGTCGCATTCATTGTTGCTCTAAATAAAATGGGGAATATTTTTTGTGTTTCCTTGTTAGAAACTTCTTTCAGGAATCTGTTAACAAGGAATAAGAGGACCTTTTTATCCGGTCGAAATGTTCGGTCGCCTCTAGCGGTTGCGGCACAGATTGGCAGCCGACAAATCCGTACAAATCCTGTGTGGCAAGCAGAGCTTTCCTCGGTTCGAAAAAAGAGCGATTGATTCAAAACACTGTTAGGAAAAAATGACGTCGTCGTCCAAAATAAATCTACTGCTCGATTTCAGATGACCTAATCTCTTTCTTGTCTTTGTATTATTGAGTAATTCTGCGAGATAAATGGTCAATTATTTCTTGTGGTTTTTTGTCAATATCCAAAAGCCCATTACGTGAGACTTAATAACGTCATCCGGAAACCCCGTTCACAAGCGTATTACAGTTTGCACACTCGCGAGCTCTAAATAGCTCTATAAATAACTTTCAATCTGAATCAGGATGTCATACAGTGTTGCTACTCGATTGTCGTAGGAACATGATGCTATAACACTCAATCCGTATATGCAGACAATGGCAGGCATCCATCTCCTGTCGACTGCCATCGGAAAACAATAGAATGCATTCCACGTCGCAGGCTGCGATGTAAAAGTACGAAATGTCAGTTCGTGACTTTTCTGGCTTTTTTTAATTTTTTCTTTGATTTATTAAAGAATTAACTTAAACAGGTTGTTTTATAAAGATATTATTTTCAAAAATGTTAGTTCGCTTTTAAAAAAAAAAGCCTTAAATAATATGTTGTACTAGTTATATTCGTACCTAGTTGTATTAATAGTTAGAGGGAAGGGTGGGTAATTTTTAAAATTAAAGCGCATACCAGGGACTAGGTGCAAACTACCAGGCCGGCAGAGCTCAAAAGAAGTAACCATTCGTATAAAACAACTACGAACAATAATCTAAAAATATTTTCAAGCTTTGTCAACAAAAGATTGCGTCAGTTGCCTTTGCAAAGCACTTCACAGACAATATGGACGATTCATGCCAATTATTTTTCTAGAGCTTCAGTTAGTTTCAGCGTGATACACTCGATATTTATAAAAATAATATCTATGAAACTTTCAAGCGTGCGATCAGGTACCTACTCGATTTATTTAGTTGGAAACTTTGTCACAAGTTTCTTTGCCTATTTAATGTAAAGACGTAAAGTTGCATCTTTTTCATAAGCACTTAGTTTTCAAACACTAGTTTGAAATCATTTTTGCTTCTTCATCGTTTATTTTATTGTAAATAATTCAACAAATCTAAATCGGAACCCTTATAGCCTATCATACAACTTGACAAAGTCCTTACTTGCACGATAGGATACTAAACTAAAAAGAAAACAGACCTAACCCACAAAAGGGTAGAATCAAAACATATAAAACTTTCGGCATTCATGTAACACACGTACTTATTTAATAACATTTTGTAGTCGGCTTTACGGTTTGTTTATGTAATTGTTATTGGGTGGCTAGGTGCTAAAAGCTGGCTTGCCCGTTGTAATTGTGCATATGCGGTACCCCGAGTAACCGCGTGTTTAATTTTGCAAATGTTATTAGTAGGTGGGAAGGGACGCGTCGCCGCGTGACGCCGCGTCGCGTCGCGCCTGTGTGTAGTGGAACTACGCTTGGGAGCAAACAAGCCACGAACATGGCTAATTAAGAGACTAGTACAATGCTTTAGCATTAAATGGTTATAGGTTGTAATGTTATTGGTTTATTACATAAAAAGTTCGAAAGAATCTCAATAACGTCTAGAAGTTTTATTCTTTTAAGATTCTGAGTAATATTTCTATAGCGGTAATATTTATAATAAGGTAAATGTTGTCATTTTCATCGCAGTAACAAATTTTGGTCAGTACTACCCGAATGTAACGAAGATATTATTATCTTTGTTACCGTGAAATAATACAACCCATTAAAAATGGTCATGAGATTTAACAACAGTCAACGTTAAGCTTCTAATATTTGAATTTGAGGGTAGATTTTAGTGAATGTAAAGTGGAAAATCTAAGCACTAATCCCAGATAGACACTACCTCGAATTTAATTAAAGTTTTGTTTCACTTTTCAGCGCGTTTGACGCGGTTAGCACCCCTATTGCTTAAAGCCGCGATTCTTGATTATTTTTCATACATTGCAGATTTGCTAACATTTTTTCTTGTTCCCACTGACACTTACAGCTCTTTGCTATGACAGGATTATTTTATAATTTGATCCAAAAATTATGACATAGTACAGCATACAATATTATGCTTAAGTTGCAATAGCGTGATTTTGAAAAAACTAAATGTTTTATGTTTCGGTAGATTATATTTATAACGATATCTTCTTTATTTTGGATTCTTTATTTACATAATTTAGATTAAAAAAAAACAATTGTTTTTCCCAACTATAAATTCAATTAGTGTTACCATTACAATTGTAGCTCCAGTAATATAGCTGCCAAGTTTCCTATACGTAAACAAAATAACAAACAAATCCATGAGCCTATTATAACTCGTCCTTGTTAACTAACGTCTCTAAACAATCAATTGCCATCAAAAACACAGCCCTGACGTCGAGCCAATACAGCTCAATAGAGCGTGTACACGGGTGGCTATAGACATGCTAATAACTTGGATCTAGTTAGGGATGCACGACTCACTGAGCGTACAGAAGGTGCGAAATTAAAGTCCGTTGTATAGTCTACATTAGGGATGGCGAATCTTGTGACACTGATCGATCGTGACGAATGTATTGGGCACACCACTGATTAGCAAAATATGTGACAAATTTTATAAAATTAAAACACTGTTGACGAAGTGAGTAGGCGCGGTGCGTGCATATGATATTATTGATACTATTAAATAAATACTGTAAATAAATAGATACTGTTTTCCTAACAATCATCATCATCAACCGGAAGACGGCTACTGCTGAACATAGGCCACCCGTTTAGACCAAAGGACAATTGAAAAATAATTAAGTCAAAATAATTGTATGTGGCATATCAGGGGCGTCATTAAACATTATCTTTACAAAAGATAGCACATTGATTCACAAAGGTTCGCCACCCCTGGTCCACATCCACACCAAGCCTTAGAACCGTCTTCAAGACGAGACCTCAAGATAACTTCGGAATTAGTTTCGAACAATCTCTTATTGTCGACTTATTACAATTGTTAGTTGAAATAAATGGACAACTATTAATTTTGAACAAGGGATATGCTAAATTCGTGGTAGGATTAAGTGAGTTTGGGGAACTATTGGAGCTATTTATTTGGTTGATCACCTATGATTATTTAGGTCGCATTCCTATTAAGACATTAGGTAATTAACGCTCTGTATTAAGTTGTGTAGAAGTAACATAATAGGACGTCAATTCGTGTATAGATGAACTTTGAGTATTTATAAAAAAATCTTGTCTCAATTGTAACGATTAGGGAACTTGAGAAAAAGCATTTATTTTTTATAACTTCATTACTAACATTTTTAAAAGAAAATGATTAAAAGATAAAACACATGAAAATGCCGAATGCATAAGCAATTTTATTTGATTTATATTTTTTGCAGACAAACCATTTTTCGCCCATCTCTCACAGTAGTAGGTATATCAAAAATACACAGTTTTTTCAATAATAAACGCAGTTAAAATGCTCGAAACGCAGTATTTTTTAAAGTGAAGTATTGCTTTACATTTAATAACAGAAATAGAATAAACGATTCAAAACATTTCTTAAAGGTAAATTGAAAAATAAAACCCTAGTATTGAAAGTTTCATCTGCAGTTTGTGAGGCGCGTCTCAGTCAATATTTAACCCGACACCGCTTCAAAGTTTCTGTTACACCAATTCAATAAGTTTTGCTACTAGCTTCAATAAAACAGCAATGTCTTGCTTGCTTTGACTGCCTGCATTCTCGTTCTTTGTGTGAAAACTTTTGATTAGTTCCGATACCCACCTACAGTTTCTTTATGGCCTCCAAGAATTTCTGAACGGACTTTAGCCTTGCTTTACAGCAGTCCAGTTTATACTGGTATTTCTTGCAGAGGTATTTTTTATAGAAAATATCTCCATATTCTTGCTTGCTTGTTCCCAATTGGGGATGGCTTCCAGTTTAGCAGATGCAGCTAAATATCAGTATATTTTACTAGGAGCGACTGCCTATCGGACCTCCACAACCCAGTAACTGGGTATACGATACCCCATGGCAAGACTAGTTGTCAAACTTTTAGAATTTCAGGATGCCTCATTGGTGAACTTTCAGTCTGACAGTCCCCTTCCTACGGCTCCACTCAAATGGGCTCATGTTATGCCTTTACAACCCAAATATAAGACAACATTTTATTATGATTTCTTATCAGGAATTCCTCGGAGTTCGGATCTTTTTGCCTCGGTGATGGCAATAGGTTCGCCCTTATTACGTAGAGTTTAAAGATTAAGAGGAGAGGAGATGTGGACATCTGATTGATTATTCAAACACATCTCCTCTCCTCTCCGCTTTGGTGGATACCGGGCCTAATTGGCAAAATATCGGTGTACTATTAGGTACAGACAGTAATTCTGCTTAACCATATCTAGGAATACGATATACTCGTAAAAGGACTTAAATATCCATTCGGTTTTTATCAAAATTACTTAAGTACTAGCAATACTTTTTTTTTTCATAAACTATAAAAAAATGTGTTCGAAACAGTCGCAATTCCAGCCAAATTATAGAAAACAAATTGCGTAGTAGATGATATAAAAGTGATAGTGTAATTGGTTTTTCTATCATTATTTTATACTTTTTCTCTAATAGGAGAGTGATTCAAATCCTTACATTTGCTAGAACTTTATTCCCTATGCTTATGAAAAATTCTTACTAACTTATTAATATAATTAGTTTTAGAGTATTTAGTTAGTGGTATTAAGTTTATAAGCTCTGTATTTACATTAACGTTAAAATAGGTATAACATGAAAATACAGTAAAGCTGAGTTTTGTTTATTTAAATATGTAGTAGATATTATGAAAATTTCTTACCTACTAGTAAAACTAATTTATTTATTGAATAATAAATTACCTACTTATCATAAAAATAACAATAAACTGTGTATATTTGAATGAAATGGAATAATTAAACTAATCTAAAAAATAACATTTCTAAAACTTTCTATTCTAAAACAAAACAAATTTATTTTTGGAACAGTAAAAATAATGTTACCTACATTTAAAAAATAAAAACGAACACACCAAAATTTCGCTATTAATTTGTATTAGTGAGATACGCTAAATATTAATCTGAAACACGTTTGAAGAACACCTTTGAGAATACGTAAGGGAGAATTATATTTTATAATCTCTCAGTTCTCAAACGTTAAGTAAATTAGAGATTAGACTTCACATTTATGATTCTCTTTATAGCCTTTGAGAATAAGGGAAATTATTAATCGCGTCTGTACTCTGTCCCATGAGCTTTATTTCGGGGATTGGGATAGATTTTCGAGGAAATGAATAGATGGAAAATAGATTTCAGATTTTTGGCCCACATAACCAACAATTTCTTTATTTTTGGAGGAGCTCGTGGCTACATAATTACAGCCGCATAGGGCGATCTTCCGGGTTAAGCCGCGCTTGCCGAGGTTGGTCTGTGGATGGGTGCCTTTGTGGGCCGGCCCACAAAGGCACAGGGGTTTTAAAACGCGCGTGAAAAGAGTTCTTGGAAGGAATCGGAGGCCTTTGCCCAGTAGTAGGTTATACGAGCCAAAGAAAAACAAGTATTTTACTTTTTATTTATTTAATTTTCTTTGTTGTCTTACTTCATATATTTCGGTAGCACGATTCCTGGAAATACCGAGATATTTGCGAGTTGAGCTAAGTATAGACTAGTTCCAATAAACCTTACCCTTTATAGTTCCGACTTAGACTCAGGTAGTGGGTGAATTGATTTTAGTAGGTCATCTTATGACCTATGAGTTATATTTAGTTGAGACAGTCTGACCTATTAGGCAGTCTAAAGCTAAACTTACTATTTTTTTTTCTATAGTTATTAAATTCTATTTACCTAAATTATCATACTTGAACGCGACTTGGCTGCCGGAATTTCATTCTTTTTAAATTTTAAGAACGTAATAATAGCTTTAGCAAGTTATTGGTGTTTTAATAGAGTTATTCCATTTATTATTATTCACTGAAATGAACATTTTTTCTATTATACGTTGACCGACAACACAGAAATATTTGATAAAAAATCGTCATGATGCCATTTTGGGTTGTTAAGAAAAAGGGTTTGAGAGAGATCGAAAATAAAGTGATCCCAAAAAGTAAAGTTTTATATTTTTACTAAAATCATCCGCGTTTTTACACCAGGGCCACACTAACGGGAAATACCGTTGATTATCCCGTTAATGTACGTTTATTTAAAGACTATTATGTTTTACAGCAATACTTTGCTGTAAATTTGAGTAGCGATAACTATTCGCACCGGTAGTCGATGTTACCAGACTACGGTTCAAAGTATTTATAGGTACTCGGTTGTAGCCCGGTGACTAATTTGTTCTTACTAGATATATTCGGCGCGTACTAAAATTACTGCCACTTACATTAGAGTAAGTCTTATCGTTGAAAACAGATCGTAAATTTTAAATGCGTTACAACGTATTTTCAAATGTACTTTACTGTATTCTGAGTTAAATTGCTTGTTAATAACGTTGATAGGTACAATTGACTCATGTGTAATTAATATGGCAGTTATGTATTATGGGTTTTAGTTTTTCTTGACTTAATCATCATACATTAAAAATACTATGATCATATGGCCGATATTTTAATAGTCAGATAACTTTTATCTGAGACATAAAAACAACGGTTTGACATTTCTATAGATAAGCTGTCAAACCACCATTATTCATCTGATGAAATACAATGAATAATATTATTTTACTTTTATTCTAAACTAGCTTTTCCCAGCGGCTTCACTCGCCAGGATGGTGTATGGTGTATATGGACGAACCCCCCCCCCCCCCAAAGCTTTCAACTGGTTTTATTACAATATGATGTTTCCGTGGGATAATGTGCGAGTTACATGTGGGTGAAACTCCTGTGAAAAGTGAAGTGAGTTAGTAATAAACTTCCATAATAGGTATATTGCAGTTATTTACAAATATTCTACTAAAACTAAAATTCAAACATGACAGCAAGCTTCATCCTATCAGAAATTTAGTTTTTAAGTCTTTTTTTTTACATTTTTTTCTGTTTTTTTACAGACCAGTAACGACTGCACTAGTTTTTATGTCAAATGTTAGGAAATGGAGATTTTATTGACCATAATACAAGTACTTCCAACACAAAATTTCATTGTTATTTGACCAATGTATAATAACATTAAATCCCCCAATTTTCCGGTGGCTGCGTATATTATGATTTTGCATAAAATTCACGATTCTGTTTGCATAAGTAATTGAATGGAAAATATTTTTAGGTGGCTTGGTTTCACAGCTCAATGCTCGCTTTGCTGTTTCATTGTTTACAGTGACTAATAATGCGATTTAAATACGCTTTATCGGGAATTTTTAAAATGTAATTGTAATAGGCAAAGTTGGGAGTGGGTAAAGTTAACACTGCCCACACTCTGTCAACTTTGCCCTTTAACAATGTCAGCTATACACGATTATTAGTTAAGTTTATTGTTACTTGAAACTATACTAAACATAACATTCAGGAACCTAAAAACTTTCCTAATCCCGGTCTTTGGCTAGAAGCTGTAAGCAAAATTCAACAATGCTCTATTTGGCTAAAACATCGTCACAAAGTTAGGAAAAGTTTCTTGTTTTGGGCATATTGAGATTGTATTACAAAACGGATTGTTTCAAGAAGGGTCGTAGTGGCAATAAATAGTTCATTAGTTTGAACACAATTAATATGAACGGCGGTGTTACGAAACCGTTGTTTTTGAGTTTCGAATAGCTAGACTCAAACATATTGTTTGATCTGTAACTACTTTAGTCATAAGGTTCAAAATTAAATATTAATGAACGCCAACAAGAAAAAGAGGGACTAGTAGCTAGATAATAATAGCCCAAAGGGATGATTTGACGAAGTAGGTCCCTGCCTGGATGAGCGACATCTATTAAGCTGGGTTCACACGGCGCGTGATATCACGAGTCTCACCACGCCCGTTCACGCAAAGGTAAAGTGTAATGCGTGAGTGACGAATACGACGCGACGCGACGCCGAACTAATTTAACTACTATTATAATGTTTACTTCGTGTTGCGTCGCGTGAGCGTTGTATTTGTCGCTCAGGGAGGACACCACGTCAGGCAATGACTGCGCGCGACTCGGGCTGGCGCTTCCGATCATTTCATAAACTCGTGTGATATCACGCACTGTGGGTAGTCAGCTTTACATTGTCCTCGCTTTGCCTCAGCACCCACGTTATGCCTTTGGCTGACATTCGAATACCTTTGACATTCGCTTCGGATAGTTACAAGACTGAAATTACACCTATCTTACTACAGGGGTATTGTGTTACTGAGTAGCTAGAATGTGAAGATCACATAGGCAGATTTATGTAGAATGCCGGAATATTATGTTGATCTATACTGGCATCCAACTTAACACAAAGCCGAGCGGCAAGGTAGCAAGCTAGACAAATGATTATTTAACAGACATGGCCCGCATGAGCAGTGGTGGCCCAGATGGTATCGGTCCCGACTTACGGTTCGAACCCCGCCAGGCGCATTACTTTGTATAATTTATTTCATCACCACTGCTCTCAAAACGATGAAGGAAAACATCGTGAGGAAATCGGCATGTCCTAGAACCAAAAATTCGAAGACATGTGACATCCACCAATCCGCACTGGGCCCGCGTGGTGGATTATGGCCCTTCCCTCTCACAGAGAGAAGGCCTGTGTCCCAGCTGTGGGAATATTATAGGCTGATGATGATGATGGCCCGCATAAACGTATGAACGTCTACCAAACGAAAGAAGCGTGTAAGGTTTGTAGCAATGGCGAATCGTAGATAGTTTCTACAACTCAAATGAGAAGGTGATCCCGCCGGTCCTGGTGACGCCTACCAAAGTGATTGTAGGCCTTACCACCAGAAGGTGGTGTCAGAGTCCGGCCCAAATAGCATTTACTGTGTTCTGTCAGAGTGCAAGTGTTACATTTCTTTCTAGGTAAGCTAAGGCCCGGCGCCCACTATCGGCATCGGCACGGCTAAGGATTTTAGGTGATAAAAAGCATTATACATTAACTTCATGACAATAAAGTAGAAATTGCCGATGCAGTAGCCTCAAGCATACCGAAACGGTATTTTTGTTACTACGATCATATACCATGGAAATTTCTACTTTATTTCCATTATGTTAATGTCTATAATGCTTTTTATCACCCAAAATCCTCAGCCATGCCGATGCCGACAGTGGGCGCCGGGCCTAACTCTATCTAAGGCCTCATCTCTGTGTCTAAATGGAGGCCAACAGCAAACCTAGTCTTTCGCTTCACGTCTTTAAAAAACGCTCCAACAAGGTAAACAGACGAAAATGTTCAGGTCAAACTCTTTCCCTCTTCTCATAACTTTACACAACATAATTTCACAACACTACATTACAAACATAACAAAATTAAAACTTCTGTAACAAAAGACAACAAGAATTTGAAGAACAAGGTACGAAATTCAACGGAACACGACATGTTGTCATAAACAACTTGTTTAGAGTCCAACTTCAGTTTTAGCTTTAAAGCCGAGCACTATGTTGTAGTATGTTGGACTGTGTTGTGACATGTTGCAACGTTCAGACTGATTGCACTAAACTGTTTGAATCGAACGTGCGTCGTCTGATGCATGGTATTTCGTTTCTCTTTTTCGTGAGTGTGGAGTTGGGAAATAGAGTTGTAGATTGGCTGTCATAGTTTCAAAAGAGTATTATGCAAGGATAAAAAAGAAGTGGTTTTATTTTAGAGTGTAATAGAGATCAACGAGTTATCCAACATTCACCGGACAACTAAAATTTTCGATATCACAGTCTATTTGGGACTTACTTATATCTTACTGTACCATAGTAGCAATAATCTTTATTTTAACATATTCTATTATTTTAAAGTCTCATCGAGACCTATCAGCAATAAATAAAGAAACAACACGGAAAAAATTTTAGGTTTTTCCAATGAATTCATTATCGTGTTTTCATGATAACAACTTTAATATAACGTCCCTTACATACAATGTCAATTTTATTAATGCTCGAAAGAAATATGAAAATATTCGAAAAACAACTACATTAATAGATGTAGTACTCGTATCTATATAAATTCTTTGTTAATATCTTCTATTAACAAAGAATTTATCTTTGCTCCAAACGAATAATCGAAACAAAACCATTTTTTTTCTACCCCAAAAACTTGTACATTATTATGATAGAATATTTTTTGTAACTGTTTTATCCGTAAACACGACTCTGAAGTTTGCGAAAAGTCGAGAGTTCATGCTATTATCCTGCCCACCTAATCTGGGGGACGCCTCTGTTGGTAACCGTAGCGAAAACTCCTTTGTGTAAACTTTCTGGCGTCATCCATCGGCTTGGCCAGGTAACAAACTTAATGTCAAATGTATACAAAAATAAATTTGTATTTCTCTATTGAGGGCTTTGAAACCCACTGTTGTGTAATCCATACTACTCAGTATGATAAATGTGAAATAACTTTGTTTGCATGTTGCTTTTTCACGCTGATGAATTTTGACAATCAGTAGACCATGAACTGATTCTTCAGTTGGATACGCTTTTAATTTTGCTCCTATAGTATCAAGTACCTTTTTTGGGTATAGAATTCATCTAATGCACCGATTCGTTATTTTTGGGTTGATGGAATCATCAAGCGAGTCAAAGGAACTGTGAGACTCGAACAGACTAAAATACTACCTTGTTCCATTGGCTGCTTTTCCGTTTCCTGGCCACAGTACCCTGCTTAGACAGTCCCGCTAGAGTACTCCGGGTAGAACGGAAGGGACTGTTCGACTTAACTGACTAAAACCACCCTAATCTTTCAACGACCGGCTATGGTATCAAGTCTAACCTCTAAAACGAGTGAAAAGATAAAAACAAGTTTAGATTCGTATACAATTTTAAAATACACATAATTTCTCGTAAAATAATTGAACTAATCATAAAATCTAATTGGATTTACTCCGCAAAGACTTGATCCTTCTTTCGGGATCAGGGAACGAGTGAGCGGCGCTTATTGGCAGTTTGATTTCTAGCAAATAGTGGGTTGACCCTACTCAACTGTGAGTGCCGTGTTCAGGTTGATTGGCATATGCAGTTTTCAGGGTTTAACTTAAAGCGATCACACATTCAATCACATATTCATAATAACAATGGGGTGACTGGTAATTAGTGTACGATACTTAAACACGTAATTGTGCTCATGATAACAAACAATTTTTACTATGGGAACAAAGTCGAAATCGTGAAAAAAATATCCGCTGTTCAGTTCATTAAGCAAACATAAAATGTACTGAATAGCTGATTTATTTTTCGAGCTTTCAGGTTTGTTCCCACAGTAAAAGTTGTTGGTTATCATGAGCACAATCACATGTTTAAGTATCGTACACTAATTACCAGTCACCCTATATAATGTTGGTTGTACGAGTATATGCTAACTTTTAACAAGCGGTTTTGCTTGCATTGACAATCAATATTGCGACACATTGCTCCATCTTATATCAAAATATCGTTACAGTTGTTTTTTTTTTCAAAACCTTTTTTTTCTGAATGAAATGGACCCTAAGTCCGTATCAGTCCGCACACTTGAAACCGTTAATCAAAAATTATAGTATCATCAGTAACAAACATACTTACTTTCACATTCAAAATATTAATTAGGATATTCACAAAATGTAGGTATCACCACAGAATAGTTATCACACTTGTATGGTTTTTCCCAAAGAGTTACGCAGAAAGTTCTTTAGATTAATTTGTAATATTTACATTTTATTTTGCCCAGTTATGTATGAAAATTTGGTTCAGGTGGATACCAAAATCTGACAGAAAACGTAGGTGCTGTATTTTGATATAAGGGTCGACCAGATATCACAAACCCTAACTCTGGATGTAATTAAGAAATGCATCATTGTAAAATCACCCATATTAGGTTTTCCCTTAGGTTCTTATTCAAACATGTACTTACAATATCCAAATTCACCAAAAAAAAATCCAAAGCTCAAGAACATCATCACCAAAAAATATTATTAAGGTTATACCTACACACATATATACATACAACAAAGTTTATACACGAATCAATATCGATAGAAAAAAATCTGGAAGATTCTTTCATCTCGGGAGTGTATTAGAGGACAACCCAAACAAATATGGAAGTAACGGATTATGATCACATTTCCCTTTACAACCTTCCATAGCTTTATCCCCAACATATACGAGTAAGGGCGAGTGGAAAAAAGCCTTTTTCACATTCATTTTTTAGCAAAAGGGACCATATAGTGAGTAGGGACTCGTACATACGTCGTTACAATGACAAGTGTGTAAATATTTTATTATTCAGATTGGGATTGCATTTTGGGATTAAAATGGCCGCCTTTTGCTTTTATTTTGTAGCTACAGATTATTAGGTTACGAATTTCTTCGTAAAACTTGCCCTTATGTCACTTTGGGAATGGATAGCTGTATCGGTTTATTTTTCGCTTGTTCAATTTGTTGGGGGCAATATCTGTTCATTTTTGTGTAGTGATTTGGTATAACGTTGCTTTAGTTTATTAGCTTATACCAACAGCCCGTTTCCCTCCCTGCTTGTAGCCGATATACCTCAAGACCAATGCACTTTTCTACTGGTAAAATAATGTTTTTTATCGGTCCTGTCGTTTTTGAGTTTGCTATAACCAGCTTACAAAATAATATCTTTTTAAATTAAGGGTGAAAGTGATGATTGATAATCGTCGCTGTTCCAAAAGCAGGTTTCAAATGAAAATATTCTCTCTACAGATATAAAGGTCTTATAAAGCCTTTGTTAGAAACACCATAACAAAAATCCTTTGTTAAATAAATAGGCAGAATGTCTTGAAAAATACGAAATAATATTTTGATATTGTCGCAATCTTGTATTGTACTCAGTGAGGTACTATTATGTAAATATGATATCCATGTATTTCAATACAGGCGGATCCTTATTAGTTTCAATAAACCGACGTTGAACTTCGAACTTATTAGCCACAATCCGTTTTCTTTATCTAGAAAATAATAAGAAAGGCAAAAAAAAAACTGACGACAGAGTATAAATAGCCTAGTTAAGATAATGTTTTTTTTTTCTTAAATATCAAATATATAAGTATCGAATTTTGAACACTGGGCGACAACTAGCTATCAGAATACAATAAATCTTTATGATTTTTTACGCAATACTTACAGATTATCTCACTGATGTCCGTAATAAGTGATCACAAGCACAAGTGCTGAATGTATTTCAATTTCGCTTACCTCTGAATTCTTCTGAATGTTTTTTTTTTATTCTTTAAACACGTTCGAAACTTGAAATTAATCATCACTATTAATTTAAAACAAATGAGTTAGATTGTATGTTGTGCGGTCAAGCTCATGACCGTGTTTGTTGTTTTATTTGTGGAATAGTACTAAGGGGCAGGCAGTTTCATTGGATTTATCCACTAGAAATATTTTATAGTAGTACGTGAATTTGTTCCCAGTTAATAGCAATAGGCATGCTCTCTACTTTATAGGATTTAACACAGATGGCCTACCTAATCAATAGGTACGTGAACTCTGATCTACCTTTCAGGGCAATCATATAGCTATACTCACGGTGTTAAGCTCATTTTGATACAAATTTCACAGAGGGGATTTACAGTCGCACTTAATAAATGTTGACGCTTTGACCATTCGATGGAAGCCGATGAAGTATTACAGTGAAATGTGATTGTAAACCAAACTGGCATTTATCGAATTTCCTGAAAACTGAAATGGTCAACAGGCAGAAATCGAAATGGAATTACTGTTTGACGTCTAGCTGACATATTCGTAGAATTTGATCACCGTGTCACATAAGGTTTTCTGTAAATATTTTACCATCTACTTATTATAATTATATAGTTTATGTTTATTTAAACTATGTTTATCCTTAAATTTATCTCATTATTTTTATGCACCTGCCATGTTATTTCTCTACTGCCCTTGGTTGACTGGTAGAGAATGCCTCAGGCATTAAGTCCGCCAATGGAACTCTGTGTTGCATGAAGTATAAATAAATAAATAAATCAGCAGTTCTCAGAATGTATCTGACTACTCAGTGGAGAAAACGGATGGAGATGAACCGTCAGACTTGACTATAAAATCACTAAAAACTATTTTGTTCTCTGTTTTTCAGTTGCCATTTACGTTCTAGGGCCATGGTAACCTTTTCTTTATTACTTAAAAAAAAAACTTTGCCCCATACTAGAAATTTCTTTTGTATCGTGGGTGCGTTTGCAAACATAGAAACTCACACACACAAACATCCAGATCCGTAGAACTACTTGCAGATCATACAAATATTTGTTTCGGGCGGGGATCGAACCAGGGACGTGCCGTCAGTCGAAACAGTCGCGCGACCCCGAACGAGCACTAAGCCTGAACTCAACTATAAAACAAAAAGCCCAATAGACTTCAAGATTCCATTTCTCGCACAACAGTTCGTTGAAACATAGACACAGTTGACACAACTACCAGACTTTAAGGTATTTACAATAGCAAGGAGTTATCTCCACCGCAATCCGCGACACGTAAGCGACGTGTCCCAGTGCTTGCAAATTGGTATGAACTGTATTCACATGTCGATAGATTTCGAATGTTCTTTACCGCATTGTAAAATGTCGCCGATTCCGGTTTCCTGTCCCGTCTTAACGAGAGCAGTGAACTCAACTATAGAAATAAAAGCACAATAGACTTTAAGATTCCATTTCCCTCGCAATAGTTCATCGAAACATAGACACAGTTGACAAAACTACCAGACTTTAGGGTATTTACAATTTGGCTCAAGAGTTACAAATAACAGATACAACATTCTAATCTCAAATAAAATAATAACAAAGAAAGAGGGGAATTCAATCTTTGAAAGCTTTTCGTAATAATAAAAGTTGGAGATGATTACATGAAAGACTTTGAACTGAATTGCTTGAATATCAGCGGCCATTTAAGGATGAATAAATAAAGATAGAGTGTGTTCTTTGTACAAGTTATTGCTGTGCGTAGTTGTCACTCAAGACCAGAGCAACTTTCAAATAATTACAACTGTGCGATGCCAACCTGTAGCTAATTTAAAGTCTCACATGTGACGACCTCTATAATCATAATGAACATTATTAATGTTTTTCTAAAGAACTCGTATTATGAAAGGTACGCTATGTCCGTCTGTATAAAAGGCAACCTATATGCAAAATTTCAGGATAATCAATTCAGTGGTTTAGGCGCGAAAAGGTAACAAACGAACAAACTGAACTTTCGCAATTGTAATATTAGTTTAGGATGTCTGAAATGCTTACAAGTACAAATATTAGGTACCCGTCAATACGTGTAACCGACCAAGTCAATATATTAACTAAACACGAATCCGTCACTACAATAATATTACCTGTCGGTATACACAAACGCATATAGGTTGTCAGCTTGTGGTTTGCGGCTGCCACCACAGACTATCGGAGGCAATACGACGCCTACCTCGCATTTGTAGGGCAAACAAGGCATCGGAATCAATTCCCAATTGGAGATTGTTTTACATTTACATTCAATAATTTTATTTCACATGTTTGCACTTTTGGTTTTCGATCAGTGAGTGATGGCAATCTGAGTGGACATACTATACGTCAATTAACAATAAAGACGACATTTTATATCGAATATAAAAATCTGAAGTTTCAATTCAGTTTCTAATTAAAATAAACCATAATAATCTCAATTATTATTAATCCGAAGACAAAGATAGATCATTAGGAATAATAAATCACCATGTCGAACATGTAGCATGTGAACTGGTGATCACATGTATATTATTAAAGTAAGATGAACGCTACTGCCCATTCAACTGGCATAATCCCTTTCTCACCCCTAACGACGCCCAGGGGAACTAAGGGGGAATCCCGAGTCCCCTCTCCCGGACCACACCGAGCAAAACAGAACCAGTCTCGAAATACACCCTTTAGTTAAACCTTCCGAATAGCGTCGCTCAAACGTTGTCAGTCAAAAAGCCTTCCCGAATTGGATTCCAAATAAATTAGAACCTTTAGAATTTCATCATTTAGTGAGCACTGTTATTGGATTTCATGAACCAAATCGTAAATTCAAAATTAAATTTGGTTGAAAGGAACTCGATAACACTTCATTTGATGGGTTGGTCCGCTAACATTTACATTTGGAGCTTTGTGAGCTGCCGACACGTCATTATCAGGGGTTTATGTTTCATGTAAATAACGGTTAACACACACTAACTAGCGTTTAACATCGCGGCTTACAAAGTTTGTAAGTTGCACGTTTTCGCATGGCCATTAAACAAAATACAGACTAAATGATGTATGTGCTAGACGGAGTCAATCGGTGGTTAATTATTACCGTTCAATGACCGTAACTAGTGTTCGGGAATGAAATCAAATCGTTTATTACAACCAGGCCAACACAGGCACTTTTGAATTGTCAAAAGGCATAAATTAAAACTAGTACTAAAATAATTATGGTGCTACAGTCCCATTCATAAGACATAAAAACGATAGAAAGAGTACTGTAGATGCTCATTCCAATGCGAAGATTTCCATGGACACGCTTTTTCAATCACCAAGGTTATTACTGAATCATGTTACATCATTAATCTTCAGATGGTTCATTATAAGGGAACAATATGACAAGTTCAAAGTGTCCACGGTAAATATAAAAAAAAAACAATTCAGAAATAAAATAATAATTACAAATTGAAATTGACCAATGAATTGAACACCTAGGCATCCAACCAGAAATTGACCCATTCATTATACTTTACGCAGCACAACAATCTCAATGCATCCAGCTACCCAAAACGCGACTGCCAATTTCCAAAGCTATTTTTTGCAACGGACAGCGCGAGCTAAGTCGCATCGCCGGTGTAAATTCCACCTAAGTCGGGGGTTGTTTTTATAAAGTCTGACGTCACTCCCTCAACCCGTGTGAGTAAAGCATTTCAGGGGATCAGTTTTCAAAGAAAATACGCTTTGCGGATCCGGTTTACTAGTGTGATGTGGGCAAGCCTCGTCGAGCCGTCGAGAGGGACGAAGATTATAGCCGGGTTTTGTTCACGTTTTTTTTCCTTCATGTATATTTGTTTGTCTGAATAAAAACCGTAAGCTTGAGTCCGTAAAGAATTTATTTACGCATTCATCCCGTTACTTATGTAAAGTCGGTAAAGGACTCTTTTTGGGTCAGAACGGTCTAAAGTGTTGAAAAATGATTTCTCTATTTTGTTTGAAATAGAAAATAAAATATGATAATTTGAAGTCTTACAGAGATTTGACAAAGAAATCTAGGAAAAACGTCCACGACCTTCGTGATCTTTTGTTTTTATATAAGTTAAACCTATAAAACGTTAAATTTTTTTATGAACAGCGGAAGGAATAAAAACTGTAAGCAAATTCACAACACTGAAGAAAATGCGTCAAAAAACCGCGCCACTTGTACCCAATATAGTTTACGACTACACGCAATAGCCACTCTTCACTTGAGCACCTATAAACTACAAATCCTGGCCACAAAGGTCCTATGTTACACATCAAGTGACGTCATCAACCCTACTGGAGGACACCGGATTTATTTTTTAAATCTAACACAGCACACGTATTAAGGGAATTAATTCTACAGTGAACCGCGTTAGCCCTGTAAATTTAATCAGCCTGCAAACAACTGACGAAGGTGGGACCTCCAGTCCTCAACATTACGATGAAAGCTCGGTCCACAGTTAATATGAAAATGCGGGTAACCAACGTGAAAATATGACGGCATTAATATAAATTGCACTTAGCGTCGGGTGGGGAAAAACAACTATTAGGGAGGAATAATGAGCAGTAAGCAACACGTAATGTTGGCTCATTGCTGTCAGAGTACACCTGAAGGACATAATGATTGTTGGTTCATTGTAAGTGTCAAGTTTAATTTACATTTTGATTTTATATAGCGGGAATGATGAATTGTTTAAAGATTTACAGGGAGTATATTTAATTATGTATTATAATGGTCTAAAGGCAACTCAATTGTAAAAGGGGATATGTAAATATAATACGCAAACCAGGGAGACACTCCTATGGTTTCCGAAGGTATAATAACGGGTGAACAATGAAGTACATCAGAACCCTTTGTACTTTAAAGGTTTTGGTATAAAAATAATTACCTACGCGTCTATATTTAATTTCAATTTGTCAATAAAACGTTGTCATTGGATATAAATTGAATTGTGTTCATCAATCAATCTACGTAACCGTACAGACACATACAACATTCATTTCCATAAAATAATATCTACATAAACAATGAATATACAAAAGCATCAAATTTTAAAAACATTCACAGTTTACTGAATCTTCATAGCCGCGCCGCTCGGAATTTGATATTGTAAATGCCGGCACAAACAAGTTGATTGTTTCGCCATCATGCAAGCTTTCCTCCATTTCATTAATATTCCATTCTTATGGCCACCGAACCTTTGTTCTATACCGCTAATTCGAAATAACATGAACGAATACCCTTTTGTTATTTTATTGTTATACGAACTCGTATATTGTTCTCAAGAAACTAATTAATTGGCCTTTTTTGTCGTTCGTAATTTATGCGTAGCGGTTCAAGGGTTGTGAAAAGAAAATTTTTGGGCAGGTGCGAGGACATGGAGTTTTGTTTTTACTTTTTAATAGTTTTTTTTTCGTTTATTTTGTCTAAATACTTCTTTTCCAGTTATACATTTACTTGGGTACGATAAAGTATAGCTGAATTAATTATTAATAGACGTATAATTATGTATTAGATCCATTTCTTCAACGTTGGCCGCTGCCGGACATAATACGAAAAATAACAACAAACGCTTATAAGGAAATTCAATTTGCAATTATCTCAATTACTGAATATCCAATAAAGTAAAGACAGCTGCAATAATTGGAGATCAGGCACAACAATGAAATGGGGCTAACCAACGAATTCCACATTTTACAAAACGAAGATAAAAATCAATACCTGCAACTAATGTTGTTTATAAGCCCCTGTTTATCCATAAACAATCCTAAAAACCACTTCGTCAAAACCTCGATCTACAAAAATCGAAAACGTTATTAATTTTGAGGCAGGCAGGTAGGTTCCTAAAGGTATTCATTGAGCATTTATTGAAAAGTCGAGTGCACAGCTTTTTGAAAAGGCGCGCCTGAATGACTACGCGGTATAAGGCGACTCGACTATAGTTTAATGCCTTTTCATGCGTTGAATTTGTCGTTGGCCTCAAATAATACTGACATTTATGGGGTCTCACGTGAGGAAAATAAAGTTCAAGTGTACGGTCAATTTGAGCTAGCAAGTGTATAAACTAAATAATGTATCCATTGGTTAAAACTTCCCGCAACGCAACTAAAGTCTGTTTATATTCACTTATCAGTCGTTTTAGCTTAGAGTAAGTTACCGTGTTTAACTTGAGCTTGTAGTTTGACAGTGACAGGAAAAATGATTGAACAAAAAACTATTCATTTCATGATTTTATCACCTAAAAAAAGTCTTTTGGCAAATCGAAAATTCTTAGGGTAACTTTATTTTAAACTAGCAAAGAAAAAGAGTGAATGTTTTGTTGGAAAAAAAATATTTTGTACAAAGAAAAATTTATTATTTTACAGTATACCAACTTATTGTAACGTTAAAAGTTCTCAGTAAAGTATACAAAGACACTCCAATAGGAATAATACTTCCCATAGAACTGTATAATGAATTGTCTTTGTCCACTTGCATACAATACAATGATCCCTCTTCAAGTCGAGAGGAATCTTTTCTCCTCTCTCCTGAGAAAACTCAACCTTGACCTAAAATACATATAATATATTTATGTTTGTTAAAAAGACCGCAGTTTTTGAACTGGAAAGTATAACATAAGTTACTTATTTATTTTAATGAGTGCTTGCGATTTATGCAGTTCACATATGCGTAACCAAAATTAAATCGGCTTTATAATAATCGTATTAAAATGTAATTAAAAAAAACATCGAAAAACGTAAATGAACTAGAAAACAGATTTATCAGCTTAAATTAATTAATTTAATTTTATTCTTTAAAAACATAAATTAACTGTACGTATTAATATGTGTGTTAAAATGTCGCCGACTACACATTTTATGATTGGGTACTATGACACTTTGTCACTAAGACGACGTTGGCACTATGACACTGAAAATTCTTCACGTTCCAAAGTGTCCAGCCTTTTTACTGCTTCATTCTGTCGCCTCCGAATTCCACTTTCAGTTTTAAACTTCGAATGAGAGATTTCAAAACAGCTTTTTTTTTTAAATTCAGAACCGTATTTGATGAAAAATTGGATAATACAAAAAGGATACCTGCACAAAAGAGTTTTGTTTACTTCGTTTGTTTTTTTTTTTAAGAACAATTTCAAACGGACTGCTCTTATATTTTATTTTTTCAAACATTTGAAAGCAGGTATCTCGACTCGGCTTTGGAATTTGAGTGAAACATTATTAATGTTAAGAATACGTTATACGGAATAATCCGCGAAATTCTGGATGCCGCGGAAGGCTGCACGACCCCGCTATTTGTTGCTCGTAATATTTCGGTATGTACTTGCTGTGATGCATAATTTTCGACGATGCATCTTGACGTTCCGCGTTGGAGCACTTTGCCTTGTGTAAATGGAATTTTCTGGGTTGCCCTCACGTTTATAAATGTTGGTTATTTTTTAAATGATGTAAGAATTTTTGACGGAATTTTTGGCGCCATAAATAGAAGAAGAAGAAGAGATTTTATGATAAAAGATTTTGTAAAATATGGCACTGAATAGATAAAATGATAAGTTGCTGCCTAAAACAACGTTCATATTTCTTCTTCAAAAACATCTGAACAAAATAAATTTTAAATAATGAAAAGCTTTTCCCAAATAGCTACTATTGTTAATGCTAGTCAACCAACTACAGTTTAAATTTAAACTCTGAATTCTGTGACAGCGTGTCTATCTAATTAATCTAAATTTTTAAACTTCCCGAATTACTAATGACTATCACCAACTACAGTGAACTCTGTATTCTTGACAGCGTGTGATTAATCTAACAAATTCTGTGGATGTTTGCGTTTATTGCCTATGTGATAAAAATACATTTGTGGATGAAAGGCGTTTATTGTGGTACACCGGTAAATTAAATCTTCCCATGGTACTACTGCGTCCCTTGATAGTACCACGGATAACTTTTTCCCCGTTGTTTTACTGATATTAATCATAAATAACTACAAAACGAATTGAGCTGAGAAACACAGATAGTTTATAACCTAGACCAATAAATATGATATTTTTTATCCCAGTAGTATGAAGTACTTTCCTGTGGGGTAATTTTCGAGATACACGATGCTGAACCCGCTGACAACAGCTAGTGTTTCTTAAATACTTTAGTTATAAATCTTCCAAACTAGGAAAAAACACCTAAAATTAAAAAATAAAAACTTCCATTGTACCAAAACATGGCCAAGTAACTCGCCTCCATTAAAATGCAAGTCACAAAGTTCCCCGGCGGTTGCAGGAAGCACTACATAATCATGTTTATTAACCATTACGGCCCTCTTACACGCTCATTCGACGAAGTTAATGTCCCTACCCTTAACTCAAACCAGGCTAATTTTATGACAAGTAAAATTCATTAAATTAATACCTCGGAAAGGATTTCATGCGATTATAAAGAATGACATGTTTTTAGCCCACAAAAGGGTTTGATAGGACCTTCCGTAAATTTTCGTACTTTTCATATATTTTCGTTATCATCATGTCGAGCCCATGCCCTTAACGTTCATTTCGTGAAATGAGGAGACCTTTTAATTTTTTAAACCTTGGTCCTCATATGTAGAGAGGAAACATTAAATTTAATTTAATATGCAGAAACACTTCGTGCCAGAAAATTTGGCCCATATCAATTTACGAACTCATTTGATTTCATGAGGGATTAGATTTGCGTCTTAACTGCAATAATTATAAAATTAACAGCTGTTATAAAATTAAAGAAACAAAAATACATTTTCATTTTTCTACGCTCGTGATTGAGCAGCACGTTTTCAAGTATTAAATCATTTTTGCTATAGTATAAAGAATCAACCCTTTGACAGACGGATAGACAGACAACAGAACGAATAGACAGTAAAGAATCGGAGGTAGTCTACCAGAATACCACCATTTTCAACTGTACCTGTGACAGACGGATAGACTGAGATTTTTCTAGCACCACTGAAAATATTAATGTTATCTTTCAGCAGGTGCAAAAGCCAAATAAATAGCTACGATAACATTTACAATCTGTTAGTTCGTAGGTAACGTGGTAGCGTATCTACCACGTAATGCTAAACAGGCAATTTATTATGACGTAACGTTAGAATTGTAGAATAGAGATACAGTAGCGTTCATTTTATGTACTCGTGTGAGAGATAATTTTTGATTTATATGACTGTTAACACTCATATCAATGGATGTTCGTTATGTTCAGGTGTTTTCCAAAGATTCCGGTGAAATGTTTAATTTTGTAGTTTTAAATTGGAAGGTGCTAGTTTTAATGGTCGCAAGTGTAAATTATAATAAAGAAGTTTGTGTGCATGTGTTTTTGTGCAAAAACTGCAGTCATCATCATCATCATCATCTCAGCCGTAGGACGTCCACTGCTGAACATAGGCCTCCCCTTTCGATCTCCACATATACCTGTTGGATGCGACCTGCATCCAGCGTCTTCCAGCGACCTTTATAAGGTCGTCTGTCCACCTTGCTGGTGGACGTCCTACGCTGCGCTTGCTAGTGTAGCTTAACTGCAGTGTGTTTAAAAAAAGGCCAAGTTGATACAAATGATTGCGTTTAATATCCGGGTATTTGTAAAGTTCGGAAACGGAATCCTTATAATTTCGTGCAGAATCACAGTAGGCCCAATTTTTTACTACGGAACCTTCCATCCTCCCGACACACACTTGACTGATGATTTTTCAACATGATGGTGAAGCAAAATGTGCGGAAAAAAAAACAACATTTTGTCAACATTTTGTAGATCAGTGATGTGTGAAAAAAAACCTTATACAAAATTCATGGTGTAACGTAATGTTGGAAATGTAATTGTATACGACAGACCGCTTCGGTTTATCGTGAAGATATATTTTACGGCTGGTAACCCTTAGGGGTTAAAGTTGGAAAACCTCTATAAACGGGCCCTTAAATTATATTGATGCCATCATCATGGTTTAGTTATTTTATTAGAATAAGTAGCTTTTTCGGTGCGTAAAATCATCAAATGAGTCCTCCATCTTTGAGTAGAAGGAACTTTTAGACTCTTACTGACTAATAATCACCCTGTTTCTTCGGTTGCCATTGGCGTTCTAGGGCCGCGGTGTTCTGTTTACGTGGTATCAACGCACGGTCGACTCGGGCCTGGTCCTTGATCGAAAGAAAGAAAGAAGAAAGAAAATTATTTTATTTTTTTACAGTAATGCATGCAAATTACTTAAAAAGAAAACTAGAAATCAAAAAGTTAACTTAACTTAACATGAAAAAATAGACATATATTAACAAAAACAAAATTCGACAGCTGCATGCCATGACTGCAAATAGAAAGGTGACCATTCAGCATAATGTTGTGCTGTGAGAGACCCACAGCACAACGCTGGTTTTCAGTGGTCACCCGATCGGACGGCGAGCTATCCATTACTTGAATCATTTATCCAACAATTATGTTGCAGATATAAATACGAGTAACAGGCAGGCAGACAGGCAAATCCATAACCCCTTTGAGGATACACGCATGAAGTTATGGTATGGTACAGATATAGACCGTTTTTATCGTGGTAAAATCATCAAATGAGTCCTGAACCCAGGGCAGAGCGAAAGACTGTCAGACTTGTACTGACTAAAATCCACAGTGTCCTTCAATAGCCCTTTCTGTTCCGGGGTCACGGTAATGAGATAAGTCCTGCGACCCCGGCAGGCTTTGGCCCTCTAAAGGGGGGCCCCGTCATTATGCTGACGCTCTTTGAGGCGCGCGTGGAACACAACGCGCCGTCGACCCGGGCATGGTTCATGGTCGGACAGCGAGTTGCCCTTTACTCGCCGCCCTCATGCCCTATCTTTGATCCTGCAACCAAATTAACCGGAAGACAAGAATCGGAGAAGTAGGAAAATAAGTGATTTCCATTTTCCAAAACTGTTTTAGCCAATCTTCGTCTTCCATGTGGGACAAAAGCCCTGAGGTAGTAAATCTAAAGGCTTGCCAAAGGATGTTTGTCATAAGTTACTGAGCTCAGATGGCAATTTAATACAGGCATCGATTTGTAGACTGGACTGGCCAGGCCTCTTGGTTTTGAGCAAAATTGTTTGGCCTTTGACAACCAACACCTTTGTGACAGGCCTCCAGACCCAATATTGGTGGCCGCATGTCACACCTCTTGCTCAAAGCAAAGCAAGTACGTCGTATCCAGGGGCCTAATCTCTAAGCACGAAACCCGTGGTTTCGATCCTAGTTACGCACGCAGAGAAATGTATACGAGAACTTCTGGTTGCAACCGTGACAGCAAGACTCATTAGTTGACTTTACAACATTTCAAGTAATAAATACTAAGTCCTTGTTATAATAATTATGTACTACTCACTTAGTATTTATAACTAAGTGCTTGTTATCTCTACTACTTACTCAGTATTTATTACTAGCAATGTTTTAAAGTCAACGAGTGAGTCTTGCTGTCACGGTTGCAACCAGAAGTTCTCGTATAGGTAGCTAGACATTTCTCTGCGTGTGGGCGTTTATAGAGCGATAATATGATTTACACACATTTATTATTTTTCACGACAGATAGCTAAAAAAAAATACAGTAAAAAAATCCTATTTACCTAAATAGGATTTTTTAACTGTGTTTTTTATGTGTTAATGTTTGCTCTTGACCTTAGTCGAGGTCAGGAGTGACTAAGATAAAGTCGACAATCGAGCGAGCTTACCCAGAAGAAGCCTGTTCACTGTAACTTTGAAGAGATTAGGGTTGTATGCGTTCGAAAACACAGACGCAGGCAGGGAGTTCCACTCCTTCGCTGTCGCTTTATAAAAGACGTTTGGAAACGCTTAGTGCGAATTGGTGGTGTAGTATAAGGTGAAGATGGTAATTTGCTCTAGATGTGCGATAATAGAAGGCTGATATACACGTGATTTTGTACAAAATAAATGTTTTTTCTTTCTTTTCTTTACCCACAAAATATTCTACGACAAAATCAGCACATGCCAAGCCTCCATTTACGAAAGATCCTCCTTCTAATAGAAAACACTTTAATGGTATCTAGCCACGTGTAACCTCATAATGTGAATCAATGTCGACGTATGACGTACAAGTAAATAATGTTCCAGGTAAAGTAGACATATTTGTTATTTACCTAAAATGCTAGTTCATAGACGAGTGAACACAAGAGAGGAATATTAAATAAGACGTCGGTAACCATGAAACTGTAGGTTCACTTGGAATTGAATCAGATTATTGAATGAGTGTGCTGCGACATACGATGTCTTTGCTTCCACGTTGATGTAAAGCTGTACTGGATATGGCAGAGGATACACGTAACTATTTTAAGGAAACAAAAGCAGTTATATGAAAAGCTATAACGTACGAAAGACATTTTTTTTTTGGGAAATAAATATGAAAAGAGTCTTATTTTTCTAACTTTTGCTTTTATTATACACAAACAAAAATGTGTAATTTAACGCAAAATTACTTTATTTTATCATGTAATCATAATAAACAATAATTCATAACGACACAACTATTGCAGAGTTACGCTTCACGCAAAAACTTCGCTTTACTTGCCCTCTTATCATTAGCAGTCCAAAAACTCTTTTTTAACCGCTCAATTAAAGTAATGGTAAAAATTAAATACAACTAAGTGTTAAGAACTGAAGATTGCCGCAGTTGTTGGGAGATCGACTTCTACGAAGGGTGTGGCGGGACAACCAGAATATCCTACAAATAGTCGCTCCAGTTCTGGCGCGGTGTCTATATAGTGAGTTCCTATGTTTTGTACACGCACCCACGATAAGGGTAAACTAGGTAATACGGTCTAGAGCGTATCAACTAGGTTTTACCCTACAGGAGAAATTCTAAGTATAAGGCAACGTCAAAAAAATACAGCCAAGAAATGATATCATAAACCCTTCGTACACAAAGTGATGCAAGTCTCCAATACCTTACGATTTTGGCATCTATTGACGAGTGACTGGGTATGAAACTCTATGTATTTTATTGCAATAGTCGCTTGGATACCGAAGTCGTAAGGTATATATCGGGGCGCTTTGGTCGATTGACCCCCGCTCAGATGGGAGTGGGACCCGCAGGTTGAATGAACCAATTCATGATTTTGATTATTTTTTCATTGGTCGATTGAACCCGCTGTTCGAAATGAGACTTGCGTCGCCTGTTATCATCATTTCAGCTTATTGCAGTTCACTGCTGGACATAGGCCTCTCCCAGGGAGCGCCCCAGCGCACGATCTCCAGCTTTTTACATCCAGCAACTGTCGCCACCTTCTTTAGGTCATCGGTCCATCTTGCCGGGGGGCGGCCCACCCTTCGCTTACCTACACGCGGTCTCCATTCAAGAACTTTCCTCCTCCACCTATCGTCGGTTCTGCGGCAGACATGACCAGTCCATTGCCACGCTTCAGCTTGCTACAGATTTGGACAATATCTGTAACTTTGGTCTTATGCCGTAAGACCTCATTCCGGATTTTATCTCTCAGTGAGACCCCAAGCATAGACCTTTCCATAGCACGCTGCGTGAAATGAAGTCGACGGGCCAACTTGACAGACATGTTCCACGTTTCGGCTCCGTAGGTTAGGACTGGAAGGACGCACTGATTGAACACCCGGCTTTTCAGGCACTGCGGCAGTCACCTAGTATACCAAGGGGCAAAGTCAAAAAAAGTTTCCCCCATTTACCTCATCGTTGTCGTATCCAGTAGGTAACATCGTAGACCTCTCTAGATAATCAAGTTAGGGGCAGGTCAGTTTGCTGGACGAGAGGGTTAGTTTCATGCTCCTGCTCGACGTATTCCTAACGTTTTGAATATCTCATTTGAATGCAGTACCTGATATCTGCTCTCAAGCGAGTCTCACTTAATGTCTTTTAGCGAAAGCTTGGACTTTACTTCATCATTTCGTTTTGTTGAAACGTTGGAGGTTGTTTTGAGTTGAGTTTGTCTTTCGTTTAGACTTTGATTTTTCACATAATCTATCTTCTATCTATCTATCTATAGAATCTATAATGCACAGGTGCAAATTGTTGCCTCGTTAGTCATGACTACCAAACTCGAGAACGGCTGGGCCGATTGAGCTGATTTTGGTTTTGAATTATTTTGGAAAGCGGCCCCCCAGGGAATCTTCTAAAAGGTTTTTTTTAATCCTTTCTCAGGCGGTACGGAGTTCGCAGAGTCAGCTAGTATTAAATAATTTATCTGTTCTTAGAGATCTATTAATACATAGATGCAAAGGCTTCTTCCCATGACTACCGGTTTTTAAATTCAGGGCCAAAGTAGACCACTTGTCGTTGGTTTTTTCAAGTTCGCCCCGCCATCTACGGGGCCCTAGGCGGAGACCATGGTTTTGGGCCCTGAGCATCCGGACGCGACCACAAAGCTCTGCCGCGATGCGCAGAGGTTCTACTATCCGCTGTGTCAGGGCTCCACAAACTGGTTATTTTGGTCTACGTAAAATAAATAAGTTGTAATAGTATATACCTATTTAATTAAATTAACTTTGAATAATAACAACATAACATTTCCTTTATGAAATGTATGTTAGTTCCAGAACTTTACCAAATAAGTACAAAACATGAGCCTTTGTTCTCTATGTCCAGTTTTCTAACATAATTCTGCTCCGTCATACAACGTCATACCTCGAAGCGTCCAACCTTAACTATGTGCTTATAAAATATGAGAACAAACTTTGAATTCACGCTTAACTCATTATATTTTGAAGTAGGTAGTTAGTTGGATTAGTTAGCGAATTAATGTAGTAACTGTTTGAAACAATGTAATTATTATGTCATGGTTTTATTAGCGATATCATATTTCGACAATTCTGTTTAAGTCCCTTTAGTGGAGTGCCCAAAGCGTAAAAATAGTAAAATCTCGGAATCGGCCAGTCAATGAATTTCATATAAATTTTTGAAATGTGCTTTTAACAGCATATTATAAAAATGTTTTTTTTCTGTGTTTTGAGGGATATTGAAGAAGTTTCGGAATAGTTTTAGCGTGCCTGAAACACTTAAATTCCGCGTTTTTTTTTTTTTACAAAAAAAGACACTTTTATATAAGTTCCTAATCCAGAGAATACTATCCATTTTTTTTTGTTTAATGGCTAAATTAGGTTCCATAGTAATTAACATAGTAATAGTAGTAGCATAGTAATTAACTTATTATGTAATTATGCTTGAAATCAAACATTACAAAACAATAAAATAAATGTACGCTATTTTTGGTTTTATTTAATTCCTCCTTTTTAGTACATAACTATTTGCATGCATATTAATTATAATCTTTCTGTTTAGATAAATGTAAATTAGGAGATATTTCCTATGCCCTTAAACTATATTGGTCACCAATCTCATAGTGAGTTGCATGACAGCATGAAAAACGAGAACTAAGTTATTAAAACTCGATAAAACTGCCAACAAGTATAAAATAAAATAACTTTTCAAGCTGCTACCGAGTTTCATGGAGGTTATAAAGTGTAAATATTTAAACTAAACCAATACATATTTTTACTTCACTTTTCAACGTTATCAAATTTACGTGTTCACCCTTTATATGAAAAAAGTACAATGTAAAAAGGAACGCGTAAGAATGTTGTACTATATTTTGCTACTGCTAACTTATATTTTCGTTCAGATGTACCAGGTGCACTGTTTCGTTGATTGGGTTACTAGAAAATTCCAGAAGACATTTTGGTTCGAGATTGTTCTAGAATGTTCCAGTAGGAAGTATGTTTTGCGATAAACTTGGACTTGATAGTCCAGGTTAAAACCAAGGTTTATTTAGATTTTGTAATAACGCCGGAAAACAGTTTAGTAATCAAATCTGGCAAAATCCCTATTAGAACAAACATTTAAACAGGAAACTTGCGTTTTGTTCTTCCAAATCATATCAGGCATGTTCTACCAAATAATTTACTAACAAAACTAAAAATAACAACACCTTTCGACGCACAAACATATTCTAATTTCTTAATAATTAAATCCCTCCCGTGAGGGGACTTAATCCATTTTGTAGCTTACTAATACGCAAGCAGAGACGACCCACATCTCAGTTTTGACGTAGGTACGCATCTCTTAGCCAAAACGTGGAATTTATTTGCATATAATTATTAACATTGCGACGCTCACGTAATTAAGGTATATAGGTAGGATATAAAGCATTGAACATTAATTATTTAGGCTGCTGAGAATTTAATTAAAAGCTTTTTTTATGTAAGTTGCATCACATAATATTATAATGACAAAATATTAACAATTTTTTTTTGCCATAATAATTATACCATCCCATAATAATTATACCAACGTTGACAAGAAACGTTAAACCAATAAGATGAAAGAATCGACTTCGACGAGTGGATTTGCGATAGCCTAATTAGTAAGGCCTGTAGTACATCCAGAAGATGTATGTTTGGGTCCCACTTGCATTTGAATTTATTCTTTCCTCAAAAAGAAAGATTGTTAGTGGAATATACTACTACCATTATCTGCTAAGCTTTTTTCAACTATGTTGGAGTCGCCATCAATTCTTACCGGATGTAACTCTATATCAGTAACTGTATGTTGAATAATACTAATTATTTATTCTGAAGCCTGTAAAATACACGCAAAATTTACAGTAAATTAATAAAATTATAAACACCTTTACTTGTTGTTTTAAACACAGGTAAAGTAGGTACAACACTCTCGTTTTTCAAGTATAATAAAAAATGAAATTTTATTGACATAAAAACACTGGTCTTTATACAAAAAAATATTCTAACGTGGGTATGGAAACAGTATGTAGCTGTAACATATTTCAAAAAAATACCATTTTCGCACATTGACGCGAACCGTCGTATCAATAACGGAACACGGTATGGTTGATAACAGTTCGTTCGACTGCCAGTGTTCAATTCCCTACAGTAATAAGTCGTAAATTTATATTACGCCACCGAACAAGTTCAAACACATTATCTATGTTTGGTATGAGACAGTTTACATGGATATTTAGTGTATGGTTTAATTTAGATCAACTGTTCAAGTTTGGCGCTTGACCAGCATTGTTTATTCAGCTTGTAGTGTTACCGTTTATCATTTGTTTTACTTGGATAATTGCCTTTTGGTTTAAGGGTCTATAGTACCTCAGTATACTTTTACTCGCTCGCACTTGCACGTACCACGCACTATTGCTTGCTCTTTCTTTTAGCTGTCTACACGCAAATCTATTTATTTTACGGCGAAAAAAAAGGAAATTCAAAAAAGTAAATAACATAAGACAACTGCTTTATAGTTAGTTCAGTTAGTATAAAAAGTTTCATGATCTAATTTTAAGTATTTCTGATTGCCAGCCTTTTATTGTTAAATTTAGAGGTAACTTTGGGATTTTTTTCTATCGAGAAAATTTTATGGAATCATGTTTTCGCCAAACATAAGACCTAACATTAATCCTCAACTTTACCATATATTTATTTCAAAATTATTGCCGTAGTATTTTCGACGTATCACAGGTTTCTGCTAAGCCATTTGAGGTAGTGTGGGCTCTTAAATTGATAATTTATATTGTTCAGTTATTGTTAAGGCGGCCGGCAGTGACTGGATGAGGAAAGCTCAAGACAGGGCTTGGTGTCGCACATTGGGAGAGGCCTATGTCCAGCAGTGGACGAATACAGGCTGATGATGATGATGATGATATTGTTCAGTGAGTTTAACAAAAAAAAAATAGTTGCTTTGGCTCACACAGCAAGTACACAACATAATATAAAATGGTGATTGATTTTCGTTTACTTTTTAAGGGAATGTTAAATATTAATTTTTAAATACTCATAAATATATCATAGTTTAATATATATAGCCGTATAACATTAAAGTATGCAAACAAACACTCTTTTCCACCCATCAAAAAACGGAATTCTGAAACTAATCGAACTTACTATTGCATCTACTCTGTCATTATTGTCAATATCAGAATGAAAAATTTTCATGTTCATTGTGGATATCAAAGAGAGTTCAATAGCTCACTATTTTTTGCTCTTTTGGAGGGAAAGTTTCTAACTGTAAAAGTATTGTTGGTTGACTCCATCGTACATCTGTACCCTTAGCACGAATTTTCAATCTCAAATACTGAAAATTCGAAATTCGTGCTAAGGGTACAGTACCCTTAGCACGAATTTCCAGTATTTCAGACGTAAAATAAACTGGAACTTTGACAAGTTCAATTTGACAATTTTCAAGGGAAAAGTTAGTTCTGTCTTCGCACACCAGAGGCGCTGTTCCGTTTTTTCATATTAAAACGCTGTAAATACTGGAAAGACGCTGTGAAGTAAAAGAGTGAAAATTCGTGCTAAAGGTACAGTAGGTACCCTCAGCACGAATTTCCACTCTTTTACTTTACAGTATTTACAGCGTTTCTTGTATGATAAAATGGAAAAAGCGCCTCTGGTGTGCGAAGAAGGAACTAATATTTTCCTTGAAAAATTGTCAATTTGAAATTGTCAAAGTTCCAGTTTACTTTACGTCTCAAATACTGAAAATTCGTGCTAAGGGTACAGATCTATTTTATACAGATATTCAGTTCATGAAACTTTGAGAGCATTGTATAAAAAAATACTTAAAATTATTGTACCACGTTGTATTTCAAGTACATCACTCTTCAAATTTCGGGTGAACAATTGAGTTATTTCAATTTAAATCTTAACATAACAAAAACTAAATGCATTTTCAACTAACAAAGGTTTCCGACTAGTCAAACAGTTGACTAAATGACCATAAACTTGTCAAACTGAACTTGAGACACACATTGGTAACAACATCTTCAATCCGCTGGCGTATTACCACCTTCAATGTAAATCATGTATAGAAACGTCACCTGCATGCTTCAAGTCCTTTCTAAGTACGTTTGAGTCGGTTTATATACTAACTTGATATGCTTGAGCATTGCTGAAGGTACTATTTCAAGGAGTTAATTATTAGTATAGGAGTTGCCTTTCTGCTTTATGAGACAATATTAAAATAATATTGAAACATGTAATTTCAAGAAATTTTGTTATATTCGATAACTAACATAAACACTATTTTTTAAATATATAAATTGTAACTAACAAATAATTATTTAAAAGGGTCAAAATACTAGTTTTGATACTGTTTCGTAGTGAGTTTTTTAAAGTTCAGGGTTAGAGTGAGAAAGTAGGAAGTGTAATATGTCTCTGGAAAAACATAACCTCTAAAAAACATATTATATTAGCTTCAAAAAAACTTTAAATTGGATAAAATCGATCAGTTGAATGTAACACACCGGTAAAGAAACATACAGAAAAATCTTAATCCTCACAGTCGTAGCACTGCCTACGCAAGCCTACGCCGTAGCCACTTTCGTAGCACGGGTGCGTAAGCGGCTCTCTGCAACGCCTTTGTAGCAAGTAGGATTTAGAAAATCTCATTTTCAAAATCTTATTTTAGTTTTCAATGATTTTGTATTTTGTCTTTGAAACACATTAATGTTTCTCAATATTGTAAAAAACCTTGTATAGATACCTTATACTCCCAAATTCTTAATTGAATACCTGTCTAGCTCGAGTTACCTTCAATCTGTTGCCAACTAAAAACAGTAGTTACCGTTTCTTAACGTTTCGGGTCGATTGCCCTCCCCAATAACCAATTAGGCTCGGCCCTATGTTTCAAGATGTACGTAAACAAAATTTATTAGCACTTAAATTGGCCATTAACGGTAATCCCCGTTTACTAGCGAGCCTACTGTTCGTAACTATTAAGTCCCATTTTTCATTTCTCAATCTGAGTTAGATAAAGTTTATTTTATGTCTAGAAAATATTACTTTGTTTTTTAGTGGAGATAAAGAAATTTGAACAGGTGCCTCATTAAATTCAGTAAAGTAGTTAATTATTATTAAAACTCGTTTCTTTAAAGTGGCAGTAGCCAGCTCAAAGTGACCTTTATAAGTTCGGTTCCACCCCGAAAAAATTCATTAAGATAAAACATACTTCACAGTGGTAGATGCCCGCGGCGTCGGTCGTCGGCAGACGATCTCTGGCCACCGTAGGCGAGGGCATGCGGACAGCGAGTAAAGTCGCTGTCCGACTATGGACCATGCCCGGGTCGACGGCGCGTTGTGTTCCACGCGCCCCTCAAAGAGCGTCAGCAATATGACGAGGCAACGTTTTTGCTTGAAAAAAAAAACTGCGGGGTCGCGGGACTTTTTCTGTAAAAGAGACCAAGGAACATAAAGAGCTAATGAAGGACATTCATGAAATTTTAGTTAGTCCAAATTCTGTCATCCCTCCCGCCCTGAGCGGGGTGGGAGGACTCATCTGATGATTTTGCCACGCTAAAAAAAAAAAAAAAAACTTCATAGACTTTTTAGTGACGTGTCTTGACATCCAGAAATCAATTTTGCTTTAAAAAATTCAATTCAATTCTACTCTCACGTTAAAGAGAAAATTCCTAGCGAGAGGCAACGTTTTTTGCTTGAAAAAAACAAAGGGTTGATTTCTGTAAAAGTGGCAAACATTTATAAAAGAGTTCAAAAATTCTGAAATGTTTACATACATATTCGTCATTTTACCGTTGCATGGTGAGATTTCCATATTATCATAAAATTCTCCAAAAATATACCTTTTCTCGAACCAACTAGAACATTTTATAGACTGTGCACATGCACCGAAACGCACGGTTTACGGTCAAGAGTCAGTGACACGTGCGCTGTAACGTCAAGCCATCAATATTAGATGGCCCTTCGCTAGCACTGTAGGCACGTGCTCGCTCAAATGGACTTCATTACTATTATTTTTAGGTATATTTTTATTTGGAGTGTCGCTTCTGTGACACTCGGGTAGGTTACTTTTTAAGAGAAGTGTCCTTTACAAAATGCTAAAAATATTTTGGGTAAAATATTCCGATCCTTGGGAAGAATATAAAATATTAATTTGATCACTGCTCTCATTCGTAAATATTTCATATTTACATTTTTGCTAAAACCAATTTTGATAAAAGAGTTTGCTAAAACCAATTTGTTATGCAAATTGGTTTTAGCAAACTTGAATAGAAGACTTTCAAATGTTTTCTCAAAGAATGCTTTACCTATTTTAATATCACACTTGTCTTACAATCAAATGAAATGGCACTAAATTGATTATTTATATTAGTTCAGTATAGAGAGTAGGTATAAGTAGGTATGAAACACCGACCTCATCTAGTTTAAATATGATGCGTAAAAGGTCAAATCATTTATAAGGAACTATCGGGTTGACGTATCCGTGTTGATAAAACTCCTCATAATAACACATAAGAAAAAAACAATTTAAAAAAAAATGTTTTAACTAGGACACAACACACCAGCTTCACATAGACAACGTAGAACAAAAGCAGCATTAAAATAAAGCTTGTTAACATACAACACAGTTACCTGCAATTGGTAACTTTAGACATGAAAATGTTCACAAAGTCAACAGTGCATTGTTTTGAGCTTTTATAATAATTTTTCGATGACTACTGCAACGCTTGTTGTGTCACGAACGCGTCATGTTTCGTTGTAAAACATGTGAAGAGCGTATAAAATTCAAAAGTGTGTCAGTTTTTATTTGTTTGTACAGCAAATGGAAATAAAATATGGCGTTGACTGGGAATTATAAACACGGGTCGATTTTTCGGTCGATTTTCGCCGTACGGTAGACCTTCTAAATGACAATTTGACTAGTTTTCAGTACAAATTTTTGCAAGCGATGCGACTGATTAGTCGCACGGCTGATCAGGCAAATGGACCGAAAAGTAGACCCTTGTAAATGCCCCATACCAGTATGGAGATTGGTAAAAAATGAGATTTGAAAACGTTTTTAAGATGCGTAACATAGTAACTTAACTTTTTCTTATAAAAAGGTGATAGATGTCACAATAAGTTGGACGTGCCGGTTTCCTCATAATGTTTTTCTTCACCATTTGAGCCGTCATCATCGTCAGCCCGAAGACGTCCACTGCTGAACATAGGTGGACCATTTGAGCATGGGTGATGAAATAAGTTGCGCAAAATAATGCAACTACGACCTGCAACTCGTAAGTCAGGGCCGCTACTGCTGGGCCACCACAGTTCTGATTGGTGTGTTATTTTATTGGATACCCTGTTGTAGTATTTTTTTTGTATTGTGGCTTGAAATTAATTCGGATTAGGTCAACTAGGTCCGGTTGGGTAACGGGCTCGAAATTGTGCCCAATAATTGGTTATATGATCTGTTCCAATCAAATTAAACCTAATAACGTCGTCGTCGGGTTACTGAATTACCTTTGTGATTAATTATAGAGATATTTGATAAAGGTTCTGATGTAATATGTTGAACCTATTCAACGTTTAACCGAATACTTACTTACTTACTTTTTATTAAAATAAACTAGTGTGCAAATGGTACACCAAAGACTACCTACAGTACTGTTTCTCCCTTCTTTCAAATCCATCGAAAGGTTGTCTTGAAAAGATCGCTTTTAGCGATAAGACCGCCCATTGTGTCACCCTATGTGTAAGATATAATATTTTATAAATTTGTAATTTGTTTAGTGTGCTTATTAAAGAGTATTCTATTTATCTATCTATCTAGTACTGATCCATTGGAATAGTATGTCCCTATGTCCCATGTCACGCATTGTCCTGTATTCTGTCAATTTCGTTCATTACCGAATGTATTTTTATTCATAAAACATTCAAAAACATGAAAAACTGCACAACACTAGGCAATGATGCGTCAGTTTTTGATGCAAAAGGCCGCGCGGCCGGAAACTGGCTGGCGCTAGAATTTCCCTATCCATATTTGATCGGATTTACTCGACAACACTTACCTCGTCCACAACCGGGAGCCAAGGCGCTTTATATGTACATCGAAAAATTCTCTTTGATAGCCATATTTGGTAGACTCCGAAGATTTTGTGCTACGGTGAAGTTATTTGGTGGATATTGTACTCATTTTCTGGAGTGCTTGTTCAGTTGTTACGAAGTTTAGTTTTTTTTTTTCTAGTTTGTTTTTCTAACGTTAATCTTGAGCAATGTCGATAATAATAAATGCCAACGACGCGCTAGACAAAGGGCGCAGACATGACTAGACCAGAACCATAACTGCACTGGGGCCATTAAGAAGTAGTAGCGGCTTCTAGTTGGACTCCTGGATTGTTATGGCAGCCTAGCTGGCCAAATAAAAAGTTGCCTACGGTTTAGTGGACATATTAATATCTAGATAATAGAAAGAATTAAGAAAAAACGTTTATTTGAGTAACCGCGGTGGTACACACAATATATACAAATAAAATAACAAAGAGAAAAAAAACACAGCTACAGCTACATAAAATTATAACATTGTGTGTCCCACGGCAACGTCAAATGGGTCCAGTTCAGCGAATTGTCGAGTAGCTAGTACTCGACGCTGGTTTTCAACTGGACCTGACTCGATATCAATCGATAATCAACCTATAATTTTCTCACTGCTCTATGAGGAGGACTGGATAATTACGCTTAGGTAGTGTATATCAAAATGTAAAGCAACGTTTTTAAAACAGTATTTGTCCCACAGATAGAACACCAAATCACCGTACTGTGTTTACTTCCACACCATCGAACAAATTCGATTATAACAACAGACTTATCAAAACTGCATTATTCATAGCGATTGTGAACTATTAAATCTGTTGGGTACAGCAATAAGCCACGGTGCTAACTTACTGTAACTAACTACAACTTGATTCCTAGCTACTAGATCTGAAGTCGCTGGGATATACTCGGTTAAGAAGTTTTCATTCAAACATCAGTGCGTCTAATATTCTAGCTTACGTTGTGTTTGTATTCAATGTCTGGTTCTTAAATAGTGTAAAATAAAAGTAGCGGAAGATTCTTATATTCCTTTGTGTTTTTTTTTTTTTGTATGTATAAGTCTGACTGTCGAACTGGACAGGATTTGTCTAAATTGAAAGGAGGACGCACGAGCTCGCGAAAAGTGGAAAGAGCGGAGGGAGGCGTTTGCCCAGCAGTGGGACAGAGCAGGCTATAAAAAAATGGCTGACAGTCCCTCCCCTTACGCCCTGTGTGGGAGGACATTCAAGACTTCACCGCGAAATAATTTTATAGATAAGTTGGTAGTAATTAAACTGGAAAAGTTATGGCACCTCGTGGAATTTGTGCTACTTTATTAAAAAGGAAATTGAAAAAAAGAGCAGCTATAAACAAGTTGCAAATAAGGATTATTAAAACATTATTTTTAACACAAAAAAATGCGTTCCCTCAATTAACATCATCAGAAAATTTCCCAAAAAATGTCTTCAGAGTAATTTATTTCAACGCGATTTGTACTAATTAAGCTTGTTTTCTCTTCTAATTATCTCTTGAATATTCACTGGACGAAATCACTTGACCCCAAAATTGTTAGAGATATTGTTTGTTTACTCTCTAGAGGGCAGGCGGAAAACAATGAATATTTTTTTTGTAAGCAAACGGCGATGGGGCCAGGTAATGAATATGCTGAAACAAAGACCACTTGTGGGGGCTCATTAGGCATTCAGTCGTCGTGTCTGCCTTAAAAATCATTTACAAAAGTCTTGATGAATTTTAGACCTGTTTATTTCAAAGAAAATTGTTTCACGTTTTTGATATTATTTTTGATGATCTTTTTTGTTACATTACGTTCATTTGTTACATCAAGTTGTGGCGTGTGATGTTACGGAACGTTAAAATGAATTTCATACCGAATTCTCAAGTTACATCTGATGACAGCTAGCTGTCTCGAAATTCGGGAAATAATTTTATTGTTATGACTTGTGGAAAGCAGAATAATATCTGCGTAAAGCTAAGTAATGTTACTAAAGATAATATTTTGAGGTTGTGTAAATAGTTCAAACTTAACACAAAGCTAACTCCCACGAACCAAGTTTCTAAATTCAAAGTACTTATTTTCCTTTTTAAATACACGCACGTGTAATAAATATCAATAAAATCACCCAGTTTTAAGTGACCCTGGATTTGAAGGGTCAAAAACGATTAAGTGATAAAATTCAATTTGGTCGATTTACCTTCGACCAAAACACTGAGTTTTGGACTTACTAAAAGATATTGAAAGCTTTCAGTGAAGTTTGCGGTATAATTACCGTAAAATATGTAAATCGATGTTGTTTACGTGAATTTACATAGTTCACCTAGTTTACTTTAAGTAAAACATAATAAAACGCTATATTGATGTTATGAACAGAGAATAAGCCACTGTTCAGACACGGCGGGAACCGCGCGATTCCCGCGCGGGAATCGCGCGGTTATGTCTGAACGATTACTTAGTAACTCATACAAATAAGGCTCACGCGATTTCTTTGCGATTCTGAAATCGCGCGGTTCCCGCCGTGTCTGAACAGTGGCTAAAGGTATTCTTATAGTCTTGCGGTTCTAAAATATTAAGTTCATTTATGTTTTGTTGAATCTTCATAAGACAGATCAACGTCATGTGAGGTTCAGAAAGGCGTGATAAAATCCATTCAATTTTGTTATTAGAGGCCTAACGCGCTCCTAACGCGTAACAGTTTAGGCTGTGGGAAAGGGAAGGCGCTACACGACTTGTATAGCTCTGTCTCTTTCTCACAACCTAAACTGTATCGCGTTAAAAGCTCGTAGTAAGGCCTCAGTTAAGTAAAATTCAGTTTTTGGACTATTATTATTTGAGATGGGTTTGTTCTTAAATGTAGGCCAAAGGTGATAGATAAAATTTTGACTAATTTCGAGTGACCTTGCCCAGAAGAATCTTGTTCTCTCTTACTTTAGAAGATCTGGCGAAAATGTGCGCAATACGTAGGTACCGTTCAAACTTAAAAATCTTACAATGCAATGCATTCTTTGACAACCTAAACTGTTAAATAGGTAGCTGCTTAAGTCGAAATTCCCGAAAAGTATAATTGCTCATGATTTTTAATAAAATCGGTATATACTTACCTTGAACCAGGTTACAAAATGGAATATTTTTCCGTTGACTATATAAATATAAAACACGTGATTTTTTTTCAATTTTCACATTTGTTTTCATAGTAAAAGTAGTTTATAAACATGAGAACTTTCAGCCTATGAAAGTTTGCCTGACGAGGTCGGGGGACTGTCTCATCAGCTAACCGCGAGCCAGGAACATACAGAGCTATTGAAGAACAGTTGTTTTGTCAGTACAAGTCTGACAGTCCATCCTGTTTAACACTGGGAGGACTCATTCGATGATTTTACCACGTTAAAAAGCCCATGAAAGGTTAATGTTTTACAAACAACTCTGTATAAATATGAGGAAAGTCTAAATTGCATCGTTGAACCCCAGGGGTTCAAGTTTGACTACCGCACTGCGTTTAGTGATTGCAAAATTTAACTTTCAATTGAAAACTGAGCTTTTCCGCTTGTGTATACTAATATAATTTAAAGCTGCGGCAAAAGTTTGTATGTGGGCGGGATTATAATGAAAATATGACACTCTGTATATTGCACGAGGACTCCAAAATCGTGTTTATATTTACAGGTTGAATTAGAAACGGACTTGCAATGGTTTTATAAGAGGTGACAAGAGCCACATTAACTACCCAGGTTAGTTGTAATTGAACAAGTTCAATTTGACGATAAAAAACTATAACGTCCAGCCATAAGTTAAAATAGATTATAAAATAAATATCACGATGAACACGATGATGTTATCGTTTGTTATAAATATATTATAACAAACGATAACATCATGGATATACAACGATTGCATTTCCAATAATTCGGGTCTAATCAAATCCAAATCAAAAACTTCGTTGCAACCAAATACTTATTCCAATGGGAAAACGTATGGCTCGCTTTTGCAGTTACGTTTTGCATTTGCGTTCATACATTTTTGCTTCCCCGGCAACGGCACGGGCGGCGCCGTCGCCGGTGCCGGTGCCGTGCCGTCTAATGGAAAAACGCCCAATGTTTACTTTACTTTTAAAATACCAAACCAACATTACGATTTACCCAAAACTATAAATTTACGATGAAAACGCTTTAAAAGTAATGTAAGTGGTTATTGAATGATATATTTTGGGTCTCATTACGCACGCCACATGTCGCCAATATCCATATTTTAAGGTAATCACTTGCGCCTTGTATCGTTCACCCAGTTACCCACATTTGTACCGACGTATGTTCGTGAAATTCAAGTTTCATTTACACCAAGGAACCGATACTGCGAATATTGTACCGGTACTAGCACTATTCTTGTCGAGGTGTATTGAAAATCGCTCATGCAATATCGACATACTCTGGTTTAGTCATAACATAGAGGTTTTCTTGTCTGATAAATTCTTAGAAAAAATCATAAGCAATTATGGTTCTAATTCTGCTTCATTTAATATAGAATAACATAGTTCATTTCACGTAATTATAAAGACCTAGACTTGATATCCAAAAATATGAACGATCTCGAAATAATTCCAACATAAAATCGTTAAATAATGCTTGATCTACAAACTTAATTGAAAAGGAATAAACTGTAATATTTTCTGCTTCGTAATTTACTTTTATTGTTAATGCGAATACGATATTTTGTAAATTAGCATGCTGCTCAAAATTCTGTTTGCGCAAATTCTCTGTAAGCTAAGTTTACTGAGTGCCGTCGTAAGAAATATAAATTCAACTTCTGAATGCAATCAACAGATTTTTTCACAGTTCTTAAGCAACAAACGACTTTCACGTCTAAAAAAGTTCTCGTGAAAAGTTAAATAATAAATTCTTAAACAAAATTTTACATAATAGCAGGTTCGTTTACAATTCTGAAAGATTCGTCGCAAAGTAATTCGGCATTGTCTATTCGATTATACCTTTTTCAAAGTGTGAAATTAATTCAAATTAATTAGCATTCAAACAAGGATTATTGTTCTGGGAAACGCGTTTAGAATTCCTTAAAAATAAAACTCAAATACAATTGGACGCGTTTATTAAGTTACTCAACATTTCATTGTCCTTTGTTTTATTAAATGAATGAATTTCCCGAATTATCCAACTGGGAAATTGGGATAAAAACTATCCTATGTGTTAATCCAGATTATAAACTGTCTGTTTACCAATTTCATCCAAATCCATTCAGTAGTCTTTTTGTGAAAGACTAACAAACATCAATCCAAACAAACTTTAACGTTTATAATATTAGTTGGATTATAGACCGGCTGTTGTAAGTGGTACATGTTTATCTATAATTTTGCTTTAACTTTCTTCATGTCGACGGGGATATCTGTCTACCTACCTATTAGAGAGTGGAAAATCGCATCAATTAAATCAAAAACCAATGTGTTGCTCAGATTGCAGGCAAAGTTATTTGCTTGAAACTAAAGTCCATCCCCCTTTATTAATAAACGAGAAGTTACGCCAAGGTTAATCCTTAAAAATGTATGGTTAATCCTAGGATTATCCTGGTTGTAACTCAAGTCCACGTTTATTAAAAAGGGGGCATGATTTTAGGGCTCAAAAATGTAGATCCTAATAGTGTTAACCTTCCACTGAACACTTTTTTTTCCAAAGAAACAGTCTAGTAAAACACAGTAAAAACCAATAAATTAAAATAGACCTCACAGCATGAACATAAGAAAAATATTTACGTTCTAACCTAGATCCTATATGCGATCGTAAAAAAGGAGGTTCCACTGAGAGGTCGTGTATATGCGTGGCCATATGCAAATGTTACGATAACACGCCGTAAGGGTCAATAAACTGTTACCTCCACTGTTTTACGACATGATAAGTATATTGCTTGTCTTATATCTTTGCCCGCCATTAGTTTTTGGGTCACGTTGCCTCTCACTGACGCTATGTATTGTTTTTGTTACAGATTGGACAACGGGATTTATTGTTGAGGTAAGGACTTTTTAGCCTGGAGCTTTTTGGGTTGAATCAAAATATTGGATGTTTTGTGCCGAATTTTTGTGTTGCTTGGGGATGTTATAAGTACTTATTATATTAGTGATAAGGTATATCGATACGCATTATTTACTAACTGTACCCCGTGGTTTCACTCGCGCTGCACGGGTTCTTTTGATCGTACCGTGATTTTTTATAGCATTTTTGATAAATAGACAATAAAACAAAAAAGAATTCAATTCGAACCACTGTAGTTCCCGAAATTAGCGCTTTTATCCAAACAAACTTTTCAGCTTTATAAAGTAGAATCTGTGATTTTAGACTTGCTAGAATTTTTATATTTTTCGTTTGAAAAAATTTCACAATTCTTTTTAAAAGTTTAAATTACCGAATTTGATTTTTACGAAATTTCGTTTACTTAATACAACAGATTTTTAAATGGCTTCAAAAGATTAACAACTGCTAATGGAAAGAAAACCTTTTCAATGTATTGAAATAAAAAACAAGAATAAGTTAAATTCATCATAGCTAATTGAAGTAAAATCTGGTATATTTTATCCATTGTGAGATGAAAACAAAACATTGCTATGATATCGTACGAGTACATACGAATGCGAAAATGAATACTTACAAAATAATGAAGGCAGGTTCGATTTTGTATTATTTATTATTGGAACCGACAACATCATAGAAAAAGTAAAAAGTAGTTTTCATTTTATTTTTGAATAATGGTAGGTTCACCATGCTCAGCAGTAGCATTGCATTTTATATCTAATTTTCACCGTCTTAAGAAAAGGAGGTTATCAATTCGACCCGTATGTATGTTATATTTTCAGAACTGCCCATTTTTCGTATACATAATTATGTTAGTCTATATCAGCGCCTGAACAAATGTGCCAAACTTCAAAAGTGTATGTATGTATGTATGCAATAATCAATAAAAAAAAATAAAGCCACTGACTTCAGAAAGAAAAGTTATTATGTGGGTTATTTTATCCTTTTTTTGTGGTTGCTTTTGAAGTCGGTAACTTTTTTTGAAAAAGTTTTTTTTTTATGCGACATCATCAATTGGATTCTCTTCCTGCTTGATTATAGTGGACTCATACACAACTTTGTGGTGATTTTTGAAGGGGGTTAGTCTTTATTCAAAAAAGTATTTGATATCTTTTTTTGAGAGCGTCGTTAGATTTGGTACGCCCTTATCAACAAAGAAAGTCAAATAACACTACTTTACTTGCCTCTAAGACATCCGGCAGTTTGTAACCAACTTTCCAACAAGTTGACATCATTCCTAAAGCAATCACCCAACAAAATCTACCTGTACAACGTTTAGCTACCTTCCGTACGATGATACATCACAAACAAACAAACAAACAAGTAGACATTATACCACACAGCTGCTAACAGCTATTCAATACGCCTGCTGGCTCGAGATGAGATCGAGCCGTTTGCCACAATTAGGTGGCAATACCATATTAGATGGCAATGCCATATCAAGTGGCAATGCCGTATTTAGCAGCAATGCAGTATTAGGGACATGTTCACGGAAATTGACGTAAGGATTAGTTCATCAGCTATATCAATTGTCTATGTATTGTGCCGCGTTGTATAGTTCGACTATAGTGTTTGCAATTAGTGCTAGATCATTAAATTGCTGTTTTGGTACTAATTAGGTAACTAAGGACTTAAACACTACTAATTTAAACAAAATATATTTTTATCGACGTCTTTTAGTGTGTCAGTTAATGGGTATCTTACTGATATTACTTTTTTATATTTTTCCGAAGTTAAGGATTTTACGGGCTTAGATTAAATTTTACTACATCGATGGTCCATAACCTGGATTTAAGGCACAAGATGTTTTTTTTGTTATCCTGGTTTCTACATTATAATTGTTTCAGTGAGTTTGTTTATTTGATACGCTTTCTCTCTAAATCGCTGAACCGATTTTAATGACTTTTGGTACAGAGACAGCGTAACCTGGAGATGATGATAATGTGCCACTTATTGGTGCATGAAACTTGAAGATGGCAATAGGTAACTAGTTCTGATCACAAACATTCCTCGTGATAACCTCCTCCTTTTTTTGAAGTCGGTTAAAAACAGTACATTTTCTTTTCAAAGCTCGTCAAATAAATCTTTAAACTATAAATCACGTCTTAAAGCACTTTTCAACAATAAGGGACGAAGTGCCAACTGTAGAAGCGAACATTAATATAAATGGCGTCTTTGCCCACAAATGTTGACAATTAACTTGTAAGTCATAGTGCACTGTTGCCAGTTTTTGCGAGTTCCACCATTTGTCACCATTTGTCTCTGAAAACACATTATGGCACATAATGGAATAGTTCGCAACAGATTTTACGATACTTTTTGTTGCATGCCAGACTATGAACCAGTTTCTTTTAGACTTTTTACTAACAGAATACTATTATGACGTAATAGAAATTGTTAAGTGAGATTGAGTTAATTTATATTATTATGTACGAAATGTTTGTTGGTCCTTGGAGCCGGATCTACTCTTTTTTTTATATAAATCTGTTTATAATGAGTTCAATTTATATTTATAATTGATTGTGTCTCATTGGAAAAAAAACATAGAAAAGCTTATTCTGTTCACATGTTAACTGTTATATTTCTGTTTTTCAGCTACTTATTTATGTTAAATTGTTCTGAGCGGCTTCTAATTTTCGGGCGTTTTTTTTTACTTAGGGCTGCTATTTTTTATAATATGTTTGTCTCACAGCTGGGCATAGATCTCCGCAATAACTCATCCATCGGGTACCTACTACATTTTGTTGCACAATTGACGTCAATAGACGTTTTCTTTTCTTATGCTTTAAATAATTCAAGAAGTTAACACATTTTCAACAAACTTGCGATCTTAAGAAATTAAATAAAAATTCGATTGGTTGCTAAATACGTTTTGAAAACTTTAAGATCAGTAGTCAAGGAAGCAATGAGTCGTAACATCCATGTTTATACATCTGCACTGCAAGCGAGTAACGAACAGAGGCAAAGGAAACTCGAGAGAAACTTACTGCTTTTTTACAAGGACTTTTTTTTTACTACCTTTTAACGCAGTTGGAATAACGTTTTCTTAAATGATTCGGATTGCTTGTGCAATAAAATACATTAAATGTTTACATAAGTAACATTAGAAACCGTTTTTTTCGTTATCATGACAAACAACATTAGTCATTACATTACATTATATTACATTACAACCAGGAATACAACACACGTACTTCCATTTCTGGACAGGCATTTGGACAGGAGTAAAATACTATTAAAAAAGTATGAAGACTAAAATAGTCATCAACATAGAAATGTAAATAAATCAGGAACCCCAGGGCAGATTATTAAAATTAGATAGACATAAGTGCCAGGAACACAGCGCACGTACTCCTATTCCTGGGCAGCATATGGCCAATCGGTCATTAACCTTCTACTATTGTGATAAGGTTGAAAATCTATTAAAGTTTGATAGCTTGATGTGCTAGTGTCTGTACATTTACTACATTTATGATTTCGAATTAAACTGGAAAACATTGAAAATGTTGGCAAGTTCTTGACTTTCGGATCATCATCATCATTAGCCAGAAGGCGTCCACTGCTGAACATAGGCCTCCCCCTTAGACCGCCACGCCGAACGACAATTCGCCACTTGCATCCATCGACTTTCTGATATTTTCAATTAAATACAAATCGTGTTTTATAAATTCTTTCAATAGGCACTTATTTGTATGCAAATGACGTATGCTACTAAATCCTGCGCCGCCTAGCCAGACAGCTATTGTTGCTCAATAAAGCGGTAAGCGCACTTGGACGTCAATAGACGTCCGATGTTTAATTACCTCTAATGCATTGTACGTCTTAATTATAGTTCAAAACGTTCATCAACAATTTAATCTCTATCTAGTGCTCAATTTGGAACTTTGTGATTTTGCGATAGTTTTAATAAAATAAATACTAGCTGTGCCCGCGACTTCGTTCGCGTGGATGTCGTAACTTAACAATTTTTTTTAAAAAACTATAGATTTTCGACTACAAAAGTAGCATTAGTTACTCCTTATTACATCAGCTACCATCCTATAGAAGTTTCGTCAAAATCGGCCCAGCCATTTCAGAGATTAGCCATTACAAACAGAATGACAGACGGACAAAAATTGTAAAAAAATGTTGTATTGGTGTATGTACCGTACACCAAAACAACATTTTGTACCGTACAATTCGTGTGCATGTAGTAAAAAAGCTTTGAAAAGAAAAACGTGACCTTGAATCGAAAGAAAATGAATTGAAGAATTCGACGCAGTAGGTAAGAACCTCGGTAGCTCAGTTGGAAAGAGCGTCGGTACTGAGTCCGAAGCTCACAGGTTCAAATCCTGCCCGCGGTTTGAATTATTCTTTCCAAAGAAAAGCTTGAATTGTGTGTTGTTGTAGTTGTTAGAGAGGGGGAATAAAATATTTATACACAAGAACTTCGTCAAAAGGCAAAGTCACCAAAAGCCGTTTACTAATGGACTGAAAGATACCTTGCTTGTCTGCGATAGCTTAGTTGGTTAAGCGTCTGGAGTACTTATCCAAAAAGAAGCAGGTTTGAGTCACGCTCATAGTAATTTTTTTTTACTAAAAATCTTTAAGCAAGGGACAGTTGTTTGAAAGATTCCCTATGATAGTTTTCAGTGGTCCTTCGAACCGGATACTATTGACGTCATTAATCATGATGTGTGCCCGTTAAGCGAGATTGCTATTGTTGCTTGATAGAGCTGTAAGCACATTCACACAGTCTACGTCTTCACTATAGATCAGAACGTTTACCAACAATTTTATTAATCTTAATCGAGTACCTACCGTTTTGTCATAGATTGTATGTTATAGTAATTGTCAAATGAGAATAATTGTGTTGTAATTTTCAGCGATTGAATTCTGTTGAAAAGTTTTATTTGTTAACTAGCTGCTGCCAGCGGCTTCACCCGCTACAACTCGAAAATTATCCCACGGGAACATAAAATCGGGATAAAAGCTATCCTATGTGTTAATCCAGGTTATAAACTATCTGTGTACCAAATTTTAACCAAATCCGTTCAGTGGTTTTTGCGTGAAAGAGTAACAAACATCCATACATCCATACTTACAAACTTTCGCCTTTATAATAGTAGTAGGATACTAGATAGTTAACAATCCTTCGATCCGGATCCACTTGTTATTTATTTGATGAATCAAAATCAATCATCACAAATCTTCATAAAAATCTTTCTCACCACAAAAAAAAAATATATTATTATATTATGTACATCAGCTGTTGAAAACGTGTCTAAAAAACCTGTCAACGTCAAAATAACATTTCACGTTGATATAAGGGACGTTTTGCTGTTACACCTTTTTTAGACAAGCGTTTAACAGGTCTTTAACTTTTTGTGGTAAGGCGGAATACATTTCAAAGTGTGTTAAAGTTTATTAAGTTGAGATGTTTTCCAAAATAGAATCGTACTTAATTTGATTTTAATACCGTTATTCCCCTTTTGTACTTTATGCCACTGTAATGGTTCCAACAAAGATGAATTGTATACCAAAATAATTATTTACATAGCGGACTCCACTCAACGAAATTATCTAATCCGTCTTATCAAAAACCATAGAGTTGAGAACATTGCAGAAAGACGATCCGATATTGCGAATTACGCTTGAGTGAAGTCTTTTAATTAAGGCGGGTGGTGCGTCGTTTCGAACACCCCATCAATTTCTGCTTGACTTCTGATTGTTTGAAGCAAGCTCGTTAGCCAACGACGTACGACCAACCCCTACAACCCTAGTAACACAAGAACCAAGGTGCAAGCACCTTATTTGCAACTCTAGACCGACCGATGACACGCACTGAACCCAATATTGAGCCGCTTGTAACTTCATCCCAGTTCCTTGCGTGACGCGTCGAAAGTAATTACGAGTACTTATTTTGATACTGCTGAAGTAATTGTCACCTTTATTGCTGTAGGATAACGATGACAGTTGATTACGCGATCGGTATTTCGAGTATTTATTTTAGTGTCGAAATTTTGAAATGAGTAGGTAATTAATGATGAAGTTGTTCTTTTTTTTTTTTTATTCGAAGTCCTTCGATGCAGGGGCCTTTCGGAATGTGGTACTTAGGGAATAACCCAACACCAATACCATACCCAAGCTGAAAATTAAAATAAAATAAAATAAAATAATTTTGTATTTTAAAAGCGCGACTGTTTCACCTCGTTCTTTTTTACTTTTAAACTGAAAGAGTAAAGGTAAAAGTTCAGGCCGCAGGCTAGCTCTTCACAATATAATATTTACGCCATTAAAATCTCTCATTTTGAACCCTTGAAACGTTTAAAACTCATCATCTGCCTAACCTTCTCCCAACTTTATTAGGGTCGGTTTCCAGTTGAACCAGATGCAGCTGGATATCAGTATTTTACATGGAGTGCCTATCGGACCTCCGCAACCCAGTAACTGGGTAATACGAAAAGTCTAATACTATTTGTTTAAAATCCGTTTTTATCCCCCCCCCCCCTGGTTAGTGGATGTCACAGTCTCATTCCGTATTTTTAGAACATAAAGCACACAGCTAATAAATAATATACTATTTTATTAAAACAATTATAGAAATATTAAGTAACGTAACAACACAATACGCTTTTAAACATACACATTGTTCGATCTCTGATACCCGCGGCTCAAAGTAGCTACTAATTTATTAAATTACTTCAACAAAGCATTGCTCTTACAAAAGTTATAACTAAATTATATCGGATCCGTGATGCCTTTCTAAAAGACTAGCTAATCTGACCTCATGAATCTTGCATCCGTTCCTTCACGTCAAGAGGAGTTTTGTTAAACTTTTCGGAAATTCGTAGGTTGTTTTATTTGTCAGACTACTTCCAAGTATTGGTGGAAGCCATTAGATTCGTTTTCAAATATTTTCGTGCCTGACAGTTTTGGGAACTTTTACGGATGTTACTTACCTTTATAGGGAATTGTGAAGAATGTTTATTTCACACCTCTGTGTAGATTATCTGCAGACAAAGAGGTAGTGTTTAAAATTCAAGGGTTTCTCATAGAATATTTTATTAAAGTGCAGTGATAAGTATACTTAAGCGATCCCCTCAGCCCTACAGACACCCTTTTATGCTTATAAGCTATCTGAAATGCTGATAGAACAACTTTCTTTTCATTGAAAGTTAAGTTTAAGATATAGGTTTTTAACGCTGTTCTTTCTATGAAACAATAAATTCTCTTTTATTTTCTCAACGATAAATGTTTCAACATACAAGACGTTATTTTAGGAAACCTCTTTTCACAAACCCGGATCGTGCTTCTATTCTCTTTTATCCAATTACCGAAATTGTTTTACAAGCACAAAGCTGTGGTCCTTATTCGGGTTCTAACGTATTTCATATTCATATTTAGATTTATACACAAGTATTGAAATACATTTTATAGCAGTCCCTTTGTAAGCGTATTTACTTTAACATAACCCTAAATTGCGACTGTTCCGTTGAACACGAGTACGAACGAGTGCGAGTATATAATCTTGGTTAATTATTCGCTAACGTATGCAAAAAGAGAGATTCTGTTTAAATATGAACGAGTATCTGCATCCGAGTGTTATGAACAGGCGGGTAAACAGTGAGTTGTGAACCCAGTCACGTCTGGGCAGCTCGCCGGGCAGAAGGTCAAGGGACCTTTTGGCCTGGCGCCACTAAATCGTCTGCGAATGTCGAGGTGGTACGTAAGGGTTGCCCCCTGATTACTGTAAGCTTAGCCAGATGGATAGTGTACATTGTTTACCTTTGATATAAACTTGGTAACCAACTATGTATTGCTTACGCTTGAATTCTTGTTACGCTGGCATCGGTCGGTCGGTCGCATACATCAATAGGTACCCAATATGGTGTTCTACATAGCACCATACTGCGACACTGACGTAAGCGATGTGTATAACGTATGTATCCAAAATAATATACGCGACCGATCGTACGCGACAGACGTCAGCGGAACAGGAATTCAAGCGTCACTTTATTTACTAACAATTTTATTATTCTGTAACCTACACATAATGAAGGTTTATAAGCTTGTGCCCCAGTGATGTTCCTATAAACTCTAATGTTTAAGATGGCTTATTATTTTTAAGCTAGGTATATATAAATAAATATTACAATTATAAAATTTATTGATAAAAGGGAAGTTTCTAGTAAATATCAGTCTAACACTCTCCATTCCATTCCATCTAGGGGGCAAGGCACTCATTTAAAAATTTTCTCCTTCAACAATGGTATATAAGAAAAGAGATTGATTTAGAATTAAACATAACTAATGCACGTTCCAAAGCACCAAATAATACCGCATTATAATTGGTAACTAACTAAACACTATTATAATTATGTAAAATGATGGTAATTTAAAAAAAAACCCGTTCCTGTTGAAGACTACAAATAATTTTAAATTCTTTGTTGTAGGTCAGAAACTTGCGAGAAAGATACGGTAGCATTATAATATTTCTGCAAAGGATAAAGAAGTTGTTACATAATTAAGAGCAATGAAAACAAGCAACCTTGCTCTTTGTCGTGTTACGATGAAGTTCACTATTTAATTATAGTAACTTACAGTACAGAAAACTTCAACATAACAACTAAAACAGACAATACATTATATTTTGTAAACTTCTTTGAGTATAGAAATATTCACAGCTCTCTGCACTGTAATAAAGATCGAATGCCCATCAAAAGTCACTACTAAATATCCACAAAAAACAGCCGCACACGCAGCAGCTATAATGTAAAAATGTACAATCGACAAAGTTGAATTATGACCCACCATAAGCTTATTTTCTGACAGACATTCAAATACAATTAGGTCCACATTCGCGTAACGTACATATCCATGGTAACGACTTTGATCTTTGTCAATCTGACGGATTCAAACGATTTTTTGTCAAAATGGGTCATGATTCACCTTCGTCGATTGTACATTATAGCACGGTACATCTCATTACATCTTTCCATAGAGATTCGAAGATGTAAAAATATACATTATGTGTATAGCTGTCGTGTGTCTCCTGACGATTTCTATGGAAAGATGTAATGAGATCATGCTATAATATACATCTTTACATTATAGCTGCTGTGTGTGAAGTCCTTAAGACTTTACAATTAGTAATCAAATAGGTCTTTTGCTGCCTACAGGTGTAGTCCTATAAAATTTGTTTATATAAAACTTAGTCGTACTCTCACCAAGCAGTTATTTTTTTCGTGGCAAAATCATAATATGATTTCTCCCCGCTCAGGGTGGGACGAGAGGGACTGTCAGACTTGTACTGACAAAAATTCACGGTGATCCTTTAATAACCCTATTGGTTCCTGTAATGGGTTACGTGATGAGACAGCCCAGCGACCCTGTATCAAGTAGATGAGCCTAAAATTGTTATTTAGAATGAATGTACTCACCTGTGCAATGAATAATATGTTATTTTATGTCTTTATATTCAAACGCCAAGAAAACTAAAAAGTTAGATTCATAAAATATTGAATATCTAACAAAAATACAATCCCGTAGCCTCAATAAATATAATATTCTAGAACCATAAAAGACAACAGACAAAGAATCACTACAGTCGCATAAAGCTTGTGGTCGCCACCGCAAACTTGAAAAAAAAATAACGTTGAATTCAGATGGGGTAAGTGCAAATTTCCAATGTGTTTCGGACCATTAAGCTACTTACCGTTCGTAGAGTCTCACGCATCGGAAATATACCTTTGAGCCTCGATCACGAATTGTTACTCGTGTTATTCGAATAATGAACACTATACTTGATTTTATGGAATGTTTTTTTGATAAAATATGTAGTATTTCTGAGCACAGAGTATATTGTTCTGAAGTTCTTCAAAAGCCCTGTGCAACAGCAATTTTCCCTGACCCGACGCTTTACCAGACGCTTTGTGGACCACTTTTTCATTTTATTTTTTAATTATGTGTTTATATTAAACAATACTAGAATATTCTTATTTAGAATATTCTCAATAAAATATGGCAATTCCTTCCTATCAAATCTATTTATCATATGTTTGGCTACTGTAAAATGAAGTATAAATTCCTACGTATAAATCGAAAAGGAGAATAAGCGTTGAGTACAATAAAACAAAACGATTAAGCACCCAGTATGTAGCTGTTAAGTGGTGTAACACAGGCGAGTTACTGGCCGCTAGTGATGCTGCGTTTTATACTCGTACTCAATAAACAAACACATTATCTAATTAATTGAAATACTTAATCTTTTACTTTGTTCATACATTACATCTATAAATATTTAATGGATCGTACTCAAACAGCTCAAACTGAAACAAAAGCCAACAGGGGAAAATACTGATTAATTTTGACGAGTGCCATGGGACTTATCAACTTGGAAATCCATCGATATTCCCCTGATGTAGTAAGATATCTTTTACATAGAACATTTTGATGATAGATTCGTCCGTTCTCTTGTTTGAAAATTATGTTTTCAATCAAGAGACAGAACTTTACGTTTGTACGAGTAACAAATATGTAACACAACAGCTTATAAGATATCAAACACCTAAAGTCAACATACAAGGTAGACAGCGAGTTACCGATATATCGTATTATTACGTCCCGCACTCGTCTCGACGACACTAGATAACAAATACTGTCGCAGTCGAGTACGCCAGTGAGCAGCTCGCCCGTTCGAACAAACACTAATACCGAGAAATGTTGTGCTAATCGGCTCTGCACTAATGGCGATTCCCCATTTTCTTTTTAAAATGTTTTATTCTGTTCAAAGCTCAGGAAAATATAAACTGTTCGTTTCGTTAAAATACGAATGTATGGTGAACGATGAAATTATTTCTTGGAAATTTTACGTCTAACAAAAATAAAATTGTGATTGAGATTTTCTGTTGAATTGGGAGATTAGGCTTCGCCTTTATTTATGATAAAGATTTTTTTGTTCATTTTCTTTTAACGTAGGCAGTCATGTACCTTACCTAACATAATAAAAATACAGTAGACATTTTCCCTCGCAGTCTGTAATAATTTTAATTTAAAACTTTTCTCAGTACTCAAGTTAGTACCACTAACTACAAAATACGCTTCAGTAATTCAGTAATGTACCTACTTGTTCAAAATTCCAGCAAAAACTTTTTAACTGTGTGTTTACTGTAGGTTTCAGTGATCCAGTACCACTGTAAAAACTTTTGACTAAGTAGAATGAAGTGTGTGAATAATTATTTTTGGGGCAAAATTAATTTGAATACGAGTAAAAACAATCGGGTATTAAAATCTCGTGACCAATAGCTCGTTAAGGTCCCAACATCAGTTCCAGACTTGTGTAATTAAAATTTTAATTATTTTCCTAGACGACGCACACCGTATAGATAATAACAAAATATGTCTCCGCCAGGTAACGTTTAACAAATGTAATTTGTTCTGTAATTTTCGAACAAAAACTGGAACATTGACGGAGAAGAATATGAAACAAATTAATGTTTAGACTCCGGTGCCCGGAATACCGGAGAGCGGAGCGTTTTCACTTTCATTTAGATAATGGTCTGTAATTCAGAAATTTACCGCAAGTAATTAAAATTGATAGAGTCCTACCATTGATATTTAGTTGCTTTCAGGAGAACTGTCAGACTTGGAGTTCAGTTTCAACCCTGAAGAGTTTGAACTTTGTCGAAACTTGCCAACTTCACCGTTTTTGACTTGTTATTCGAGAGGGATTGAATTTTACAATAACGACGGTGAAATGATATGAGTTTGTGAAACTGAAAGTTATCAAGATCTTTTGACGAGGGTTTTGTTAAAAAGTAACAAATTGTAGTGGGATCTGCATTAATTCCATTAGCCGCGAGTTTGGGAGACGAGTGCTTCTCATCAAGCGATGTGGTAAATGAATCAAGTCAGTAGCGATTTTGCTAATGTTTTAGAGTAGGGTCGCCTCGGAATTGGTCACTTTACCTTACGTCCGAAGGTTTTGACGTAGATTAATGGTTTTGCTGTATATGACGTGAAACAAACACTACATCTATCTACATCATAGGCTGTTAGTGGTTGGCATATGACTCTACAAAAAGTGTATTTACCAGACTTTAACTAAGCACAAAGGAGTATCAAGTTCCTAGTTCTTAAATTAATGTGAAGTTTTTAGATGCAGGTAAATAATAAAAAGGTGATAGGGCATGACAAATAATAGAAAAAGCAGTCAGGGATTTGTATTTAAAAAATAAAATAAATTCTAAAAAGTTTTTATTAAAAAGGTTATCATAATTATCTGCATACGAGGCCTAAATACCAGAACTGACAACCGATGGGAAAGAAAAGTTCTTGAGTGGCGACCACGGACCGGTTGTTAAATCCAAAAACAAAAAAATATATAGGATTTTATCTATAGTTAGTTCGTTAGTTTACTACTAAAGAAACATGCCGCTTTAAAACTGATCAATTTATGAGATACTATCAATTTGCGAATAGCCTTAAATACGTAACCAAATATACATATAGCAAACATGTAGAATGATAACTATTATAACATAAATACCTACTAGTGCTAATCAGAAAAATATATTTTTTGTTTACTTTCAAACTTTCTTTTTTATTCTATTTCAGAAATGTAATACTGAAATAAATAATGGACCGCAGCATGCGTTCAAAAAATACATTGAAATAAAAAAAAAACCGCTGTAAAATGTCCGTCCATTTGATAAGAGTGCTTGGTGACATGTTCAATTTACTCTGATTGACTTGACGGCAGACTCGACACTCGATACTTGCTGATTGAAATCCCGATCCCCAACGATAAACTCGATTTAGTGTTTGATCGTATCTGTAACTAAAAACGGGAAAAATTAGGCTTGGCCGTCAGAACCGGGCCTTAAATCGATTAAGAATAAAAAAGATATTCGAATTGATTTTACAGCTCTTCTTTTTCGTGTCACTGGCAAAATAGTGATAAAATGTTTAAATAAAAGTTTTCTTTGTTTGAATTTCGAATCCAATTTTATTGCTTTTGGCCTTTGTGTCGCCAGCACCATAATTGTTACTTTAAAGGGTTTTTTTTTTTAAATTCAATATGGCCCACTTTATTTAATTTGCATCTTCACTTCTACATGGGTTCGCATAATTATGGGCCATGGTAGGTTTGACTAGATATTAAGATATTTAACTCGATGGTAATAAAGTATTTTGCCATTACAGTAGTATGAGGATTTTCCGAAGACGAAATCAGAGGTACTGAATATGTTTTCATACCTGTTTTGTAAGATGCTTTGCCTCTTTACGGTTACCACTTAAAGATTTACCACTTAAAGATTTAACTTAAATTATTTTAAAGTTTTTACAAGTAAATTCATTTAAGTAAAACTTGTAAGGTTATTTTCGGTAAATCAATTCCGATTCCCAAATAAACATTGCAAAGATTGCCCTTCACATCCGTTAACATGCGTCGCCGTAAACGACATTTGCCCACTCGTCTGTACGAGCAGTGTTTGCCAATACCTGTTAATGTCAATAACATTACATATTGGAGATTCCCTCCCTATATTTTTGTACCCGTAACGAGCTCATTCTCGTCCAAAGCGCAGCCTCATGTTCCCTAACAAGATTTGTGCAAACAAGTCTCAAATCAGTATGGCAATGAAGCCGTATGTTCTACATAAATGAATATTTGATGTTGTTTGTGATCCTTAAAAGTTCTGCTACCAAAGAAATTTCCTTGATAAGTAATTTTGTCTTTAATAAGGCTCTGGTTTCGTGACACTCATTTTGTCTATTATCTATACTTGTCTTATTCTCCTTTGTTTTACAATTATAAATCATACGAGCTGTTGCCTGCAGCTTCACCCGCTACAACTCCAAAATTCTCCCACGGGTTTAAAAAATCAGGATAAAAACTGTCCTATGTGTTAATTCAGGTTATAAACTATCTGTGTACCATATTTCATCCAAATCCGTTTAGAGGTTTTTGCGTGGAAGAGTAACAAAGATCCATCCATCTATCCAAACAAACTTTCACGTTTAAAATATTTTACTAATATTTGTAGGATTAACAGGGCTATCAAATACAATTTTATTCTTTTAAGATATTATAAATATTGTTTTATTTTTGTGCATGCTGTGCCAAACTTGTATGAGTGCGACACCCATCTCCTTTGTTTAAGAATATTGCGAAAACAACTACAAGGTTCAAGTAAATGTCAACAATAAACTTAAATGAGATTGCAAAGGAAAATCTAATATCATGTAAAAGATAACCGCAAAAGAGAAGCAAAGCTTCAGTCGCAGCAAAGAGGATATTAATTTTTCTTCAGAACCTGTAATAAAATTGAACCGAGTTAATGACGGGAAAATACTCTATATTTTATCTGCAATACTAATTAATTAGGTCTTTGCCACCGAGATGGTGATTTATTTCGATTCATAATCGATTTAATGTTAATACCACAGATTTATATTTTTCTAAACACTGTTTTAGGCTGTCACGGTTATTTTCATAATTTAAAATGTCACTTACGGGATATCTTCCGTGATTGTTTTTGATTTTGAGTTCCCGATATTTCGACGCTGTTGCAAGCGCCATGATCGCGGGATGACTATGAGATATCCTGTAAGCGACATTTTAAATTTTATTTTTCTGTTTATTTTTTTATAGTTACCTACTTACAATAAATATAGGGGAAATGTATTCAAACCTAAACCTAGCCTCGAGAAGTTACCCCAGGAATTGCCTGATTGTTGATAAACGTACACACCAATTGCAATCTCCAAAACTACTCAACCAATTTCAGTGAAATTTTTCGAATGTGCTCATGTTACGTGTGTTACCTTTAAATATATAATGTATTTTATTGGCTATGTATTTATCTTCTTGCTGCGAACATCGTGTTTAAAAAACTACACTATAACAAAGTTGACCGGAAAAACAAGATTGTAGACGAAAAATGTATACTTAAAGCTGTCGTGCATTTTAAGACCAGCTCAAGTTTGTTTTGGTAACAATGCTAATGGGTTTCATAATAGCGCCCTATTTTAAACATTTTTGTAAAAAGGGATGCTTTTCTTCTGCTATTTGTTAGGGGCTTTATTTATGCTTTATGTAAAGAATGTTTTTGTATCTTTTGCAATGGTTTTTTTTTCTAAGCAACGGTTTTTCTATAGCTGTTGATGTTAAATAGGTTTCGCCCAATGATTATAATTAACTAACTTTTACCTACGGTTTCACCTGCTTGCTGGAAAATTATCCTACAGAAATGTTATTCAGAGATAAAAGTTAAACTTTGTGTTAACCCTGGTTAAAAAATAGATGTGTGCCTTTTTGTGGGAAAGAGTACTAAACATCCATCGTTGCATTGTTACATAATTTTACATTTATAATATTCATAAGAGAAGCTGTTCCATTTACCATATAATTTAGAAGACTGTATTTTGACTTACAATAATTCAATGGACCAAAGCCGCGTGGCTAGATCATTAGTTAAACTATTTGTTAAATCCTATATTTTTTAACCATTTTGTTAAAATAATATACTTTGAGATTTTAGCAGTAGTTGCTATAACTATTGGTTAAATAACTGGCCCTGAAACTTACCTAATTCGATTAGGTAATATTATTCCACGGGATCGACCTGTGAATTTCGATAAACCACAAATAACGTTTCGTTGAGTGGAGGTGTCACATTTATCTCTGATTTGGGATGTAGGTACCTGACTGGTCCGCTCTAACTGAATTTAAATTAAACTGCCATTTTGAATTTCGAATATTGAAACATTCGAAATTCCAAATAACTTTCCCTATTCTGGGGTGCGTTTAAATCCTTCGGCGGTATTTCGCCGGAAAAAATTAAACTAGCGAGGTTTCGCTGAACGGAGTCATAAGTTTCTGTCAATGTTAGTTGTCAAATTCAATTGACAGCTCAGTTTATTGAACAAATAATCAATTTGCCGGTTTTAATATAAATCCATAATCCACAAATAATATTTACTCTATAAAATAAAAATAATATTCGTTTTTACGGCGCGAATCGAGCAAAACAACAAAACTTAATGTCAATCTGACAGCAGGATAAAATTTTGCGTGGTAAAAAGGTCGCAAATATTTATTCCATTTAGTAAAAACTTATACCAGCGGACGACCGTAAACGGGGCAGATTAAATTTCAGTTAGCTTCATTTTTCACCTCTCGGTGTGCTTGAACGGGGTGTTTGACATTTAGTCAGTATAAATTTAAACTGGATAAAGGATTTAAACGCAGCCCTGTGTGCGAGACGACAGCGTCTCCTATTGGCTACAATATTTCAGAACGTAAGATCTATAAGTAATTGGCAAATAGGTGTTTTTATAACCATTTTCGCCAAGTTTTTCATGAAAAATATAAATAAAACCTTAAAATCCATATTTAATTTTTGTTTTTATGTGATTTGTTGTTTTGAAGACTTCCGTAAGAACTTTATAAAAGGTTAGCTGTGTTTAAAAGTATGGGGTAATCTCCGGAACCTCGATTCCGAATATATTCTTGTCGTAGTGTATTTGACATGTTTCTGTGGAGTTATTACCGACGATGCGCGCGGGCACAAGCTACTCGTAGTTCAAATACAAAATTAAAAAGTTTCTATAGAAAAAATATCTGCTAAAGTGTGTGTACATACTACATACACGTCAAAACGGCTGAAAAGAATTAAGACGATTTTTGGTATGTAGTTGAATAAATCCATCTGACCATAAAGATTTTTAGTTTCTGTTTCTTCTGTCCACAACGCGAGGTTAACCGCATCCAGTACTAGTTTAAAATAATTTAAAAAATATATGTTTCAACACCAAATTAATTTTACCAAAAATAGTTTTAAATACTTCTGTAAGGTCACATTTAATACTCGTATGACGGGGCCCCCCTATAGAGGGCCATAGCCTTGCCGGGGTTGCGGGACATGCGTATACCGCTACTCCGGTATACAAAGGGCTACCGAAGGACACCGTGGATTTTAGTCAGTACAAGTCTGACAGTCCCTCCCGCCCTGCCCGGGGTGGGAGGACTCATTTGATGATTTTACCACGCAAAAAAAAACCTTTCATACTCGTTATATTTTCAACGCTAAGAGAATTTTCTCTGCTCTTTTCCGCCACTAAACTTTGACTTTGACCTCCATTTTCATACAGAATTTTTACCAGGTAATATGAACGTACTCAGAGATTTATGTAACTACTCTCTTCTCTCTATTAACGCTTTTACGTCCACATTTTCCTTAGGAACGTGTAATTTCAATTGTATTAAGGAAAAGTTCGTGGAAAAACACCACCTTTTTAAAGAGAATTAGAGACTGTTTTCGCATATTAATTAATTTATCAGGAAACGCCATTAAAGTACTTAATACCTGTTACGTCATCATTGATTTTATGTCCATTTAGTGGTGGAATATAGGTAGAAATCGTTAAAACGTTTATTATTATCATGTAGGTAAAGGGAGATTACTTGGTGAGACAGGTAACCCAGTGATAGAATCTTAAAAGTCTGATGTGTCACTAAGTACATCTTGGCCACTTTAGTGTTGAACTAGTTACATCATTTCCCATTACAGCATGCATAGGTAGGTAACGTTTTGAGAGACTTTTAAGACTCTATCGCTGAGTTGCCTGTCTCAACAAATAATCTTTCTTTACCTTACCAAACTGCCAACTCGCTTACATCGTCATTCCACGAGTGGCATCCGTGGCGTATAATTTCTAAACAGAACCCGCCAGCCTCCCGTCAAAATATCGTCTGTGTTTCTATGTGTGTCGTAAACACATGTGTGTGCGCGTGTGTGAGTGTGGGTTATTGATTCATGCGGCTGGAATTTATGCCTGCTCCCTTGCTCTTAATCATAACTACGTCAGTGTAAAAGGGAAGGCCTACTTGAGGTACTTGCCACGTGGCTAAAATACCTGTGCAAGCTGAAGTTGTGCTGTTATCTTGTACGCGCTATGTGGAGTATTTTTTTTATTCACAGTTTTTTTTTAATACACTGGCTGGAAATTATTTGAGCTTACATTACAACTGTAATTCTCTAGTATTTAGCAAACGTGTAACTAATAGATACCTATACCCATAATTCAACGGTATGTAGATATTTATGAGTATTTAATTCATAAGTGGGACAAGCGTATTGAAATCAAGTGGGCACTGAGAAATTCCTGATGGAAAATCCAATAACTTTTGCCCGACTTGGGAATCAAACCTAACATCTCTTGCTCAGCAGTTACGCTTGCGGCTACTAGACCAACAAGACACTTAACAATTTTGTTTTCCGTTAGAAACTTAAATTTCCAAAATAATGAATCACTTAAATTAAATTATCGGATCAGGTTTCAGCACACTAAATGCCTATTTAACCCGAAAATTACCGAAATTTTTCCACGCAGAACAACCTCGAAAGGTACTTCCAAACAGCGAAGATTCTAGAACCTCGTAACGATATCATAATAATGATTATTATCCTAAATCATAAGCGGCGACCTTGTATACCTATAAATACAGTTTGGAACAATGGCCTGTTCGTATAGAAACATGTTCGGTTCTTGTTCGACTCTGTTCTATGTTCGCGGATGCCCGGAGGCGACAAAGCAATCACGACGCTAAAACAAATACTCTAAACGACTAATTAGTTTGTTCTACCGTCGGAGGGTACGTGAATGTTACACCCCTGCTTTTGGGGTACCATCTACCTTAGCTCAGCTCTATTGCTCAAGCACAAACAAACAAACAGTCTGTCTTTAATTCATTTATTAAGTTGTATTGCCTGAAGTTATCTTCCTAAAGGATCTTTATGCCGACAGCTGTAGGACCAAGATGTAAACACTTTTTACCGAAACTATTAGGGTCTATACACACGTACCACAACCACACCACAGTCACAACCACACCACAACGACGCCATGTGGTCGGGCGTATATTTTGTTTTGAAAATGTATATTACAATTTACACGTACCACATTTTGCCGTTGTTATCGACCACCTGTGTAATACGACCACATCGCAACCTCATCGCGACCGCGGCCACGTCGCAACAACAATCTTTCCTCCATGATCACGTTTAATCAAGCCGTGTTTCCTCTACGAAAGCCGGAGTACAACTGCACATGACCACGTGGTTATCACATCGCAACGACAGCGACAACGCAACCACATCGACATTTTGTCGGTACCACAACGCAACTGCAAAAAGCCGTTGCTATTAGGGTTATTTTTTTTTGTTATTTCCAGGTTTTAAACTATTTATGTACAAAATTTCAACCAAATGTTTTAGTCGATATTCGTCATCATCATCATCAGCCGGAAAACGTTCACTGCTCAACAATAAGCCTCCTCCTTAGACCGCCACACTGGACGACAATTCGCCACTTGCATCCATCCGTTGTCGATATTGCGTGAAAGAATAAGTATGAGTATTAGTAAGATGATTCAATCATCATGAAAACACGAGAAATTCTATAATTACAAAGAGAATCCATGCTGAAAATTGTAGCGATTTGATATACAAATTAATTTGAAAATTTAATATCCCATTATGTTTTATTAATCGAAAATTAATATGAATACTCATTCGACCTGAAAACCGTACAATAGAATTAATTAACCCTTTTATAAACATAATAGGTAGGAATTTACAATACACGTGATTAATGTAGGCATAGGTACTCGCAAGTTCTTGTGTTACAATCCTAAGCTGGGTACTCACTTAGCAGTGTTGCACGTAACGTATCAGCTGTGTCAACCTGCAAGTGGGTACGGCTCGCCCGATCACACTGCGAGCCACCTTCAACACTGCTAAGTACTCACTTAGCAGTGAGAGCTGGCTACTCACTCTGAGACAAGAGACCGCGACAGAAGACAGAAGAAGTAACAGTCGCGGTCTTCTGTCGCGGTCTCTGCCGCTCATACCCTAATGGGTATGAGCGGCAGTTCGTGAGCGAGACAGACAGGAGACAGATACGGTCGCAATCACCGGTCGTCTCCTGTCGCGGTCTCCTGTCGCGGTCTCCTGTCGCGGTCTCCTGTCGCGGTCTCCTGTCGTGGTCTCTTGCCCCGGTCTCCTGTCGCGGTCTCCAGTTGCGGTCTCCGGTCGCGGGTGCAAACCGCAAGCTTAGCTAGTGTTATGAATGCGAATGTTTGTTATTTTTTCATGCCCACTTTTTGGTATATTATAATAATAATTATGTTAAATGTATAAGAATATTGATTGCCTAAGCTAGTAGAAGAATAAAATGGTATTGGTCATTTTTCGGAAGCCTCGATACTTTTTATGTTATGTCACTAGCACAAAATAATTGAGTATTCTACTGGCCTATAAAAGTACTAAATATCAACTAACAAAATATGTGTTTGGATTTTTGGAAATAATATAAGGTGAGTGTAAATATAATAAAAACAAAAGAATGTCAGTTATTCGAAAATCATACTGGACTTTCTAAGAAAAGGTGACCCCTGATTTTTAACCGACGAAAAAAAAAGGAGGAGGTTCTCAATTCGACGTGTATATTTGTTTTTTTTTTTATGTATGACCACGCATAACTTTTCCTGACGTGGTCCGATTTCAAAAATTCTTTCTTTGTTAGAAAGAGTATAATAATATCTCAAAGTTGGTCCCATTTAAATTTCAAAACTAAAGTCGGCCTCTAAGGGTAGAAAAAAAGGAATTAATTGTCAATCTTCCTACAGAATTTTCAATTATTAACCGATTACGTCGAAATAAAGTTAACAATTATAGTTCTGAGGACATTATTATATATAGCAGAGACGTGGAGAACATAACATGATGGCGTCACCATCATCAGATCAACTCCAGATCCTTGTTATTTTGTGAAGTCAGTCCCAAGAGTTCCTTACCAGTTAACAACAGCTGTATCGTATTTGGGCTCATTTCACTCATCTTGATGAGAACTTTAGACGTAGCTGGGGTATGACGGTCGTTGAAAGTTTGAGAATGAAGACACAAAGCAGGTGTAGGACGTCGTCAATAGTTAACAAAAAAAAAATAGGAACCTATTATTTTTTTAGTTACAGAAATTGACACCAAATACGAAACTCAAAAGTAAACAATAAAACCTTTTAAAAAAAAATCAAACCGACGAAACATCAAACTGAAAAGCAAAAAATAAATTTTGAGGCGGCGCCAAAGAAACAATCAACGAATAGCTACGACGAGCTATTCGACCACTACAAGCTATACAACGAGCTATTCTGCTCTTCAAATAGTTATTTATATGTTTGTTTGTTTGGCGCCGCCTCAAAATTTATTTTTTGCTTTTCAGTTTGATGTTTCGTCGGTTTGATTTTTTTTTAAAAGGTTTTATGTTTTTTATACTCGTAGTTTTTTTTTTCAAAGACTCGGCGTCATCATTTATTTATTACCACTTTCATATACAATTATGGTACTTATGGCGAACTTAATAAAATTGTAAGGTTAATCTGCCAGTCAACCTTTGGGTCAAAATTAAACGATCATCAAGCAAAATTACAAACTAGTGAAAACAAACTTATGTTTAAGTTTTATTAAAGATACCTACGAATTCTCCAAGCGTAATAATCCTACTCGTTAACGTACCGTTACTGAAATCCTAGAACTACACCGATGCTCAGAATTTCAGGCTTTCCTCAATATTCGCATGAAAATGGCTTAACGTGCTCTCCGAAGCGAAAAGTCGAAACATTTGACCTCAGCGTCGTCGCTGTAGCAAGATTGATCTGCGTAGTCATTCACCCCCGGGCCTTCGTTACGAAATGATCAAAGAAAATTACAATGTACAGGTAAAAAGACCCTAAAGTAGCGCTTCAAACCGATCAAGTGGAGCTTAAACGTGACGTCACAGGACCCCGCACTTCGGCCTGGTGGACCCCATTAAAAATTCGCAACAAATTAACTATGCTCAGTGTTGCCTTCATTTCTCAAATTCCTCATTCTCATAAGTTCGCAAGAGCATTAAATTTTCACGAAATTGCTTTCAAACTTTTCCCCTCTCAATAAGCTTCAAACTCAATTTCCGAAGGCATAGTTTTGATCACATAGTTCGTTGTTGTATATTAATTTACCTGGTTACGTTGTATAAATATGCTCAGGTAAATGGTTAAGTGATTATTTCAGAATCTGCGTTGAAAGTTGGCAGGCCATTAAAACCTCAAACGTTCAATCGTTAAAAAGGTTTTTTTTTTATATTTAAATTGCCTACTGCGGCTTATATTCATTCAGCGACCGCTTACCCGGGTGTCAGAATTGAAAATGAGCCGGGTTCCGTTTATGGAGCACTACATACGTAGGTATAGAGTATAGAGTCAGACGTTGACTGCCGACGGTACGAATATAGAGGCAGCCGGAGTTACCTTAATAATTCAACAGTGCAATGCTTTTACAAAACCTGTCGACGTCAATCCTAATTTAGCGCCACCGATCGACTCGCTTTCGGAAAGTGTCGCTAGACAACCGTAATGGAACTCCGCTGTTCTAGGTGAACAGCTCATTTCAGAGCGAATCGCTCGGCCGGTTTTGGATAAATTATTTTGTTTTCAGTACACAAAGTGTAAGTGGTTTGACTCCACTTATACCGTTTTTGTTCTTCTGTTTTTAAAGTAGTAGTGTTTTTAAACATTATTGTTGGATTTGCGGTAGTGATTAGACTAACTAAGAAGTACTTATACCCAGCAGTGGTTGAGGTCAGGTAATGAATGATGATAATGAGTCATGAATATAGTTTACTTTATGTAGAGGTACACCGAAGCAGAGCACGTATTTATTTGTATTTCTCAATGCACATCTATCTAAGTAAACCACTGACTTACTGTTGAAGTAAAACACATCGTGAGGAAACCGATATCAATCCAAAACCATGTCTGAGACGGTTCAAATTATTACTCTGACACCATACTCATATGAAAAAGAAAGACTATAATATAGGTTAAACATTAAATGCAATACAAAATGGTATGCTGAACGCCACTGTAGCAAAATCGCAATAGAATTGCGATAAAACCATTTGATTATCAAATAGGAGACTATATTTAATATTAATTAAACTATATAAATATAATAATACTAAATTAAAATAAAACTAAACTATTAAATAGCATCGAAAAATTCATCCTCAACGCTGTCAGCTGGTAATGTGCCCAAGAGACTGGCGGCGTTGCCTCTTTGAATGGCAATACTTAGCCTCTGGCCAAGGCAAAAGCCAGCTCTTGGGTCACGGGAAGCGTCAACAAGTCTTTTAGCGATATCTTTGTAGAGACTGTGAGCACTCGGACCCCATGGCCCTATAGTTTCAACCCCAAACGGCTCAAATATATAGTTACCACTAAGGTTGCTATATTTACGCCGCTTGAGGTTTTCAGCAACCGCAGCAGCAGAGCCAGCACAGCACGATGAACTTGGAAGATGGGATGGCGCAAGAGTATCGACACAGGTAGCGTCCCATACTAAAGGCCTACCCAACTTCCAAGGAAACAGAGACATACCGTCCGGTCTCTTGCCATCGTCGCGTGCCAAGCCGTTGGGTTCTAAAACAGCTGGAACGCCGACGGTAACAAGAGCTCGTCGAATAATGTCGTTTATGTTCGCGTGGCGCGCAAAATTATCAAATTGATTTTATTGCTTGAGCAATAGGATAGAACACTGAATTTTATCGCAATGTATATTATGTTTCCAATAAAGAGCCCTTTTAAAAGTTGAGCACGGAGCTATGTAGAACTCGTAAGAAAATTAAACGTTTCTAGCATTATCTTGGGAACGGTGACGTACGGACGTGCTTTTATAAATAAAATATGACGTAAGACACGTTTCATATATTTGGAGAATCGTCCTGATGGGGACGAAGGTAAAACATATTAGGATCAGCTGGTTATTATTCTGCTCAATTGATAAGAGCCATATTGGAGGAATTGGATCCATTGGTAAGTAATGAGCTACTTTATGTCGACGTATTATTGTGGACGTAGTCAGGCCTTTAAGTATTTAATTATAAATGTTGCAACAATAGTATCGAATGATAAGGGTCGTGTATTATAGATTACACCAGGGTTGATAGGCCAGACTTGTAACGCAGTGGTTACTAGAAGACGGACGTCCATGGCAAGGGAGGTCCCGAAAACGCTGACATGACAATTTGGACGCGTTAATGCTAGATTTGCCAGAAAAACGTACAAAAAGGAAGAAAAAGAAGCTGGTAGGAAACACCCCAGCAGCGGGACAGCCCAGCAGTGGGACAATAGGATAAGCGCCGCGGCGCCGTCGCCGGTATGGTGCCGGTGCCGTGCTGGCTAAAAACGCCCATCCGGTTAGATAAGAAGCTATACCCTTATTAAAGTTAGGAAAAGGCTACGGAGATGGATAGTTACAATGATCCGAAATTGACAACTAAAACACTTGCATAATTTAATCCATTCAATAATTTACACAAAACTGATAGCAGCAGCTTATTTTAAAAACACCTTTTTTTCAACTTAAACTTTCATTCCACAGCAAAAGTTTGCACACAAAACACCCAGCAAACATTTTCAAACCGACGCACCAAGTTGATAAAGGCACCTCAAACGACACAACGTTGAAGACACAAATCTAGTTTGGCGGCATAAGATTGCTTAAAGTTCTACCAAGTCGCACACCTGCAGTTGCTCCTGAGTTCATTTACATTAACTTGTGACGTGCACTTGAGAACTTATTGTGGACTTAGTCTCACTGATGACGTTGAATGAATTGCTTAGAGCATTTTTAGGGTTCCGTAGTCAAATGGCAAAAAACGGAATCCTCATAGATTCGTCATGTCTGCCTAGTGTCTGAATGTCCATCGTTTGTCACAAGCACTTTTTCCCGAAACTATATCAACTATACTCTTGAAACTTAGTAAGCAGATGTATAATTCTGTCTCACACAAAAAAGTAATAATCAAACCCATACGTGTGAGGTTTCTATGGATAAGGTCTTCAAAAATGATATTGAAGTTTGTAATATAATTTTTTTTCCAGGTTTGAACATTCGTATAATTTAATATATTTATATTAAACGCATTAACGCATGCGTAGCGAATTTCAAAGATTTTCTTTGGAAAGGAAAAATTCGATCCGCGGGCAGGATTCGAACCCACGACCTTCGGATTCAGTACATCCGACGCTCATTTCCAACCGAGCCACCGAGGATCTTATCCGCCGCGGCGAAATATATTCGTATAATTTAATCTTAGAAATTATTTGTTGATTAGAATAGCTTATTTTGAAATAATCAAAACTCTAAGTGTGAGGCAGATTACATTGTGGATGGCGAGTTGTAGGTAACTTGACGTTCGCTCAAGGATCAGCAGTGGTATTGCGCTCAAATTTTGAATGAGGAATAAAATCTTTCCGAACGTGTGAAGTGAAAAAACTATTTTTTTGCGCATCTGCACTCATTTTGTAAGATTTTAGTTCTGTGATATAGCTTTGATGACCAACTTTAGGACTTATTCCCTAATGTGTACTGTAAGTTTAAATTTTTTGCCATACTTCATTATTTCAAATCAACGGAAAGTACCCCATAGTTTATGATTACATCGCAAGCGTCAAAATTTGCGGCAAAATAGAGGCATAAACGACCATATCTTTTGATTGCGATTACCAAGAAGTTTGATTTTTACTCTACTATTTCTTGAAAAAAAAAAGGGTCTTCACAGACAGACTGACGGACAAAAAAGTGAGTCCTATATAAGAGTTCCATTTTTTCTTTTGAGGAACCCTAGAAATAGCAGCATAATGTTAATGTTTACCCAGTTTTGGAAGATCAGGGGGCCAATTCTCGGCTTTAGAGATCGTGTCGAACTCGACAAAAATTTCTAATGACGTCATTTTCTCGACAAATTTTAATAGTTGCTATTCTGGGGATGTCGAATTCGACATTTGTCGAAGGCTAACGTTAGAGTTCATGTCGAGTGCTTCTGAGCAGTAGAGATGTAATGTCGATTGTAGAGATACGTCATTTCTGAGTGAATTTGTTGAGTTTTGGATTGTACACTGTTTTCTTTTCTTTAGTTTTTAAATAAAATACGGATTGGAATGTAATACCTACTGGAAATTCGATTTATACTCTTGATTTTTGCATTTTGTTTTCTTGAAACGACGACCTTCGCACAATTAACAAACTTTGTAATTCGTGTACCCACGATTGCACTAGAAACCACTGAAAGATAAGAGAGTTTATTAGCATTTTATCTCGGAGTTTTTGGAAAGTGGAGAGCAACTGGCCAATACACGGCAACAACAGCGCACTTATCCCGCCGTCGATTTTTACGATTTGAGCGAAACGAAAGTCACTAAAATAATTCCTTTCCATGTTAAAATAAAAAAAAAAGTGAAATGTAAAACAGGACAGCCCACTAGTGATTTATAAACACAGTCCATGTAAACATAACAAAAGACGCAAATTCTGACACTGACAGACAATCAACTGTCAAACTGATTATTTTTACGTAAAACGTTTCGTTCCATACTAAAATAATTAGATTTCGCCTGCGTTTTAAAACAAAATCATTCATTCACCTATAGTTACCTAAAACGGAACGTGCGTTTCTTCATAATGGTAACATTATGTTCACTCGACTCGACATTTTCGTGACATTTATGTCTATTTTGACTGAGAATACGGATTTCTGCTCAATTCGACATTTTTTTGTAGAGATAGAGATATTTTTGATAGACATAGAGATCGACTTACAATCTAGAAGTCGAGAAAAATGGCGAAAATCGAGAATTGGCCCCCAGATCGTTTCGATTTTCCGAGATGAAAAATGGGTTGATAAAGTACCAAATTGTAGCTTCATAGCAAAATCACGGACTGATTGCGTAACTAATCAAATACGTACCTATCTAAGCTTTCACATTAAATAGTGAAGTAAGATTTGATACATCACTAAATACCTACCAGTTAAACAGATTGGATAGAGTACCTTAGGAATATTTAATAGCCAAATGTAATACCACTGTTGAATCAATTAATATTCACGTTGAAGTCAGTAAATTATCACTTTGTATCTATTAATATTTAGTGTGATCAAACCAGCCAAAATATTAGAAAATAAAATTATACTACAGAGTATTTTCAGCTCCTTATGAGCATAATAGTTTGATTTTTTATTTGCGATTATTCTAAATTGCCATGAACATTAGTCTTTTGAATACCTTATTGTTTTATATCTAAATACTTTTGACATTTGGTAAAATGTGATCAAAAAAGGACTAACTATACAAACAACGATTCTGTATGGAGACTCAATAGACGCGGAAAGCTGAAAGTATGTTTTTCATACAAAGTCATTGTTTTGTAGGACGAATGCTATACAGAGCTAAATAAGTGTGGTCAGTTCTTAAACAACAAAAGTTAGCTTCAGAAACCCACCTGTAAATGTTTACCTATTAAACATCAGTTTTAATGTCTACAAAACTACCTTGTTGATTTTAAGTACGAGTTTCGTCCAACTTTGCTGTACTCGTTAATTTTATCTATGAATTGCCTTGCAAACTGATGATAGCTTGGAAGATCATAAACATTTCAATTAATTAGAGTTTCCCCGTTACAAGGACATCTCAGAGACCCTTTGATTGTCCCTTTTGACGAACTTAATGTTTACATTCAGGAGTTGGCACCCCCATAAGTAGCTATCTCAGTAATTGAAATTATATTAATTAAAATGTTTGTGTTACGTTCATAAATCCTTAATAATTAGGCGCTATAAGCACAATAGCCGAATCACTGAGATTATCTTGTTCACTTTATTATTATAGTACTTCTCGAACAATGGGAACAATTACACAGATGTTTTGAGGCTGATAATTTTCTTTTGTAGGTAATTTTCTCCGAAATTTTGTCTCGTGAAAGTAAAGCTATTATTACATCCGAAACACTAATATTTTGGCGATTTGAACAGGTTTAATGATATTTAAATAGACGTTCAATGAATGTAAAGGACCTCGTTAAAATATGTTTAAGTAAAGTTGGCGGTGCTTATTACTTTGTCTTTAAAGTTTACTGTTTATTTCTTTAGTTTTTCCGCTTGCCACTTACTTGATACTTAGATAAGGTGCATTGTACCAAATACAAAATTAATATGAACGTAGACGATGCAAAACGATAGTGCATTTTTAAGGCAGCCTTTGAGCTATTATTATCTATAAATAAAGTCTCATCGCTGAACTCTACTATGCTCATTTCGACGAAGTGGCCTTGGGATCTTCCAAACGTGCATCAGGGCGCGAGCGATGAGCGCTAGGCTGTCAATAGCTTAGTGAATAGGAACAGTTATTAGTCAAGGCTGTGCAAATGGCTGTGGGCTGTGGAATAATTCAAAACTCCATTTTGTACTCTAGAGCACAAGGAGTTGTTCAAAATTCGAACACGCCTTGTATTCAATTGTTTTCTACACTGGCGGGCGAGCCGGCGGCCCCACTACATGTCCTCGCTGTTTGATGTGAAAAGTTGTGTGTTGCACTCGGCAGCAAAGATTTTCTGCGTCTCGTACTTTTGAATTTCGTATCGCTCAGGATTCTATATTTGAAGCGCTCGTTTCTCTCGCGGTTCAATCTTAGAATCCTTCGCTCGCTCAGTTTTCAATTCAAGTACTCGCTCCAAAAATCAACTTTGCTGCCTTGCATATCAAATAACAATTTTTTTCCTTTATTGTGCGGAACGCGCGACACGTACCCAGCCAGTAACATCCTATATTAAACACACGATTAACATCTAGAGAAGTAAAATTCATAATTTCTGAGCTTATAAATATTAGAATAACTACCTTCTTCGTCTCCTTTTGATCTCTATTTTCCAAATATTAAATTCAAATCAAAGTGGAGGTGGGCCATAAACACAGTATGTAATCCCCCGAAGCCACATTGCAAGGGTTTTGCTTATAAATTCTGTATTAAAATACATAGTTCCGGATTTCCTTGACATTTTCTAAGCTTAATGTTACGAATAAGGATGTTAAGAATTGGAGAATATAGGTTTAAACTATTTGTTTCGTTATGATGGGTAAGTAAGTATAGAGCCAGTTGAAAATTAGTGCATAGGATTTTTTAAAAAATATAATAAGAAAAACTAATATTAGTGTTGGACTCAACAGTATATGAGGTCAATACTGGTAAACAAATAAAACGTGTTTCACAATTTATAAAAAAAAAAATATATGATGAGTCATTTTCATAAAATTCGTTTCTAAATCGAATTTTGAGACTTTGCACTTTAACGAATCAACATAAAATAAAATCCCCATTTCTTTCATCTTTCAATGTAACGCCAGGTAAAATCATATTTTATGCCCCTTGAAGGGAGTTTCCTTCCTAAGCTACGTGTTGGTTTTTTGTAAATAAGGACCATTATCCCTTGACGGTTCCCGGCGAAGTGTTTAACGTAGTGCCGAGCTGCCCTTTGCCTTTATAGGTACCATTAATAATACTCGTAGTATTGCGCAATCGAGATTAACAACCCAAATTAAAAATCAATACATTCGGAACAGATGAAAATTCTCGGGAGATGTTTCGAATTCTGCCTCATAAAACATTTATAATTATCTTACAAGCACCGCAGAGTAATTGTGGCCCAGTGGCATCGGTCCCGAGTTACGAGTTGTAGGTCGTGGATTCGAACCCCGCCAGGCGCATTACTTTGTGTCATTTATTTCATCACCACAGCTCTCAAAACGATGAAGGAAAACATGTCCTAGAACCAAAAATTCGACGGTTCACCCTTGTTTGGCAGAACAACTTTTCGTCGAAAATCACTCCGGCTAATTTTGGTTACTATAAAGTCGTTTAGTCGAATTTTCATTGCTTTTTCACCGAATAGATTACATTTTTAGATTTTTTTTTTAGTCCTATTTAAAAATTTCATTTGAACATACAATTTCATTTTTGACGTACGTCCAACCTATATTTTTCAAATTCACTACTTCTTATTTTTAAACTAATGTTTCACTAGACTAATAATGATTTAGTCGAAATATCGCATCGAAAAATATTCATTTAATTAATTGGAGCTGAATTCGCAAACTTTTCTTTCATTGTCTATAAAAAAATCGGGACAATAAATCCGCCGAGCTTACCTTGGTACATGGTGGTAAAATCAGCAATGAGTTTACCAAGGATGCAAAAGCGAGCGAAGCGATACTCGGAACTGGGGCACCCCGATTCTCGGACAGGTTAGGTGCTCCCGAAGGCCCTGGGGATGGTGGGGCTGCTGTTTTTGAAAGACCCCGCCTGTTTCCGTGTCTTATGTTAGGTCTTTTTCAATACCTTGCAAAACTTTTGAATGAACATGTTTTGTTTCCCTAGACTGAAGTTTAACCGACGAAGCGGGGCTCCGTCGAGTCGTAACCTTGGTATTTTGGTAGTAATCATTTTTTCAATTTGCCCTCAATTTTGATGCAAGGTGTCGAGCGTATATTACTGATGACCACCTAATCGAGGTTTATAGCTTGACGGAGTCACCCGCAATTCGTCATGGGTAGCGCCATATTTTATTTGTCAATGGTTAAAAGGTAACCTAACATGAAGAGGATTGGCGGGGTCTTTCAGACCCCGCCATCCCCTTCGAAGACCTAACCTGATCCTGAGTATCGGGGTGCCCCAAAGTTTCCGATACTCGCTTCGCTCGCTCTTGCACCCCTTAGATTACTGATTACCTTTCAAGGTAGATCGACGGAACATGAAATATTTACAATGTCTCTTGTTTTTTTTTTCTGCATTACATTACGCCAATCGAATATTCGATAAACTAAATTTTATACCACCTGAATATTATATTAAATGAATATTATACCTTTGATCAATAGCGCAAATGTTCTTATCGCAAATAAATATTCGATGAAATGAAAATTAAGTTAACCGATAATATACAAACTGATTATTTTCTCGAACGTTGTTCGAATTGGTAAAATTATATCAAAAGTTGTTCGACCAAACAAGGGTGAACCAAATTCGACGACATGAACTTTAAAAAAATATATCGAATTATGAAACACAGTTTAAATAACACATTTACATTCATATTTAATTAGCATCTACAATAAAGGATTCGGAACAGGCGAAATATTTTCATATGCTTTTTACGTGACGCGTAAACAAATAGATTAACATACGCGAATATTTTATGGCAGGTAGCTTTCACAAGTTCACAACAAAATTACAAATATTTTACAACATACTGAAAAAGTGAAATATCGCCCTGTAGAGCGACCGATGCAGCCAATCGGCCTAAATCCTTCATTCCGGAATTTATTATTAATAAAAATCAGTTTCCTGTTCGCAGTTCTGATATACGTGTTTCGCATTATAATCGTGAAACGTTTGCAGATGAAATGAAAAGCAAACAAGAGATAAAGAAAAAAAAATGGTTATCAGCCAGTCCTTTCGATGGCGCACAAAGTAGGCTAGGATCAAAAAGATCAGTGTTTTCTTTGGAAATGTTTAATGTTATACATTCCTCTACATTCAGGTATTTAAGTACCCACTTTGGACTTTCTTTGAACTTTCTCGACTTTTTTTGCTTTTTTAAGTAATCTCTCATTAGATACTGCATACCGTTCTTTAAGTATTTTTAAGGCAAAGTTCCATATTGCATTTTTGAATCAATCCGCTTGTTTGTTTGTCTGAGGACAATTTACTATGAATCTACTAGACTAAGTTAAAGTAGGACATGAATAAAAGAAGTTTAATCACAGAGCATTTTAAGAAAGCAAATGGGAAATCAAAAATTAAAATCTGTAATGAAACTTAAACATATTTTTTGACGTAATTCAAAAAATACATTATTTGATTACATTTCACAGCTCGTGAATTAATCAAAACAAATACAAAAACTGGCCTCTATTAAACTTTTAATCCATCATTGAACGGACAAATTATTGCTATAGAACAAAACAAACATTTTCCTTCGTTATCTGGAAACACCATTTTGATTTGTGCAGTGTAAACTATGAAGAGAACAAACCGGGATTCTTCGGAACTGATAAAATTTGAAATAGATTTGTTAGCTAGAGGTGTGTATCGGATCAAGCTTGCAAGTAACGAGATTATAACAAAGGATGCAGGTTTCAAAGAATAACATCACTGACTTCCGTATTTCTCAAAGTAATACTTTTTTTTTAACTAATAAAAAGGCAGTAAAAATAATGCGTGTTTGCAAAACTACTCAAATTGAAAGAGTAGTCTTTGGTTCTTTATTTAAACAATTCTGCTACAATATTCCCAAATGACTACAACTTTTGAAAATCAAAATCAACAGTTGATACTACAATGTAAACATAATTTCAGTAAACCACAATTATCTTGTGGAGGAGTATGAGAAACATAATTTCTTCTTCCCACCATATTAAACAGGAGACAGAACTAATCAAGGCCAATAGGCACAAAGAAACAGTAGGCCAATGCATTTTCTTCTTATCTATATCTCACAATAGCTTTAACTGCCTCGAAGATCTTTCAGCATTATGACGGGGGTGCCCTATCCCCGCCTCTTCTAGAGGACCAAAGCCTGCCGGGGTCGCGGCACTACCTTATCAGGTAACCTTGGCCCCGGTACTTAAACTGCTATTGGCCGTGTTACTAGGCAACTGGGCTTCTCACAGTTGTAATGCCCCTTTGTGTCTATTGGCCTTGTTTTGTTCTGTCTCCTATTTGATATGGTGGGAAGAAGAAATGATGTTTCCTACTCCTCCACTATACTTTTCTGATTAATATCGTTGCAGGATCCAAGACTTCTTCATTGTCTCGGCGCTTTTCTGGTGGTTGCCACTATTTATTTTGGCTCTCAGGAGTTGCAGAGTGGTTTGGGAATAGTGTGGCGGGATTGTCCCATAAAAAAAATTTTAGTCAGTACAACTCCGACAATCCTTCCCGTCCCTCATTGGGTGGAATTCCTTCCACCAGTTGATGATTTTACGACTTAAAAAAAACTGGTAAATAAATAACGTTTGCCAGAATTTTGTAGAAACATAATAATGTCATAGTGTTCCCACTGTGCACTGCGGAGACACAGGATTGCCCTTTGCCAGAAGGACCAAGATGTAATCTTAAACGCGGGTCAGGAATTCCTTTTCAAAATTCTTAACTACCTACCTCAATGTAGCTAGACACCCTATGTGTTTCAAATAAGGTTCTTTTCACCATGTTACACGTCTCCTAAGTGTTTCCATAGTGATATAGATAGATTCGGCTCAGAAGGTCTACCAGTTTGGCACCATCAGAAATGTCTTTCAGTTTCTGAAACGAACAATATACTAGGGTACTATAAAAGCTCGAACCTCTAGTTTCGGATGAATTTCTACAAGGTAGGAACCTTGTTTCTACTCCTTTATTCTATCTCCGTGATTGATTATATAATAACGAACATAAAACTAATTTGGTGGCACGATATAAAAATAGGTAATGTTAATTGGCTCAGCAGTGGGACAGTATAGGCTAATTTAAAAAAAATATATTAATTATGTATTATGCACACGATTGAACAGTTGTCCCTACTTACGATTTGCTGTCAAAACTTACGAATTAGAAAATAATAGGGTGTAGGCGTCACTCATTAGTTTCGAATTACTTTCGCACGGGCTCGTACCTTCGTTGACGGAAGAAATTCTATAGACTCTTAGTTCCTCTAACAATATCTTCAGAACCCTTTGGGTGTCATACTAATGCGAAAAACTGGTTACCTTTAGTTTGTTTTCTTCTACCGTGGCTTGTGCAGCATCCCATACGGTATCAATCTGCTCTGTGAAAGGCACATCAATCGGAAATATGAGATTTTTCGATGAAGCTGTGTCACAAAGCAAGCAAATAAAGTTTCCAACGTTTCCAAACTTACTTTGTGAAAGCTGACTTTCAGGAAAAATCTCGTATTGAACGGAATTTTGGCTGTGCGGTTTTGTGAGGCAAAATATAACACTCTTTTGTATTTAATAAGCGAATTGTAATGGCAAATCACAAAAACGCGAACTATGAATGTTTTTCCATTGGTGTGTTAATTTTAAAGTGTGGTCATACGAAATAATCACATAGTTAACAGAACATCTCCAGAAGTAGTCTGAAAACTAAAATAATGTTGCAAAATCGTTTAAAACTCTATTTTCTATGGAACACTTTATTTACACCGCAACTTTTGCTAGGTAAATACTAGTTCACTCAAAGGAGTTTGAATTTGTAGTTCGTTGATACACGCATCCTATTACATGAGATTTAAATGATATGATGATGATATAAGATGTCTCATCATCATCAGCCTATTAATGTTCCCACTGCTGGGACACAGGCCTCCTCTCTGTGAGAAGGAGTGGGCCTAAATCCACCACGCGGGCCCAGTGCGCATTGTTGGATGTCACATGTCTTCCAAATTTTTGGTTCTAGGATATGCCAGTTTCCTCACGATGTTTTCCTTCACCGTTTTGAGAGCAATGGTGATGAAATAAATTACACAAAGTAATGCGCCTGGCGGGGTTCGAACCCACGACCTAATAACTCTTAAGTCGGGACCGATACCACTGGGCCACCACTGCTCTGCATGAAATGTAGGTCTACATAATAATTATTTAAAATAAGTTCATATAACCACTATTTCCTCGTGTAGGCACAAAATAGTAGAGCAGTTAGCTACAAAATGCCATCTGCATCCAATTCTTACATAATCCTTTTGCCCCTTTATATGATCAGATGATCATATAAGCACGCTGCGCCGTTAGCTAGTAAAACAAACCTTTTCAAATAATCTCATCTGTCCACACGCTCGTCGCAGTAACTGAGTGATTGACTACTGTGTTGTATGTGGCGTGATCGATTCCCGTACGAAACAAATATTTGTATGGCCTACAAGTGTGTTCCAGGTCTTGGTGTGGTAGGGTATTTGTTTATGTGAGTTTCAATGTTGGTAATCGCACCCACGATACAGGAGACATTCGTTGTGTAAAGTTTTTTTTTAACTATAGAAAAATAAATATAATAATATATGCATTGCCTGTAAGTAAGAGCTCCCAAAAATTATTTCTACATTGAAATTCAGTAGGTAATAGGTTTTATAAAGTGATTACGGAACTCATCCCACTTCATGCATGTAAGTCTAGAAACTTTGCATTCTCATTACAATGTGGGGAACATGGAAATATGCTAACTTGAGTTTAACTTATTATCTGATTAAGCTTTTATGAAGTTACAAGTCTTAATTGAATACGTTGGATCGGTCATTTGAGACAGTTCTAAGTGGAAGTTAGTTCCTTATTTACTTGATTTACAACTTTTTGGTATGTTGTGGATTGACACCTCATAATTATGAACTGTTACAATGAATTCTGTAAGTTATTTTGGTAAACATAGGGTACTTTTTATATGATCCCATGGGACAATAAACAAACTCAACGCGGGCGAAGCCATGGCAACAGTAGTGCTATTCTGTAACCTTCACTCTATTTCGAATCTCGAATTCTCAACTAGACACCGTTAGAATTTCGAACGCTTTTAGAAGATAGAATCCCGACTCTCTCTCTCGACTTTAAAACAAATGAGTTCGTTAGAGATTCGACATCGTGTGAACGTTATAGAATACACTCCATAGTAGTTTAGGCTGTGGGAAAGAGACAGAGCTATACAAGTCGTTTAGCGCCATCTCTTTCCCACAGCCTAAACTGGTTCGCGTTAAGAGCTGGTGGTAAGGCCTCTGTAAGTAAATAATGTGCACATAATTATTCATATTGAGAGCGTAAAACACCATAACTCATTCCCACATTTCGCATTCTACCTAACACCTGAGTGAAATCCTGTGGTTACTTACCAGTTATAATTACAAAGGGTAAGTCGAAGATGTAGGCACAAATTGCTCTTAGCAGTGGTGATGTACTGGTAAACGCATTTAACGTCCTGATGGAGCAATCAGCTCGACACTCTAACTTTAATGAACTAGATGAAAAATCAATGCACGTAAATGATGTGATATGCTAAGGCAGGTTTCGGCAAGTTGCTTATGGATTTTCATCAGGTAAGTTGGTAGTTATATTATGAGATTATTTGCTGTTTTTTAGGGTTCCGTAGCCAGATGGCAAAAAACGGAAAACTTATAGATTCGTAATGTCTGTCTATCTGTCTGTCCGTCCGTATGTCATAGCCACTTTTTTTTTCGAAAGTATAAGAACTATTCTGTCGAAACATGGTAAGTACTTATACTTATTAAATTTAAGCCATCTTTCTCACCAGAAGAAAGATAAAAATCTGTTAAACACTTGTCTAAAAATCTGTCAACGTCGAAATGACGTTACACGTTGATATAATGGTCGTTTGGAAGTTACACTATTTTAAGACAAGCGTTCAACAAAACTGTTTATCTTTTCGTGGTAAGGCAGTTAATGTTTTATGCTTCGTTTATTGATGAAAAGCTTTTTTAAACCGGTGTAATCATCAAATGAGTCCTCGGAGCCCAGAGTACAGCGATAAGGACTGTCAATTTCGTACTGACTAAAGTCCTCGGTGTTCCTTCACTAGCCTTTTATGTTATACAGGGTGTATTTGAACAGATCACAAAGCCGTTAACTTCGCATACTGTACATCTAACTAAGTAGCTTTACGCTAAAATTATCGCTGGGAACCGACTTTTATTTTTAGGTATCAAAAAAAATAATAATTTTATGGCGCGCAATGTAAAGCAAACAGGTTTCTGTCCTTGTGTGCGTAGGCGGGCTTCACGCACACAAGCGCGCCTGCTTACGCTGGAACGCGCTGTGATAAGAACGTATCGGCGACGTTCTAGTTCTACGTTCTTTCGATTATTTGCGGGGATGAATGAAATGAATAAAGTTTCCGTGAAAACAAATAAGAAAAATCCTACTGAGATGCACGATGTTCTTAATTTTTTTTTTTTAATTGTAAAATCATGAAAAGAGACCTCTCGCCCAGGTTGGGGCGGGAGGTACTGTCAGACTTCACCGACTAAAAAAGACGTGCTCTTTCGTGTGCCCTTTACGTTCCAGGGCCGTGGTACATCTTTCAAACAATCCCATGACCCCAAGATGTTCTTAAATTAAAACTCATAAAACACTTACCTACTGTCCATCGCTGATATCATCAATCGGTGGTCTCTCAACACTCACTAACTGCGGTTCAAACTGCCGACCTCCCACGCGGAGACAGACGCGAGCTCTAGTCAGCGTCTCTTGATGAACTAGTTCCAGGATTCCTTCTCGCTCTGACCGCTGCTTGAGTTCATCAAAAACATCAATGATTTTTTGACGCATCTCCGCAGCAGTCTGGCAGGTACGGTCAAACACCCTATCTTTGACGTATCCCCACAGAAAGAAATCCAAAGGCGTTAGGTCCGGTGAGCGTGCAGGCCAATCATGGGGCCCATATCGCCCAATCCAATTGTCGCCGAACAGCTGCGTCAGCTGATCGCGAACCGGTCTCACGATGTGTGGTGGTGCACCGTCATGCTGATACCACACGTCTCGCCGCTGGATCAGTGGCATGTCATCTAACGTGTCGGTTAGGTAATCATTAATGAGGTTGAGGTAGGCAGGTCCGTTCATACTTGGTGGCAAGAAAACGGGGCCCAGTATCTGATTTCCCATGATGCCAGCCCACACATTATGTTTCCACCGTACCTGGAAGCCCGTTTCCTGGGTTTGATGTGGATTCACGGAGCACCAATAGTGTGAATTTCGACGGTTCCACATTCCATTATTTGTGAAAGTGCATTCATCCGTGAAAATAACTTTATTCACAAATCCTCGGTCCTGCCTTAGCAGCCACCTGCAGTACTGCATACGGCGTGTTGTGTCACCCGGCATGAGTGCATGCACGCGATGAATTTTATAAGGTCGTTGCCTATCCCTTTTTAGAACTTTGTGCACGGTGGAATGAGACACCATGTACCTAGCCCGATGGCCATGCCGCCTTCGCAATACTTTAGCCGCTGTACGCACTCCCAAACGAGGGTTTTCTCGCATCACAGATAAGATGGCCGTTTCGGCCGCTGGCGTTATTTGCCTGCCACCCCCCTGTGAAATCGGCACGATAGGCTGATTATCCAACAAACGTTGCACTGCCCGCGTAAAAATACGTGAATCACTAGGCTGGAACGCTTCAGGGTATTGTCTTCCATAAATTCGTAGGGCTTCAGCAGCATTTCCATGCGCCATACCATAGCAGTATACCATATTAACATACTCGCGCGCAGAATAATCATGAAACGGCGTTTTCGTATCTAAAACTTAAAAAAAAAAAGAAACGCACTAACTAGCAAAAACAAACACAAAAGTACTCAAAAACACACAGCCTCTTTGTGTGTTAGCGAGTACACAGTCACAGAACACTCAACAGTAATGTTTTTCGGAAACAAAGACACAAGAAGTAAATTCGATCGTGTCAGAAACCGAACTAAAGACAAATTTCTTTGACGGCACGTGGCGGCTGGCAGAGGGAGGGGCCAGCGGGTGTCGCGGAGGGCGGCGGGGGTTAGCGGGTGGAGCGAGCAGGCGGCGCGAGCGCGTCGGCTCGTTTGAACATGCATTTGAACTACCGCGGAGGGCGGGTTCTCATTACAATACGATTCACGAAAGATGACCACAAATGGCGGCCGTCTGCGCACGTACACTCATGAAGAAAAGACTTAAGACAAAATGATATTTTAATGTTATTTAAATAATTTGTGTAATGTTGTAAATGCTGATTATGCAAATGAATCAAAGGTAAGTAATTTAAAATGTTTATTAAAATAAATTGAACTTGAATTGATTTACTCTTTTGTAATTCTTTGTACTGTCGATACACACGTCTTTGTTGCCGCGGCTTTTTTTTCGGCTCGTTTTTTTTGTAAGCTTCGAGTATTTTCGGAGTGGGAAGCGGTCTGCTCCTTCTGCGAGGCAGTAATGCTCGTGAAGGAGGAGGCGGGCCGCGAGCGAGAGAGGACAGCGTCCTCCCTCTGCCCCAACCGCAGTGGTAGGCGCCCTCGGCGTCGGACGTCAGCAGATGATCTCCGGCCACCGTAGGCGCGGGCATGCGGGCAGCGAGTAAAGGGCAACTCGCTGCCTGACCATGGACCATGCCCGGGTCGACGGCGCTTTGTGTCTCTCTCAGAGGGCCAAAGCCTGCCGGGGTCGCGGGATTATTTCCTTACCGTGACCCCGGAACATAACAGGCTATTGAAGGACACCGTGGATTTTAGTCAGTAAAAGTCTGACAGTCCCTCCCGCCCTGCCCGGGGCCGGAGGACTCATTTGATGATTTCACCATACTAAAAAAAAAAAAAAAAGGTTGCACTCCAGGAGTGCCGGTAGAAGTGAAAACTTTTTTGTTACTATGTTTTATTTTTAATTTGAATGACGTCTTACTCATTTTCGATCAGGGTCACGTGACCCTGACGCGAGTTTTGGTCACGTGACCCTGACGCGAGTTTTAAATTTTTTACCCATTACAGAAAAAGTGTACAACGCCGCTAAAGAAGTTTTCACTTCAAAAATCTTCGAGTATTTGAAAATCTTGTGAAAAATTGTAAAACGTTGTACACCAAACTTCTTGAATGTCTATTCAAAGCATTGCCTTTTCCTCGCGGTATTGTGGTGGCTTAAAATAGCAAATAAGTTCAAAACAATATCAAATCTCAACAAAAAACCTAACAAACAACGAAACTAAACAAATAAAAAACAATTTAAAACAAAGAAACACTTCTTTTCGACTGTACTAGACAGCAGTGTGAGAGCCACGATAGACGAATAGCGACTGAGCGGCATATCACGAGACGCGCGCGCACCAATGGCGTCGCTCCGGTCTTGACGCATTCCTCCCGCGCCTCACCCCGCACCTCCAAAGGGACCTAAGTCTAGAGAAGAGAGTCATTGACCGTCGGAAGTAATCAGCTGTGCGTTTCTGCATTTATTTCTAACGTACATTACTGTTCGTAACTTCAAATGCGTATTTTATTTAGAAAAATCGAAAATACAGGTAATGTTTGTTTGTAAAAAAGTTTTGTATTGATACTTAGAATTGGATTTCGTAAAAAAAAAGTAAAAAAAAAATGCAACTTTGACCTTCAATATCTCGAGAACCCGTGGAGTCCCAGGTATGGTCTAAAGGAAAAAAATGATCCAAATAATGGGTAGAATACGTGGCTTTCGGCTTCGTTAACGGTCTTTTTACACCCGGTATGGTCAGGATTATCTGGTAAGACAGTTCGGCAAACCAAGTACCTAGGTGTTGAAAGCATCAAGTGGGGCTTAAAAACATGCTTTTTGATTATCATAAAATCCTATCCTACTAATATTATAAATGCGAAAGTTTGTGAGGATGTATGTATGTGTATGTAGGTATGTTTGTTACTCTTTCACGCAAAAACCACTAAACGGATTTAGATAAAATTTGGTACACAGATAGTTTAAAACCTGGATTAACACATAGGATAGTTTTTATCTCGATTGTATGTTCCCGTGGGATAATTTTCGAGTTGTAGCAGATGAAGCCGCTGGCAACAGCGAGTCTTAAATAAATGTAGAATAGAAACTCTAAAATTAGTATTACACACACTTTAGTCGACAGTTTAAAATATATTTTGTTTTGGTTACTAACCAATATAATAAGGAAAGTCTTGAATATTTTTAATTGTTTTCGACAGACTATAACGTTTAAATAATAAACTTAAATTTACTAGTTAACTACTAGGCTTTATTTACTTACAATACTTTCACGAGTTTTCTTCGAACATTTTTTTGTTTTCAATGTGTTTAAACTGAGCTGAGATAATCAAGTTACCTAGAACTTATACTATAAAAATAATTCGTCTCATTTTAAAACAATATGCAAGAAAACACATCGGTTAATGCCCGTGTCAACGCCAGCAAACGAAAATAAAACATTTTGTAAAATTGAATTTCGGTATATTTTTTTTTTATTCTTTCCTAAAATTTTTAATCTTTTTGGCGTTTTGTAGCGTTTATAAATAAAAACAACTACATCTGTAGTTGTCTTATACGAAGTCACGATGCATAATCACCTTTTTTGTGGTAAGACAGTAAATTCAATTATTCAAATAAAATTCTTATTCTTGTCACAACGGTCTTCTGAAAAATTGAGATTTTGTCTATAGCCGTTTGTTCTTTGCTGTCGTTCTTCATCGGGGAAAAGGAACTTTACACCGGTATTCCTGATATTTATCAAAAATAGCTTTTATTTTCTTCAAATAGGAAATAAACAACGTTTCAAAAATAGTATTCATTGCTGTGCAGGTAAGGACCTTTCGTCGTAGATGTTAGTATTCGGAAATGAGAGAACTTCACTTTTGAGTGAAAAGCTTGGAAAGTTGACGTCGCGATGTAACGATGTTACCTACCTACACTTGTATATTATGTGCCAAATATAGCCTTATTTAAATATGGTAGCTCTACGACATGTGCGATAATTTTCAGGAAACTGTTGGGCAATTGACAAAAGACTAAATTTTTTTATAATAGAGTAAGAAGCGTGCTTCACCGTCAACCCCAACATCGCTTACTTATCAGGCGAGATAGTGGTCAAACGCGAAACTATCCATAATTAAAAAAAAACACAGTTTAGTTTATTTTTTCTGAAAATTACGCAATTTCTTTTTATGGCTGGATTTTTTACTTAAGTTGTAGAAGAAAACTTAATGAAAATTGATGTATCCGTTCAGAAACTACAAGTAGGTACGAAGCCCCAGAAAAACAAATATCAATACTTCAAACTTATAAAAAACTTTTCTTTTAATCTGGGGTTTGAAAAAATCACAAGCATATTGTACTCGAGTTAATTACAAACCAACATAAATACACATAGAGATATGGGCTTGACAAGAAGGATGTATTTTTAGTCTTATTTTAAGCGACGACTCAAATCGATACCTTTTTTGTCAGATTTTTGACCGGCTTGAAAAAAATTAGAAGTTTCTCAATTCGTCCGAATCGTAAGACTCGCATGTTTTTACAGAAACAAGAATTAAAATAACTCACCTGATTTGAAAAACTAATTTAACGAACTTCGAAATCCTTAATCCTTCTTATTCCATGCCTTTCATGTTTGGGTCAAACCCACCACACTGTTCCCAAACATCTGCAACTCCTGAAACCCAGAATCAACAGTGGCAACCACCAGAAAAGCGCCGAGACAATGAGGCTCGACGTGTCCCGGAGAATGAATTTACCTGTCGTGGATTCTGCTACAAAATTTATCAGAAAATAATATTGCAGGAATAGGATAAATATGTTTCCACTTACGTGCATGTCAAGCAGGAGACAGAACAAAAAGAAAATGACTACTTATAATTAATGGGTTCCAAATTTTCCTTCCGGAAAACCTTTCATGTTTCTGTATTAATACTGATACTGATACTGCTAGCCTACATCATCCCACTGCTGGGCAAAGGCCTCTCCCCATGATTTCCAATTTTCACGATCCAGGGCCAAAGTGGACCACAGTTCATCGGTTTTAAATTTAATCACTGTTCATCATAAACGAATTTAAAAAAAAAACGATACCTTAGAACCGGGTCTTCTGCGAGTAATTTAACGTTGTTACCAACCGACATACCTACCCCTAGTTACCAGGTTCTGGCACAGAGGATGTTCCGTGGAGTGTCGCCCCGAGCTACGACTCTGAACATTTGTGTTGCGAACCCTCTCAACGTTTCACCTACATCCATCGTGCGACGCTCCACGTTCCACGCTATACTTGAGTCTTGACATACAGTCAAATGTTTACAACGACTTTAAACAGTAGACTTTATAAATAAATAAATGGTTTATTGTGTCTTATTACATTGTCATTAAAGGCAAACATTTACAGTGGTACCACAAAAACTTTTAAACGTCTATTGAACACTTGTCTTAGGTTATGTCATTGACATAAAAAAGACTTTTTTTAGACAAATGTTAAACAGCTGTTTAAGTTGTTGTAGTAAGGCTGTGAGCATCTCCTTTAAGTTAAAGAATATTTGTGATAATTTTTGATAAGGGAATGCCTCGCATTTCAACAATGTTGTGACAAAAGATTCAACATCGTTCAGGTTAAAATTACGAAAAATGATAATGAAGAATACTAATTGGTAACATTTTGATAGGCGTGGTTAATTTAGATTTTATTCAACAATCAACTCTAACAAAACAAATATGAAATAAATTATTAATAGTGTAAATCGTACAACTCCTGTAACCTGTGAAAACTTTGGCCGTAAGACTCTTTCATTTTATTAATTAACCCTTTCGTATACAAAGCGACGTTTCCGATACCTTACGACTTTGATATCCAGATGACTAGCAATACAGAGACAGAGGTTCATAAACAGGCACGCGACAAAAGGTACCAAAGACGTAAGGTATCGGAGACATGCATTGCGTTATGTACGAAGGGCTTTACATGTAAGCAGTACCGGCGTTAGGGTAAGGCGCGGTTAGGCGACCGCCCAGGGGCGCCGAATAGCAAGGGGCGCCGCAGGCCTACTTTCTCGTTAATTTCCCAATTTCTTTCATCCCATTTTTAGGGGATAAATCCAAAACCCGTCTAAAGGAAACACAAACTTACATAATTCAAGGAACGTTTGTGCAAAATTGACAGAGTCGGGTGCCCTCTATCTGGCAGAAACTTGTTGCTCCGAAACTTATTTGGCAGAACTCACTTGGCAGAAACTTTTTTAAACGAACATTGTTATGGTATAAAAAATGTTTAGTATAATTGTTTTTTGGCCGAATGTTTTTATGTCCGAATTTAAATTGGGATACTTTTAAGATGGCAGAATTGTATTGGGCATAATTACCTTTGTCAGAGTTATAATTTTGCATATTTTCATTAAGCATAACGTTTATTTAGAGCTCCGATTATTTGGAATAATTTGACTTAGTATACTTCGAAGATCACAGAATTTCAGAATAGAAATAATTTAATAGTCGTAATAAAAAATAAAAAACCGGCCAAGTGCGTGTCGGGCCACGCACAGTGTAGGGTTCCGTAGTTACCCATCAAAATACTTATGCGAACTAACGAAACTGATTCGCTGAATTTAATTTTAAAAAGAAGAATTTTCAAAATCGGTCCAGGAGTCTTTGAGAAATCGGGGAAAATACATAAGAAAAAAGATTACAACGAATTTAGAACCTCCTCCTTTTTTTGAATTTAGTCAAAAATAGTTGACGATAAAAACCTACCTATCCCCTAAAAACATACCTATAAAAGCTGTAAAAATAAAGTTGACAAACTTACATTTGCAGTTGTCTCCGATACATTTTGTTTAAGAAAACATGGATATAAATACATTTTATAAGTTGGTCGACTATTACTCGTAAAGTTGTAAAGCCTACTTAGTCATGATAATTTTCTTTTAAACTTCGTTATATATACTACTATTGTGAATTTTTTCACACCCCCAAACATAACCGTTTAGCTGGTAGAGGGGGGGGACACTCGAGTCGAGCAAAATTTAGCACTTTAAAGCTTAATATTTCACAAACGAATTTTTTTATCAAAAAATTGTTAATGGAAACTATCATTATTTTTTAAAGACCTATTTAATGATACCCCCACTATGGGGTACGCGAGAAAAAAAAAATCCTCACTTTACGTGTAAGTACTGGAGGTACCCTAAAAAAAATATTTTACGAGATTTTATTTTACCACTTTTTTGGCACAACAAATCCGTATATTTACACCAAATTACAGCTCTCTAGTACTGTCCGTCTCTGAGCTAAACTGCGGACAGACGGACGGACGGACGGACGGACGGACGGACGGACGGACGGACGGACATGGCGAAACTATAAGGGTTCCTTGTTGACTACGGAACCCTAAAAAATTGTTTTATAAAATCAATATTATGGTGTGCAAAACCGACTTCACGTAGTCTTGTCTGCCCTACCCCTAGAGTGTAATTTATAATCGCGTAGGCGCGGAGGGGCGAGGCGGCCCGCTAGCTGAGGAGCAGGTGGTTTTAACGCACACCGCCGCGGCTGAGGCTGGCCGGCTTGCCGGCCAGTAAGCCGAAGCTGCGGTGGTGGGCGTAAAATCATCTGCGACGATTAGCTCGCGTGGGACCGCCGGAGACCCGCAGCGCCGGAGCCGTGACAGAAGCCATGCCTGCTGTGAATTTTCTGCGATATGATGGTTATACTTTTGATTATTATGGATATAAAAAATATGCCAAAAAATGATTCTGGTTGTGAACTTTCTACGATATGATGGTTATACTTATTGATTATTATGGAAATGAAATTTATGCCTAAAGATGATTCTGACTTACAAAATTATGGGTTTCGGTGTTATGGTAAATGAGTGTATGCCAAACGATTTTCTGCGAAAAGAGGTTTATGCTATCCGTTGCTATGCAAAATAAAATTATGACGTAAAAAGTTCTGCTATAAAGGGTGGACCCGACAGAGTCACGCACGTTAGTTGAACTTTTTCTGAACTACTTCATTTTTTTTGATCGAAAAGAAGTAAAAGTCTTCAGTTTTCTTTTTTTATCGAAATTACGTGATTTATGAGTGTAAATAGATAAATAAGCTATGGAAAAGGAAGGATATTTTTTTACTAATCTTACTTCAGCCAGGATCTGCCGTTAAACGAGTACGTTGAGCAGAGCAGTGCTCTGCTCTGCTCGCCACGGCGCGCCGTGTCGTCACGACGGCGATAGGTGGAGACCTCTCGTGCCCGGCATTGGTCGAGGTCATGCTGCAGGGCGAGAAGGAATGGGAATCTTTCTTTCCTCTCTCCACCCCAGACACAGTGGTAGACGCCCACGACGATGGACGTCGGCAGACGGTCTCTGGCCAATCTAGGCGCGGGCATGTGGGCGTTGTTGTCGACCATGCCAGTGTGTCAGCACAAAGACGGGGCCACAGCCTGCCGGGGTCGTATTACCGTGATCCCGGAACGTAAAGGGCTATTGAAGGACAGTCTCTCCCGCCCTGCCTTGAGCGGGTAAAATCATCAAATGAGTCCTTCATTTGATGATTTTACCACGATAAACAAAGTACAGCCACAGCTAATATCTATCCGAACTAGACTAAGGAGACAAGCTGCCTGCGACATGGTGACCGCTCCCCCCCCTGATGTAAAAGCTGGATCCGCCCTTGCAGTTAGGGGGCGCCGTAGAAAATCTCGCCCAAGGGCGCTGGTAGTGCTAAAACCGGCACTGCATGTAAGTCTCATGTTATAGGGCAAGCCCCATCAACCAGGTCAAACCCTTACTCCTGGCTGCTACGAAGATCGAAAAGATCAATAACACTGCCCTACCGGGGAATCAAATACAAGATCTATACTTATCCGAGGTTGCAATGAGTTTTGAGTAAGTAAACAGTTTTTGTTAGCTGATATTGTCATGTTGGCTTATTTAAATAAAACTGCTAATTACTTATTTAGTCAACACAACAATATTATTTTCATCTAACAAAAAAGTCTACTAATATTTAATTCCAACACGAAATCGTTCCAACACGAAAAAACAATAATTGAAAAACAACATAGGCACTTTAAAAAGTTACATTAATTAGTTAGGCCTTTGAAGATAGCTGTCCAAAACAGTCGTATCGAAAAATCGTACAAAGTAAAATACCGAATCATTTTTTATTCTTTAATCTGTAATAACCGGTAATGTCGGGAGCACGGTTACCATCTTGTTTTTGATGTTTGACAGTTATAATATCCGTCGTTGTCAGAAAATGTTTCATCCTTCGAGAGAGTAGCTGTCACTTTGACACTTCAATGAAATAAGATGGCGGGATGACAAAAATCACTTGCTCCACTTAGCTTGGTACTCGTCGTGAAATTTTTATCCTGACTACTTAGTGAGTGCCTCAACTTTTAGATGTTTTCTTAATGTTTACTTTATTTTGTTTCAGGTAAGACTCGTTTTCCTGTTGTCTTATGAGTATCAAGTACATTAAAGGTATTGTTTTCATGTCTTTTGGTATCTTTTAAGCCGTATGATTTTAATTAGTCGATGTAACCGTAAATAATTATTTATAGTGCGTTTAGCAACCAAAAGCCGTAATTTCTTTTTTTTTTTTGTTTTATAAAATCACTACCCCACGCGAGGTATTTTGTGTTTGAATGTTTTGTTAACGCACAAACGCACTCACAATTGCTTATTTCCAAGTGTGGGTGTAATTTACCTCTTAAAGATTTATGGAAAATAATGTATCTAAATGACTGACGCGAATGTATGAGGCGCATAGCAACTAAGTCTGTATTAATCAACTTTAGAATATAGATGTTCGGATTACAAAGACAGACTATTTAAAGAATAGTGTAACGTAAAACAATATGAGGGCATTGATCTATTTAATTGTTGTTGTGTCACAGTGTTAAATTGTAATATCAGGAATCTTTCAGAAGAAGCTTTTAATCGAGCTTCAATTATGTAAATAGAGCAACATATAAATACAATTAATGTCAAAATTTATTTACATATAATGTCGATTAGCGAGTTTAATCTCACAAAATATCTCATTAAAATTCTAAGCAACTTAGGATTATTGAAATGTTTATATTCTATAAAATGGAATCTTCTACTATTTTTTGAGTATCTCTTATTACGGTATGGCCGCTTAGCTTTTATAACGGAATGGAAAACACGCTTTTAAGAAAGACATTAATTCACGACTGAAGACTTAGATAAGTATCTATCATAACTCTAGAAAGCATTTACTACTTTTACATCTAAAAAGGAGTTTACAAAGGCATTATACAGAGTGACGCGGGTCGGCATCCATCTTGTATTAAAATATCCAAGTTTACAACTTCTAAAATTTAAAATGAGGTTTTCCTTCAAAACCAAAAGAATTTTATAATGAAATCTCTTTGGATAAGACCTTTTTGAACGCTTTTCAACTTCCGATCTCCGAATGACGAAGTAAAGATTGTTTGGCAGTTCTTAATACATTTAACAAAGAATGGAAGGGTTGAATTATAAATTTTGCATTCCGTCTTTTTGTATTTAGATTTTTTTTTAAAATAGGTCTGTTCTTTATCTAAGTCAAAGACAGGCCACAAAGGTTGGCGATAAAAGTGTTTAAGATTTTTTAGGTGGATCTGTTAAAAACAAAAGGAAAGAAATGTTTGAGTTTGCCTAAGTGGCACTGTTATTTCTCAAGTTTTGATCAAGCAGAAAAGCCAGAACGCACCGTTTAGTTACTTACTATTAAAAAAATCAAAACCATAAAAGTACTAACAATATCTTTGTTTTATCGAGTGGAATCTTAGAAGGTTTTCTCGCGACGTCCGCCGTAAGGAGTGAAATAGATGAATTGCACGTGCACCACGCGGTCGCGCGGCGCGCTTTCCGCTTGCCCGCGCGGATAAGCGGCGCCCTCCGCAAGACCGCGCGGTCGAGCGATTGGCGAGTACACAAGCCAATGCGACATGCGGTGTGCTTCAACACCTCGCCGTGCGGACGAGGGCACTAGTTTCAGAATCGCCTTATCTGTGAGATCCAAGAACTTTTACAAAACAAGCGTAACTATGTATGTCAACTTTTACCCACCACTAAATCTCGACAACTGCACAAATATTCACATAATATCATTTTAAAACGTCGTAACTTAGTGGCACGCGGCGTGAGGCGTGAGCGGGAGGGAAGGGGGGGGTGGCGTATTGTTACGACGCGCGTCTTATCAGATAGTTTGGATGCTAAACTTCGCTAACACTTCCTTACGGCAGCTCGAGCACGCACTACGTAACACTGACGAGATATGTGTCGCGGATTTCGTCGTATTTTGTAACACTTTGTCGCTTGTTGTCGTAGGTAACTAGTTTATATGCGTGTAGTTGTGTCGTAGATCCGTCAGCGTCAGGGATGTCTACATTTGTATTTATTTCGAACAAAAAATCGAAAATAAATAAAGATTCAACCTTTGTCATTTGTCACGCTGAACGTCAATGATACTTTTTTGAAACTTGTAAGACGTTCCGCAAGACAATTTCTATTGTCTACGCAGGCAAAACTGCAAAATCAGTTATAAAGAAATCCTGTGTATAAAATAAAGAAAAACTCCTCCTAAACTCACTGTCTAACTACAAAAAAATTTAACGTCTGTTAAACACTATTGTCCAAAAAAATTTACTCGTAAAACGGCATTTAATGTTGTTTTATGTCTTGTTTTGCAGTCACACTTATTTTATATAAGTGTTTAACGGAAGTTTAACTTTTTGTAGTACGACGGAAAGAGTCTATGACTAAGGTTCAGATGTTTGATCAGCAGTTAAGTAAATTTCACTGCCAAAGCTGAACTGCACATACAGCAAAAAATGTAAAGCATTTTAATTGAGAGTAAACTAAACTGCTCTTAGAAGTTAAACCCTTAGAAGTCAGTTAAAATTATTGTTTATGAACATAAACAATCAATTAATAGATGAACAATCTTGTATAGTTTACTCAACCTAAACTTTTCCCAACAAAGAACAACGCAACAAGAAGTCTTTTACAAACACAAAAGCAATGATCTAAATACGAAAGTATCCATTCAATAATAGACTATGAATTTCTAATACTATTTCTGTAGCTCGTCGTTGCCAGCTGAGGGGGGTGTCGGGAGGAGTAGGGGGGGGAAAGGGGCATCTTCCACGTTAGGGCTGAGTTGCGTATGTCTCAGATTTTCTAGTTATTATCTATCCCCCTTATTAACAAACGTGGAGTAAAGTTACGCCAAGGTAACGTCTGAAAGCATAATATGATATTATTGCCAAAATAATAACGCAGAGTAGACAACACCGCATCTTCCACGTTAGGGCTGAGTTGCGTATGTCTCAGTTCATTTTCTAAGTATTACTGTTATTCATTTGTTTATGTGGTTGTTTCCTGCAACTCTTAGGTTATTATCTATCCCCCTTATTAACAAACGTGGAGTAAAGTTACGCCAAGGTTAATCCTTAAAAAAATTATGGTTAATCCAAGGATCATCCTGGTTGTGACTTTAGTCCACGTTTATTAGTAAGGGGGTATATTGACAGTCCCTCCCACTCTGCCCGGGGTTGGAGGACTCATTTGATGATTTTACCACGTTAAAAAAAAAAGGGGTATAATAATTGTCTTGCAATTTTTGAGTACTTAAGTTGTGAAAAAAAACTTTTCCTGATAAATTAAAAAACTTCAAATGATGTAAGTAATTCCATTGGTTTCTTTAAATCTTAATTACTATGTCTGTAAAGATGGCTTAGTTCTGAAATCATATTAAACAAAATTTTTACTTTGCCAAAGTTTTTTTCAAGAGTCCTCCTTCTATTCTGCCCCTTCAAGTTTTCAACAAAGAAAAGTAGACCTTACCGTACTAGACCTACGTACCGTATCTGACAGACTTAGGCGTGAAAGCATGGGATAAAAATAAAATAACAAACTGATAATCTGTGTATGTATAAAATATTAACGTAACGAAACGTAATTTATTAATTCCAAAAAAAAAGAAATTGCATAGATTTCGGCATAAATTAAACCGTTCAATTAAATTTGAACCTAGTTATGCCATCCCTGAAGATGACTTTTAAATGAAACATCGTAGATTATAGTGGACAGTACGATACGGTAGAGTTTAATCGTCAAACAGGTGCGTGTGGCACGACCGGGCGGTCGAAGCTATCGGAGTCTATTTATTGCCCTTAGATACTATCGGGGGCAGTATAGCTGTTGTGTGTCAAGGCCCTTTAGGGACTTTACCCATGGCGCGATGCGACCGATTCAAACTGCAAGTGAAAATTAACCCTGCTACTAAGAAATAAAGATGCAATTCGATTGACTTGACGTCGTCGTGGCGATTATTTTTGTTTTTCATTTACTCGTAGATATTAACGTGTTTTATGTCATTTGTCGTAGTGGCAAGGTTGATTTGAACTTGTAGTTGGAATTGGTCGAATTGCAATCGCGTCGCGCCATGGGAAAGTCCCTTAGTGGTGTTGCTGCTAAGTATCCGTCATGAGCTATCAATTTTGCGGTTAAAGTTGTAGTTAAGTTAGTGAAAATGAGCCTGGTCTTTGAATATTTCGTCAAAAAGCTGTCTCACGAGCAAATCCTCATTTGATTTGCCAAGACAATGACGGGGGCTTTAAAATAAAAAAAAAAACTTTTTAATTTTTTACATAGATTTTTTCGCTGTTAAGTTTTGATAGAAAACTCTGAAATCGTCTAGTTTTTAAAAAGATATTACGTCTGAGAGTATTTAAAAAGACATACCAACAACAAAAAAAAAACATTTAATTTCGTTCCATTCGCAAAATATGAAAAGGCCGATCCACTTTTCAAATCCTCCTTTCAATATTTAAAAAAAAATGAATTTATTATTATTTTCTGAAACACAAAACTTTTTGAAAGTTCTTCCAAGAAGGCTCCACTCAAGGAGTAACAAAATCCGAACGCCTGTCACTCTTCGATCCTTCTAAATTTAAACATTCAAACGGGTGACGTCATAACAGAGTTGACGCGTCTCATTCCGCGACTTCCCGGCTTGTCAGACACAAAATGGAGCGGAGGCAGGGCCTTTTATACTTGTAGGCTTTGTGTGCAAAGTAAGCTTCCTACCGAAGCATCTGTGCGATGATGAAACTTGCCAGACAACGCTTTTAAGCACGCTTTATGTCTCGAATTAAAACTTTAAAGGAGGAAATTAAACGTCCGAAAAATTGTGCATGTTACACTCACGGGTTGTTTGTTGTTTGTGCTCGGAAGGGGTTGAGTTGAACCTACTTTTTGTCATAGTCGTGTTCGCGTACAAGTGACTTGTTCGAATACTCGCCTGTTTGAGCGGAGACATCGTCTAGTCAATATTTTATGAAGGGGCGTAGTACTTGAAAGTTGTCTTTTGTTTTCTGTTACAACAGTATCAATAGCTATCATTTTGATTTTATTCTAATGAACAATAACTAAAACATTCGCCGTCTTACCACAAGAAAGATAATCGCCTGTTGGACACTTGTCTAAAAAAAATGTAAATGCAAAACGACCTTACATCAAAGTTAAATGCCGCTTTAAAGGTGACAGTTTTTTTAGAAAAGTGTTCTACAAACTGTTTAAATTTTTAGAAAGATTAAACTGATTCACCAAACATTTATCATAGGTACTAATACAAAGTTACCTACTTAACCAGACAAAAACACAGTAACCCAAAACACCAAATGAACTAACAACAGAAGCTTAATCAAAGTACCACAGTTTCACAGCAGCAAAATTATCATTGCCGAGATGTATATTTCCAACCCTCTCTTGCAGAACAAATTCCACTTGTCAAATGTTCACGCTATGTACACGGGAATCACAAAGCGAGACGCTTACAAAGAACGGGCCCTAACAAATGGTTCCGTCGAGCCGGTGTGTGGGTAATGCGCGGTTGGTCGGCATACTATCAACTGCGATATTACACCATGTTTATTTTCAACAACACTTAAACGTACTGTTAATTTGATGGTCATGAAGTAAAAAGGTAATAGGTGCCCATTTTGTGGAGAGAGACAAAAGTTTGTCATTGTTAAGGGTAAAATTAGAGACTTATTTTAAATAGAAGTCAGGCCGGACTCCTGCCGGGGTCGCGGGACTAACGAGTAACCGTAGCTCCGGAACATAAAGGGCTATTGAAGGACACCATGGATTTTAGTCAGCACAAGTCTGGCAGTCTCATCCGCCTTGCCCTGCCTTGGACTTTTTCGATGATTTTATCACGTAAAAAAAGGTTTATCATAAAACTTGCCTAAATATTTCTGGGCCGTTTCACTTCAGGTTTGCGTAGGTTCATTTGCTTTCGTTAATTAAAGGTAAACTAAAAGAGTTTATAATTATAAGGAAGTGAGCAATAGAAATAAATAAAGTAAATTGTGTTTAATGGCATTAAAACTTTTAAAAGTAATGAAAATAAAATAAATATTTAATGACAAAAGGACCTTAGCACAACATATGCCAGATACCAGGTCCAATAAAGTAAAATATTGAGAGTAAAATAACCTTTATCTTTATCTTCCACATCAGAAGATAATTTTTGACATTATTGAATGGTTTATTTTAACATAGTACGTATAAACTTGATGTAGAGACACCAGCAGATCAACCTACTCGAATCCGTCAAATTTTACCAATCGAACATAAACCTTCCATTATTGTGATAAAAATGAAAATCTATTGATGTTTCACAGATACAGATAGGTGAAAAACACAGTGATAAGGTTTATTATACACTTGTTGTAATTTGACATAGCGACGTTAAAGAAAACTGACAAATTAAGGCGCATAGTACCCTCAATAACCTTGAACATCCAGGCGGAGCTAAACGCACACTTTCATATCTGCATCGCACATATTAATATGTCCCGAGCATACTGCGATACCTCAAAATGATATCATAGACTATGCAGCGAGGCAGAAACAGCTGCAAAAACCCGCCTTCGCCCGGTTTTTATATGTGGAAATCTCAATTTTCAACATATTCTTTGTAAAATATTGACTGATTTACATGAGCGTTACTCACTTTGTAGTAAATTTTAACACCAATTGATCTATTCAAAGATATTTTAAATAAACGAAGCCGTTTAGAAGGAGTGAGCATTTATTTGAAAAAAATAGCGTGTTGTTAAATATTTTTTACAGTTCAACTATTTGTCATAAGAAAATAAAATTTACTCACATTGTTGTACAGACGCCAGCAGGTCAACCTACCCGAATTTGTCAGATTTTACCAATCAAATATTAACCTTATAATCTTGTGATAAAGTTGAAATTCTATCGAAGAAATCTGACAGCTTGTGGTAGCTTGATGTGCTGGCGTCTGTACATGAATATACATTAAACATATATTTTTTTTCAATCTTTACACCCAGCCGGTAATCAGGAATATGCTTTAGAACAGCTATACTCAACCTTTTTTTACCCTGGGCCACATAATTGCTACTGTTTAACCTTGCGGGCCGCAGTAATTTACCTACATACCTATGTCACCTACGTCATCAGCGAATAGTCTGTCTATGTACCAAATTTCATCAGAATCGATTCAGTGGTTTATTCACGAAAGCGTAACAGACAGATTGGGTTTCTTTCGCATTTGTTACTAGTGATGAAGCGAAGATTATGCGACAGTTAAATAAAACTATATAATAAAAAAATTAGCATTTATTTCTGTCATTAAAATTAATGTGATTTTTGACATTGTAACAAATTTTTGACAATTTTTGATAAATCAGGCACATAGTTACTGCATGCTACTCTCAAGACGTCGTCTAGATGCGAATCGGTAAGCCGAGATCTGTAGACATTTTTTGCATATTTCATTTTTGAATATGAGGATTCACATAGGTAAGTTGATGCAAACAATGTCAAGAGTAAATGTGCGTGTAAAACTCAAGTGTGATCTGTGTGTACGCATTAAGGGAGAAAACATGAGTAAATGCGTGAATTAATAAATACGTTAATTTTACGTAATTTTGGGCCCTTAACGTGGCTCGGGCCGCAAAAAAAAGCGCAGCGGGCCGCTGGTTGAGTATGGCTGCTTTAGAATGTAACGTTTTTACGGCTTAAAAGGCGCGAAGGCCCTTAAGTAAACGGCTCTGATCAAAGGCTCATGGACTTGATAAATACATTCTGGAAACTTGGAAAACTGATTACTACACAAACGATGATCAGTATCATTCGGAACTAAAGTACAAATAGAAAACGATCCATATATTTGGACAATGGTGGAGATGAACTGGATATTATGGTTTGTTCGTGTACTTAGCAGCAAGAGCCCTGAAAGTTTCTTCATTAGAATTGTTTAACCTACTCGAATCGCTTCCAAGAAATGCTAATTTATTTTCACAGTTTTCCTGACTTGAATATAATGGGTTTGTCAGTTGCTAACTCATTCTCTATAGGCTATTTTATTTCTACCGTTGATAGTCGACACCATAAGGCGCGCACTGCGAATTTTGTCGCACGGTTTTCGCATGTGGGAGTTGTATGAAGCAAAAACGCACAGCGAATCAAAAATCGTGCGCTTTTATCATAACAGTTCGCGAATTTAAAATCGCGAACCAAAAATCGCGTGAATAAATCGCGGAGCGGACGTGCTCTAGGAAAGAAAAAAAAAATGACTCCTCATTTCGCTAAACGAATGCATCAAAAGCGCCCTACAAAGGTATTTTAATATACGTAGAAGAAGTAAAAAAAACGGAAGTTTTCTTATTACCCGGGCGCTTTCTATCTCGTGTCACATTTTCCACAACGTGAAGATTAAACGTATTGTTCTGTCACTCAGAGAATCGCGTTACTGACGTTTTTTGGGTTCCGTTGCCAAATGGCAAAAAACGGAACCCTTATAGATTCGATCGTCATGTTTGTCTGTCTGTCTGTCCGTCCGTATGTCACAGCCACTTATTCGAAAGTATAAGAGCTATCCTGTTGAAACTTGGTTAGTAGATAGATGTATTAAGTGAAACGCATTAGGATTTTCACACAAAAACAAAAAATAATTTTGGAGGTTGCACTCACAACAATTGAAACTCAATTCTTTTTTTTCACCGAACCCACGTTTGGGGTCTCTACGGATAGGTCTTTGAAAATTATATTGAGATTTTTGAGATTACTAATATCGTTTTTTTCTAAGCTAAACAGTTTCCACGAGAGACGCTCCAAAGTGGTAACTAAATGTTGGTCCAACTTCTAAAATAAGAGAACGATGAAACTAAAGAAAAATATTATGATGTATAATAATTACATGCAAACTTCAATTGAAAATTAGTTTGAACGAGATCAAGTAATTATTTTTTTAATACGTTATTAATCGTAATTTACAACCAACTATGCCTTTCAAAGTTACAACCAACTACAATCATGAACTTTTATATTATGTTACTTGCTGCTACGGAACCCTTTATGAGCGAGTTCGACTCGCACTTGGCCGGATTTTTTTTTCAATGTAACGCGACGAACTATGTAACCAGAGTTTTCTCGTCCCTTACCTATTTGTAACATGGTTAAACCCATTTCCTGACTGACAGTAAGTGGATCTTGATGTACTTACCTACATAACGTGATATTGGACCGCTCCAATTTGTCTCCCATGTTTCATACAAGTTATGAAGCGCTATTATAATATGAATAAGATACCTCAGATCAAAGAAATAGGCAGATAGAACGCTCAGAACACGCGAGTGTCTCCACCAAAGTTAACATAAAATCAAATTGAATTACATTCCATAGTGTTTTCTTTGTTTTTGAGAACAACTTTTACGATGGTTAAAGACACGAGACGGCATATTTTGGCAAAAACAACAACGACGCGCAGCTTGGTACGACGCGTAGCTTGGTACTGCCGTGACTTTTTATTCGATTTTGTTTCTGTATTAACTTTGGTGGACCCACTCGCGTGTTCTGAGCGCTCTAATCTGCCTATTTCTTTGATCTAGTAAGATACGGTACAAATCTTAGCGTGTTGTTGGCGGGGTGCCAAAGCTGCAAAGTGACAGAGTCTCGGACCACCGCGTGTCTGACCTGTGCCATTACCAGCTTTCTCCGTTTAACTATTTTGTGTTTATATCTTTAATAGTATCAGGTATTTGTAGCCTATTTCAGAATGTGAAAGAAGGTGTCTTGAAGTTGTTATTTCTGGCTCTTAACCAAGATCTTTGTTGTATTCGTAGGTATGTTTAAGAATTCTGAAATACATAGCTTTTGTCCTTAGTTTATAGAATCCCTAGTAGACCACAGAGATTGAAGCCAAAAAAAAAATTAAGAAAAATGACCCCCTCTGTTTGATCCTTATCTATCTATCTATCTAATATCTTTAAACGAGCAATTCTTGTATATTTATCTATCTAATATTTATTTATATAAAATCAGGATCTCGGAAACGGCTCCAAGGATTTTCATGAAAAGTTACAGATTAGGGGTTTTTCTACTCAAGGAATCGATTTATAAAGGTCCCAGGTTCGAGAAAAGCTCGGTTCCCAAGATATAGACATTTCAAAAACTAGCGAAGCTCGGTCAACCAGATATTAGTCATATAATACGCCAAAGAATTTCATTTTTCTGAGCGTGGCGCTCACTAACATAATAATTATTTTTTAAATTATGGCTTCACGAAAAAGGTTACGTTTTGTACTGAACACGGAATCTAGACATTTATTATAATATAAGCTTTTGTTCTTGTCCACTTCTATGACCATAATTATGTGTAATTATATTTTTTTCTTTCACAGTTTATTATCTTAACAGTCGGTTATATCAGTGATTACAAGATTTTTATGTGTGAGTATTCTTGAACATCGCTTCTGTGAGAGTAATTTCGTGAAATGTAACGGAAGTGTGTAAACGGAACGGAAGTGGTGCAATGAGCGCTCACGGCAGAGTGAGTAGTCAGTTGTTAGCAACTAAGGTTTGTCTTTGGATGGGCCACACAAAGTTAGAGAACAGTGGTGGCCCAGTGGAGCACCACTGGTGTCCCAGTACTTAGTATCGGCCCGGACGTACTTTGTCTATTTTATTTCATCACCTCTTCTCTCAAAACGGTGAAGGAAAACATCGTGAGGAAACCAGCATGTCCTAGAACCAAAAATTCGAAGACATGTGACATACACCAATCTGCACCGGGCCTGCGTGGTGGATTATAGCCCACTCCCTCTCTCAGAGAGGGGGCCTGTGACCCAGCAGTGGGAACATTTATAGGCTGATGATGATGGTGACACAAAGTAAGCCCCGTGGTACACTTGGCGACGCAAGTAACCGATACCTTACAGCTTTGATATTCTGGTTACTATCGCAATACAAAGTCTTAGAGGTTCGTACGCAGCACGCGCGTCAATGTAAATCTAAGTCGTAAGGTATCGGAGACTTAGATCGCCTAGTGTACGAAGGAGCTAAAGCAACGCTCGCCAAGGAGAGACTTCATTGCAATGACTGTGGGGAGTACAGTAAGGCACCCTCGTTTTTTTCATACCTACTTAGTGTGTATAAGATGGTGGCACGGGGTATGATGGGAAATTACACTTTTAAGGCAAACCTAACACAATACTATCGTAGCGCAAGCGCCAACAGGACGCCATTTGTTCGTGGCCGCTTGTAAATGACGTCCTGGGCGTCAATTCTGCTAATTTTATTTAACTCACATGCTATTGATATTCAATTGAGACTCAATCACGACTCCATTACGATTAGAACAAATTTGGTATTCTGAAAAAACTTGTGTAAGCTCAATAGAGTCGTAATGGAATCGTAGTGTAATTGTAATTGACTCTCAGTTGAACA